>JACSVZ010000002.1:2406175-2976888 GCA_014706295.1 Lycocorax pyrrhopterus obiensis | reverse complement strand
CTGATGTTTTCCACAGCAATGGCTGAACTTGGGCTGCCAATTTAAAATGCTTTCAAGCACATTTCAGTGCAGTCTGCACATAGATCCATTCAGGGAAATCACAGAGCCATCAAACACAGTTTGGCTGGAAGGGACCTTAGAGATCATCCAGTTCCACCCCCTGCAATGGGCAGGGACACCTTCCACTAGCCCAGGGTGCTCCAAGCCCCGTCCAACCCAGCCTTGGACACTTCCAGGGATGGGGAAACCTGTGCCAGGGCACCAGCACCCTCACAGGGAACAATTCCTTCCCAAAATCCCATCTAAATCTACCCTACAGCAAATTTCCACGGAGGAGGAAAAGACACCAGGTTGGCTCTCTGGTGCCACTTAATACATTCAGTTTTCATCACTACTTTCATTCTCCAGCTGTTCCCAAAATCCCAAAACTGGCACAGAGATTTTGATTTTTAGTGACTACTGGAAATGTGGGGAAATTCAGAGGGACTCCAGAGTTGCTACCCTAAACAAAAAGGGGTGGCTGATACAGAAAAAAAGCCCAAACCACGAGACTAGAAGCCTGACAATCCTAGCACTCCAAGTGGGAAAGAGGATAAGGCAATGCACTCATCCGTCGTTTTGACAGCATGACAGCATCTCTACAGGCAGCACTTCCCATCTGAACAAGCTTCGTGCATTTGTCACAGTAACTGTGCCCAGAATCTGCAGAACACTGCTCAGCCTGCTGTCTACACATCCCCCTCAACCCCCTCGGTGAGAAACAGAGATCAGCGCCCTGTTCAAAAGGAGCTGCAGTGCTGGACAGCGAGGGAGGCAGGACACAGCTCTGCCAATGGCAGGTCAGGCCTGGATTAAAACAGATGCAAATGCTTTGGTCCAAGAGGGTGAAGATCATCCATCTGCACCACTGCTGTGCTAGGCCCATGTGCAGGAGGGAGGAGTGATGCCCTGAAGGACAGCACCGCTCCTTTCTCCACCACGGGATGCTCCTCAGAGCGTCTTTGTCCTTTTCCTGATGACACCACCAGCCTCACTCACAGCAAGGAGTTCATCCCTGGACATGGGGACACACACATGGACACCTCCTGAAGCTACCACATAACTCCCTGTGAATGCTGTGCCAAAAGGATGCTGACCTGACTCCTGTCAGCAAAAAAATGTGCTGAACCCATCCCAAATCCGAAGGGAGATTATGAAAGAGAGAGCAACTTTTTAGGAGTGCAGATAGTGACAGGACAACAAGGAATTGTTTTAAATGAAAAGAGGGGAGGTTTAGATGAGCTGTTGGAGAAGGGGGTGTTTGGGTTTTCTTTCCCACCCTGAGCAAGCTGAGGAGGAGAATTCATCCCCTGGCTGCCCAGGGATAAGCTGGGAAGAAGAAGATGAGTACTACTGCCTGCTTAAGTTCAGCACAATGACTTGAGCCAGCACTGATGGACAAGTTTTAGAGTTTTACCAAGTGTAAACAGGCCTGAAGCAGAGCTCTCCAGCCGTGAAGATGAGTGGAAGGCAGGAATCTCTTGCCAGAGGATGCTCTGGAGTCACCAACCAGAGTCCCCAGCACTGAGGCCCCAAAACTTTGAACAGTTTTTGAAATAATTCCTGTGCAACTCCAGGCCCTGCTGTCACGCTTTTCCCCTTCCAGGTAGTCCTGTGCTCAGCAAAAGGGTGGCTCCTCTTCTTCCTCCCTCTTTGACTGAACACCAGTGTCCTCCCCTCTCCCCACCTGCCCCACTGTGCCCCCAAACCTTCCTGGTTCCTTGTGCTTTTCAGCTTCAGTCCCCAAATCCTCCTGAACTCTCCCCAGAACCATCAGTTTTTCAGCATCTCTCCATCACTGGATGCCTCTAGGAATGAGCCAGGCTGGTGTGAGCCAGGTGTTTCCTGGGTGAGGAGCTGGCAGCCAGACTCACACTCCTTTTCCTGGCAGGAGCATCACAGCTTTCCCCTGCTGGGTCTCAGCCTCCACGGTGCCCTACAGGAGCTTGGTACTTTTCTCTTAGCGGTGCTCAAAGAGCTGCTCCAGACAGCTCCAGAGAGATGCAGGGAGATCCAGACAGCTCCAGAGAGATCCAGACAGCTCCAGAGAGCTGCCCTAATCCAAGGAAGCCTCATTTTCTCTGTGTAATTTCAGCTCCAATATCGTAACGTCTCAATAATGGATCAGAGCTGTGGTGTCTCCATCCCTCCAGCTCCCTTTTTGCCCTGACATCTCATCCTGATGCAAAGAAACAGCCCAGGAGGCTTTCCCAGCTTTCCCAGCTTCTGGGTACCACGGCCGAGAAGTCTCTGATCACTGTTAGTGACGTTGGCTCAGCAAAATGCACTGAATTCTAACACAATTAACAGGTGAGTAAATTAATTGGCTTTATTGCCTCTCCTCTGCGAACACACAAAATTCCCTCAAGGTGTGCTGAGGCCGTGTGTAACTCCACAGCTTTAAACACTCTGCCACATACCCCCTTATCAGAAACTGAGAGAAGTTTAATCACATTTTTCTTCCTAAACTGCAGCTTCCAGGCAACGTGGTGACCTATGGCTGGAAATCTCCTTTCCAAAGGCTCTTGATTTATTTTGGTTAAGATGGAGAAGCCCATCCTGTATTCCCAGCACAGGAGGGCATTTCGGGATTGATATGCATCACTGTGAGCTGTGGTATAATCACAATTTCCAAATGCACTTTGAACAGCAAGCAGGGAAGGACTGGATGGGGACCATTAAAACCCTTTTCTGATTACAGGTCTCAGGGGGGAACTGCTTGCAGGTTATTCAGCAGTTCGGATGTTTGGTTTCCTCTCACTTTTTCCTTTTCCCTTTTTATTTCCATTAATGGGAAAACAAGGATAAAAGGAGGACAGGGCAGAAAGAATATGAACCTTGTACCTCCATCCCAGGATGGGTGAGCAACCTTCATTGCTGCATTCATTAGGTTTGGGCTGCTTAACTTTTAGTTTTTGTGGATGTAGAATGTGTTTGTACATAATCATGACAGTCTCTCTCAGATGAGTCCCTCATCTATTCCAGAGGTGTATTTTAATTTGCCAAGTTGAAAGCCTGGTGTTGAAAATTCAGGAAACTTTCCACCACAAAATAAAATAAAATAAACTAAAATCCTCTTCACTGCTGTTCATGTAATTTTCAGTATCCCAGAGGAGCAGCAGGGAGCTGAGCTCAGCACAAGCTGTCCTGGTTTGTCTAGACATGTATTAGCATACAAAAGATTAAAGATGCAGTGGATATTTTGGATCCTGCAATGTGCTGTGGACTCAATTCCCTGCAATTATTGCTTTCCTGAAAGCCTGAGGGAGGTGCAGCTCTGATGGCAGCAGGGAAGGTGAGAGTGGGAACCTCCTTCTGGGTCTAAAATGCAGATATTTAAGCTGAGATTCTCCCCCCAGTCTTCTTCGGTAGTCAGGAGAGAGAAATGGTCATGTCCAGAGGGGCATTCTCCTCACCCTGAAATAAGAAACTCAGGTCAGTTTGACCAAGACCCTTTGGAAGAGCCTACTCAGAGCTGTTGGTTAGAAAGGGATCCCAGGAGGAGGAATCCAGGTGCAGGAACTCATCTGACTTTCAGATGCATAAAATGAAGATAAAACCCTCACTCTGAATCAGGTCCCTGTCCCTCCCCACCATATCCCCTGAAGGGACCAGGCCCTCCTCTTCCACATCGCTGTGTCCCCACACCACAGGACTGGGATGAGGGGAAAGGAACCCTCCTTTTTCATCTCCCAAGGGAATATCAGGCCCTTTCCCACTGCCTGGGGCTGAGGGAGAAACCAACATCTGCGTGCTGAGGACGGGTGCTCAGCTACAGCAAGAAAAGCACAAATTCAAGGTTAATGGGGAGAAAATGATTTTCCTGGGAAATCTGAGCCTGATCACCCCACTGAAGCAACTGGGGCTTCCCAAGGCCACTCCCCAGCCCTCACTCCCGGAACAGAGGATGGAATCCAGTGTTTCCTGGAGACATCAAGTGTGCTTTTCCTTCCTGACCTCGGGAACGGGTTTGTGAGACCATCTCAGCTGCATAAGGAGACGCTCTTGGCTGAATCACATTCCATGCAAAGAGCTGTTTCCTGCTGCACGATCCCAGCAGTGGCAGCTCTGGGTCCCTCTCCTTGCAGGGAATGATTTCAGCCTGAGCTGGACTCATTCAAGTCAGAGCGACTCCCGCGCTCGGCACTTGTTTGTGCTCTGAGGCATTCACTGAAAGTTCATCTCTTTTCCCTGTTCCAGGAAAATCACTTCACTTGTCAGTGAGACAGAGGCTTTTGATCAGCCTGAGACAGGGTGTCTCACAGACAAACCCCTCTGCCTGCAGCAAGGTACAGCCTGCACTCTTTGCCAGGCTTGGTTGCCTTTGTTTTCCACCCTCGGGTTCTTTTTTCACAAAGCAGAGCTGCAAAGTGGGACAGTTCACACTCTGCCAGGGCCCAGCAGGGAACTTTTCAGCCCCTGGGAGTTTGGCCACGTTTATTTCTTTTTTAATCACAAAATGGTTTGGGTTGGAAGGGTCGGCAAAGCTCATCCAGTGCCACCCCCTGCCATAGGCAGAGACACCTTCCACTATCCCAGGCTGCTCCAAGCCCCGTCCAACCTGGCCTTGGACACTTCCAGGGATCCAGGGGCAGCCACAGCTTCTCTGGGCACCCTGTGCCAGGGCCTGCCCACCCTCACAGGGAGGAATTCCTTCCCAATATCCCATCCATCCCTGCCCTCTGGCAGTGGGAAGCCATTCCCTGTGTCCTGTCCTTCCAGCCCTTGTCCCCAGTCCCTCTCCAGCTCTCCTGGAGCCCCTTTAGGCCCTGGAAGGGGCTCTGAGCTCTCCCTGGAGCCTTCTCCTCTCCAGGTGACACCCCCAGCTCTCCCAGCTTGCCTCCAGAAGGGCTGCAGCCCTTGGAGCATCTCCATGGCCGCCTCTGGATTCGCTCCAGGTCCGTCCTATGTTGGAGACCCCAGAGCTGGACACAGCAGAGCAGGTGGAATCTCACCAGAGCAGAGCAGAGCAGAGCAGAGGGGCAGAATCCCCCCCTCAAACTCTGCCCAATGTGTTTTTGGTGCAGCCCAGGGCACAGTTTGTTCCCAGGGCTGCAAATCCACACGGCCGGGGCTTGTCCAGCTCCTCATCCATGGACACCCTCAATCTCCAACACCCCCTGATCGTCAGAAAGGAGTGAAGCCTAAAGAATAATGTTTGCTGTACAACAGCTGGTTTGCATTTGTCCCTCAAAGTGCTCTGGGAATTTCTGTGGAATTTCAGCAGTCAGGCCTTGATCAGGGTCACAGAGCTGGGAAAGAGAACTGTCCCCATCACCCTGGGATTTGGGACACTCCTTCTCAGGAGAAGAAAAGTGGAGAAGAACAAGTGACACCAGCCTATGACACACCCGTGTTCCTGTGCTGTTCTCCTAAATGAGCAATTTCCAAACAAAAGGAAAAGGAGAATTCTTAAAGAGTTCAGATGTTTTGATGACATTTTTGAAAGAACCTATTTCCACCCACACAAGTTGTTCATTTGCAAAATTTCTCTAATTGCTCTTTTGTTATCTTAATTCCCCAACTTTGATCAGAGCACTTTGATTCAAACGAAATGTTTTATTCTGAGGGTTGCCAGCAGCTCAAAACACTGCTTTCCCTAATTACCCTGATTGCAGAGTCAGGGCAATTATTCTGCCTGGCACAGGAGGTGTGAAATGGCAGAGCTGAGGCACCGAGGTTGCCATGACTTCCCAGGCAGGACAAAAGCAAAATGTGGCTCTGTTTTGGCTTCTCTTGTGAGACAGGCAATGGAGATGGGCTTGAAATCCAGGGGTTAATTCCAGCTCTTCCCTTGGGCTTTTCCTGGGGTTTGGATGCCTCTCCCTGAGCTCCTCAGCCCACATGAAATCGGTCAAGGGGACAATTCACTTCATCTTTAAGAGGACACATAAATAGGTCAAACATATTGCCCCCTAAAAGTACCCGGCTTCTTCCCTAAACTCATTATCAGAGCCCAGAGATATAATTTATTTGCCCAAAATCAGGTTTCTAATGTTATTTGAGAGCCATGGGACTCCACTGCGTCCTCAGCTGCCACTTCAGTAGACACTGAGCACCTTGTACATCCTGCCAGTCCCACGAAGATATTTAAAATACCCCAGACTGTGTGAAAAGGTACTAAACACGTGTTTGGAGCTGACCACAAACCTCAAGAGACAGAGGAAACCATAATTCCCTTAAGAGTTTGCTCTAATAAGTGAATTGCTCTCACTTTTTGTATTTTTCTCCTGGCTTTGTTGTGTTCTTGTCTAGATTAAAGAGCCCATTTAGCATCCAAACCCTCCCTGGCAGTGATGTTCTTCTAAAGACAGCAATCAATCCCCCTCTGGACAGAGAGTTTGGGAGGTTTTACTGCAAGAACTATTTTCCAGTTGTGAAGTAATTCCCATGGGAGGCAGAAATAGGCAGAGTAAGGCAAAAATAATTGAATGGAAGCTGTTTCTTAAAAAGAATTTGATCCCAGGCAAAGCACAGAACTCACAGGACTCGGAATTATACAAAAAGTCTTCTTAAAAACCAATTTCTGGTTCTTCCCAGGATCCTTTCCAGAACTGAATGCTGGCCTTGCGTTTAGGAATGGATGTTATTCCATGCAATGCAGGGAATTTCCTCTTGCCTCACATCTGCTCTTGGCCATCACCATCAAGGTGAGCTCACTAATAAAGGAGTCTCTAGTGCCTCTATGGTGGGAAAAACTCAGCACAGAGAAAGGGAGCTCTGCCAAACCAGCCAAATAGTTGAGGGGAAAGTAATTTGTTAAGGCACTGATGATTTTTATTACCAAGCTTTCAACCTCTGTGGCTTCCAAGAGGAGAGGCAGAGATTTTATTGCAGGCGTAAGCTAATGCAGGGAAGTAATTATGTTAATGAACGAGGCAAAGAGCTTGGTGAGGCAGTCAGGGGGTGAAGGAGCTCCTGGGACACATCAGGGCACAGGTGGCAAATGTCCCTGTGACTAAGGAATGAGGGATCTGCACCAGCACCTCGGGAAAAGAAGTGAGAAAAAAGGAGAGGAGAAAAAAGGAGAAGAGAAAACTAAAAATTAAGGATGTAGAGTAATTGGTCAGTGATCTGTAAAATATCCAGTTTATTGGTTCAAATTCTAAATTTTACATGAAGGTTATAAATTTACCGATGTGTGGTTGAATACCACACAACTGCCTAAAAAATGTCATCAGAAAATGAGCTAGCCTCTGGAAGTTTCTGCTTCTCCTGTCTGATGTAGAAAGAGCCTGGGCGACTAATTTGAAATTGTCAGTTATCTTTTAAACATCTGATATTAGACAAAAACTCTTCTTCCCCTCTTGTTTCAGTAGCTAAAACAGGCTGGGCAGAGGAAGTGATGGCCCTGTTGCAGAGGCCGCCTGGACTGCCTGAGCTTAGGAGGGTGAGCACCTCACTGATTTTCTGACTGACTTTTTGTGTTTGTTTTTGTCTTAATGGAACCTTTTTCATTTGAAGATGTTGCCTGCTCATTGCGAGGGTGTTGGGCTAGATGACCTTTAGAGATCCCTTCCAACCCAAACTCTTCCATGTTTCTATGATTTAGGTTCAAAATCAATGCTCAGAAGCCTTCTCTCACCAGGCAGTTCTTCCCTGTGTGTTTGCAAGGCTGATGAAATCACTCTTCTCCAAAGCAAGTGCATTTCAAGAACCCTCTACTTCCTTCTTTGTCAATAAATGAATCATCAATAAATAAAAGGGATCCAAAGGAAGATGAAAATCATCTTTTCCCCAGCCTGACCTTCCCCAGCAGGCACCACATCAACTCCAGCTGCCAATTCCACGGGATGTCCGCTCCATGCAAACCCTTGCAGTCACCTCCTACCAGCCCACGCCACCCTCACAGAGCCACAGGAGCAGCCCACGATGGCCCTGCTGTCCCCAGGCTCCTCAGCATCAGGCTGACAACACCCTCATGAAATAAATGAATTAACAAGCTAAAAATTTTAGCAACACAGTGTTGAACATTTATTAGTAGAACAAAGGCAAATACAGCGCTGGGCGCTTAGCAATCAGCCACAGGCGCGATCTTATTCACTTTTTTGTGAGCTTAAGTATCCTCTCAAACTGCTACATATTCATTAAGCTTAAAAGATAATTTACACTTCACTTCTACTTCCCAACCTCTTTGCACCCCTCTCCCGCCAGCAAGGTGCCTCTCCGGTCCTCTGGATCTTGAAGGATTGAAGGCAGCAATCCCCTTCTCAGTTGTAACTCAGTTTATTCGACAGTTTCTTTGGGAGGTGTGAGCTCTTAGTGAGATAACAGACTTCCAGGGATGTACGCAGTTTATCTTCTTTGTTTCTTTAAGATGTCTTGATCCCGGGCTCTGTGGTTTATCAACTTAAAGAACATTTATCACTATGTATTCACTACTACGCTTCTCAGTTTATTACAACTATTTCGAAGTTACAATTCACTCTAACCTTGTTTCTACTATATTTTACCTTAACATTATTTCTACCTAGTACATTATTACTTGTAAATGTTATCCTATTATATACAAAAGCCAACATTTATCATCCACTCATTTTTCACACTCACAACCTGCCTTCCCCTCCTGGGACTCCTGGGCTGAAGGGGCTCTCCCATCACAGGGTTTTGAGGAACAGCTGTCACTTTCCACTATAAAAGTGGGAGCTGGGAAGGATTCTTTTGATAGATTTTTTCTGACGAAAAATCAAGCACTAACACGGCAGTATTATATCTGAGAACCGTTTATTGAAATAAAATAAAATAAAAAAAAAACCAAGAACAAACCAACCAACCAAAAAAAAAAAAAAAAAAAACAACTAAGTGTTCTTATTAAAAAAAAGGGGGGGGGGAGAACAGGAAAAAGGAGCAGAGAGAAAAGAGAGAGAGGGGGAAAGAAACAGAAGGCGGGGGACAGCGTTACCACAGAACCCCGGCTCTCTGTCAGCATCGGTCTGGCAGACGGAGCGCGCGTGTTGCGAACCGCGGAGCGTTTGCGGAGCTGCAGCGGCAGGGGCCGGGCGCGATTTCCAAGCGGCGGCGGCAGCAGCAGCAGCAGCAACGTGCCCTTCGACGACGGCTGCGGACGGCGGCAAGAAGCCGGGTGGGGACAGCGGCTACGAGCTGCGGACGGCGGCTGGAAACTGGGTGCAGGCGGCAGCTGCGG
The DNA here is from genome assembly GCA_014706295.1 of Lycocorax pyrrhopterus obiensis. Lineage (NCBI taxonomy): Eukaryota > Metazoa > Chordata > Aves > Passeriformes > Paradisaeidae > Lycocorax > Lycocorax pyrrhopterus. Next base: position 2,967,704 of record JACSVZ010000002.1, on the reverse strand, counting down.
ACGGCGGCCGCGAGCTGGGTGCGGGCGGCGGCTGCGGAGCACGAGATCCTCACGGCGACAAGGGAGTTCCCGGAATTGGCACAGCAGCGCGAAGCAGGGACGGGCAGGGAAACGGACACGAAGGCGGGAGCAGAAGGGGCCAAGCTGACCCTCCAAGCCACCCAAAGCAAGAAAAAATAAAAAATCTCATGGTGTTGCGGCTGGCTGCTTTTATGTGCCCCCAAACTCCTCCCCTGACTCGGCTTCGCGGGCCCGTTTTTGGCGGGCATTTTTCGCGGGCATCCGGGTACTCGCCTTCACCGGCGAGCGTGTGAGGGGAGGGGGGGAGCTGCTCGCAGCCTGATCTCTGCCCTGACCGAGTGCCGGGCGAAGCCTCTCTGGGCACAGGGCAACGCAGTTTTTTTGTAGTAATTTTCTTCACCTCATTTGTGACACATGTTGAGGTATATATATTGGTCCCTCTCAACAGCACATCTTAATTTTGTTTTCAGGGGTTTTAGTGCTTTCAGGGTGTACCAGACACCTCTGGCGAAATGTTCCGTCTGAGGGCACGGAAAAGCCAAGCAAGGGATGTGAGTCACGGTGAAGTGTTTTAAATGCATGAAGATTATTTTTTCCTGGGGGTCTAAAAGCTGCACACTTGGCCTATTTTTAGTGCAGCTGGCAGTACATCAGCATCCATATAGCTGCAATATTTTAATGGGTGACAAGTTATGGAACGAGCCCTCAGTCTCTGGTTAATGGATGTGTTCTTGGCTTGGGCCACTGTGAGTCGTTCTTCATCTCTTTCCTTGCCCCACCATTTCCTCCAGCTGAGAGCTCCCCTGTGACAAGTCACCATCACTCAGCTCATCGATGGCAGCTTGTCCGTGGGTCCAGCACAAACATTGTGCAATGTGCAAGGAAAGCCATTAAATGCCCTTAATTAATCCCCTTCCTTCTGCCTGTTCAGGCACAGGAATGCAGCTATGAGCATGAAAAGTAGCTCGTTCTTATGAGCCCTAATGATGGCAGCATGACTGAGATGAATCATTTTAAATCCAGGAGTGCAAATCTAAATGTCACTCCTCCATCTCAGGCTGTTGACGGAGGTGTGACATTTTACATGGGTTTGTGGTGATAGGATGAGGAGGAATGGCTTTAAACTGAGAGAGGATTGATTTAGAGTAGATGTGAGGAAGAAATTCTTCCCTTTGAGGGTGGGAAGGCCCTGGCACAGCTTCCCAGAGAGGCTGTGGCTGCCCCTGGAAGTGTCCAAGGCCAGGCTGGACAGAGCTTGGAGCAACCTGGGATAGTGGGAGGTGTTGGAATTATATGATCTTTAAGGTCCCTTCCATTCCAAACCATTCTGGGATTCTGTGATTTGACCCATTAATTGAGAAAGTCTCAAAAATCCTTCTAAGACCCAGGATGCCACTTGTCATAAAAACAGACAATTCTCACTCTTGCTGTGTTTTAAAGGTGTTTTATTGAGTGCCAGCAAGAGTGGTCTGAGATACCGAACGAAAAATAAAAACCGAGAAAAAGAAATCCCGAGCGCAGGGATCAGGCACCTGAGCAGCCACAAGGCTGCCCTGTGGCAGGAGTCTGCAGTGCCAAGTGGACTCTTGGTGAGAGGGATCCGAGGTTGGAAAAGGTGAAGGAGGCCGTGCCTTGGCACCAGGCTCCCTGCACGCTGGTTGTCCAAGAGACTGCTTGCTCTGAACATGTGCACGCCCTTAAATAAGGTACTGGCTCCTCCCTGGACCGCCCCTGTCCCTCCTCCATGGCCCACAGCGATTGGTGTGGCTGTGGAGTAAGGTAATTCCTCCCCGCCAATGGGCTCGTGTCTCCAGGGGTGGATGACAGGCTGATGCAATGCCTGTCCAAAAGGCGGGAAGGAGCCTCATTAGTATTCCATGTTGCCATGGAGCTCAGTGACAGGGGTGGCTAAATTTAGAAACTGTCCGTTGGAACCTGGTGCCAAGGGTGCCTTTTACTTAAAAAGGGGCTTTTAGGGAACCTTTGATAGTTGCTTTATAGGGGATCTTAACAGTAGTAAAAAAGCATGTTTTAAAACAACAACAGTAACTTTGAACTTTAAAACCATTACAGAACTGTTTAAACAATTTATTAACTGGTAACTTCTAATTAACAACTTGTTCCAGTCATCCAATGGGCCCTTCTTTAGTTCTCAGTCATGCAAAAAGCCAACTTGTTCAGTTTGTATATGACACACTGGACAACCCTGGTTACAGAAACACACAGGTCTTAACCAGGTTGCGATTGGGACAGGTTTTAGACTGATTTCTGTAGAGAAAATAGAACAGACTCTGTTGCTGTGGTGTGCCCTGGCCATCACCTGCTCTCCTGCAAGCTGGGTGCTCCTGGGAGCTGCCTTAGTCCAGCACTGAGCTTGGTGAGGCACCTGAAAAACCCCTGGTGCAGGGATGAGCTGATGCTAAACACGAATCCACAGGCAGGGAATGGTTTGGAAACACTGCCAGTGTTTCTCCACTGACTGGGGAGAGCCAAGTTCTCTTTGTGCCACCAATCAGCCTTTCCTTCAGGTGCTATAAATTACCACGTTTAGGAGAACACTACCTGCCAACCCAGGTGGTTTTGTCGGCGCAAAATGTTATGTGAGGACCTGGTTTAAAGTTCTCATGTCCCAGCGTTCCTGGATGGAGGAGGAGATTCCCCTCCACAACTCCACGTGGTGCTGGGGGAAGGTTTTCTGGGGGCCAGGACAATCTAACCAGACGTGGCACAGCCAGGACATCCCCAGCCCTGGGCACAGAGCCTCATGTGAAGGGCACAGACTCCTTCTCTCTCCTGAGAGGACTGCAGCATGCAGAGGTCCCAGGCCTCCCTCCCCACCAAGGTTTGGGTGCAGCTCCCTGTCACTCCAGAGTCACCCACGAGGACACCCCAATGCTCAGCGTTCACATCTGGTAAAGAAATTGTGCTGCCATTGCCTCAAGGAAAGCCCCCAAGGCAGGAGTGACCTGACAGCAGGCAGCAAAGCTTCTCCCTCATGGTAAATGCTCCTCGTTCAGCAGGATGGATGGGAGCTCTGGTTTCCTGGGCATGAACAATCCATTGTGCTGAGGTCCTTTAACTCAAACAAACGCATTGGGAGGCACAGGCTGTCTGGGCAGACACACAGCCAGGCAGCTGAACAAGAAAACAGGGTTTTAGAACTTGGTCATGATGGATTTCAAACATACTCAGAACTGAAGTAAGGCCTCTACTGAGTTCATTCTCCAGAGAATAACAGTGAGTGGTGAATAACTGAGGAGAGCTTTGGGAACACCTTGGTTTTTCAAATTAAATAAGGAGCCAAGACAAATTAAAGGAACTAAAAATTCTGTGCTTCTTGGGGTCATGGATTAGGGCAAGAAGTCAACTGTGGCTGCTGCAATTTCAGCCTGAAGGATGTTTTCCTGGAAGTCACCCCAGCACTACCAGAGATGCTGCTATGCTGGAGTGTGTCCTTTTATCAGGAGGGTGCCTCAAAGCCACCAGCTCCTCCTGAAAGCCAGGACTGCTGTGATCCCTCAGGCACTGACATTTGCCTGCAGACTCTGGAGTAGATTGAGGCCTCGCTGCTGCAAGTACAAGCTGCACAAAGTAATGGACAATTCCTGCTGCAAAAGTCTCCAAATCCAAATATAAGACGGAAAAATTGAGAGGAACATGTCCTTTTATAGACTGGGAAGTGAGGCACAGATGGAGTGTGCAATTCCCCCAGGGTCACTTAGGGAGGCAGAGGCAGGACATGGGGGCAAATCAACATCTCCTGAAATTTGCTGAGCTCCTGAAACCTGGGATAACTCCCTCTTTGCAGCCATGGCACAGACAGGAAACACAAGTGGTTATCCCTGCTTTGAAAATGCAGCTGGGTTTCTCTAACATGGTGGGACTTCCCCGGAAGAGCAGGATAGAGAAACTTGTGTGGGATCTCTGCAGTCCAGATGTGGCTTGGAGGCCAGGTTTTACATGTTGGGAAGGAGGCTGTAAACAATGAGCTCTTAACCCCAGAAACGACTTTATAGAGGACAAAATTAAACCCATACTAGAGAACCTGGGATATTTCAAGGGCAGGCTTTGGCTGTGACACATAAAACATGAAATAGATGCTAAAGACCACAAATGCTGTCACTTCATGGGTGCACAGAAAGAATTCAAGTGCCATTATTTCTGCTTGGCTTGCTCTTGACAAGACAATTTTCTCCCAACTCTTGTTAATGCCGGCATAAAGAGAGGCCAACCACTGACACACACCATCAGTGCTAATAAAAATCACGGGTGCTTGGCTCACAGAGATCCTTCTGAGAGCTCCTAATAACTGGGAAGCTGCTGCTAGTACCACTACAGCTCCTGTGAATGTCAGCCTTTAAAAGAGGGAGTAAACTGCAAGGGAGATGTATCAGCTTTATGGCAGCAATAACATTTTGATTTCTAATCCACCATTATTTTAAATGAGAAGCTCTCATTGCTGCAGCTCAGCCTCTCTCACTCCTTTGCCCTTTACTTCATGACAATTTGCAGGTGCTCCCTTCACTGGGGTCAGTAATGGTCCATAGGAACTGATCCCTAAAATGACCCAGTGAGGGAAATGCCCACTTCCCACATCAGAGAAAATCCTAGAATGGTTTGGGTGGGAAGGGACCTTAAAGAGAATCCAGTTCCACCCCTGCCATGGGCAGGGACACCTTCCACTATCCCAGGTTGCTCCAAGCCCCATCCAGCCTGGCCTTGGACACTTCCAGGGATCCAGGGGCAGCCACAGCTTCTCTGGGCAACCTGTTCCTCTTCTCTGGATCTGAGGCTGATAATTTTACATCCAAATAGAAAACATTAATGGCTCTGCCCATCCCTCACATAATCACCTTCAGGGACCTCCACCCACAACCCCCACCTTCTCAGCGCCTCTTTTTGTCATTTCCTCCCTGTTAATATAGACCAGCCCTGGTTTTTTGGTCCCTTCTGCTTCCACCGACTCTGAGAGGCACAATTTAATCCCAAGGGTTGATTGAGGCATTTCTTTCTCACTTCAATATCTTTCCTCAATCCTACAATTTAACTCAGCCTTTTTCCTCTATCTCAGGCAAGCAATGAGCTCCGAGCATCCTACTCCAGTGGGAGGTGTTCCTGCCCATGGCAGGGGGTTGGAACTGGATGATCTTTAGGGTCTCTTCCAACCCAAACCATTCTGTGACTGACCCAGCCAGGGACCCACCTTTGCTCAAGGCAGCCTTGTAAGCACTTGGATGTGGGATGAAGGGGAGAGAAAAACTGAAGAGATTTTGATGAGAAATACCTGCAATTACAGAGCCTGGGGCTGCATCCTTGGCAGAGCTGAGACCTCGTTAGCACAGCTTTGCACTTATTTACAGAATTTGGGATCCACTTCAGCATAAAAGGTGCTATATAAATCAGATATTACCAGGAATTATTAAAGATTCAGGTGAAGCAAAAATCAGGACGTTCAGTGGCTTTCTGACATCATCTTTTGTCCCTTTTCCTTTGTCACTGCACTCTGTAAGAAATTGGGGCTGGGCAGAGTGAGGAAAGGAGCTCAAAGGGTACCAAGGGGAGTGGTCACATCAACTCAGTTTGTGGAATCTATTAAGTGAAGATAGTGGAAGTATCTTCTATTTTAAGTGGGACTAAGAAAATATTTTAAAGTGCCCAAATGAAGGCTGAATATGGGAGCAGAAGGAGCAAACAACTCCCTTGGGGATGGGTCTGTGCAGGGACAGGAGCTGGACTTGATGATCCTTGTGGGTCCCTTCCAACTTGGGATATTCTGTGATTCTTGTCAAAGCTCTTTACACAGCTTAAATATAAAGGATATCACCCAAAAACATGGGGCAGAGATACATCAGATCACTGAGGGCACAACAAATGACATTCCTAGCACTGCACCCCTTCATCCCAGGGAAGGAACCTGGCACCAAACCTTTGTGCTGCTCCACCTGTGATGTGGGTCACAGGGCTTTCCAGAAAGCCAAGAAATGATGATTTATCTTTTGGCCACAACCATTTAATGTCATCAGCAGAGCCCTGCAGAGAGCTGTCCCTCAGCCATTTGCTGGTCTCTGCATTCCCAACCAGACAAGCCGAAATCCAGGCTTCTCTCCAGGGCTCCAAGCTAAGTGAATCCTCCTCCTCAGTGTAGAGCAGTCTACACAGTCTCCAGAAAAGTCTGACAGATTAAATCATTTCCAGACCCAAAATTGCTGAGGACAAGTGCTTTTCCCCTGCCAGCAATGAATATCTCCAAGCTTTGACACCCTGGACACGATCTATAAGCTCTGGTCAATCAACATGAAGTTTTAGACAGCTCCTCCTCCTCTTTCCCCCCTCGGGCTGTGCAGAAGTGACAATTTTGGCTTTGCTGAGGGCAGGCAGGGAGCGAGCCCACACTCAATAACCAGCCAGGCACACACAGCTCCTATCCAGGCTGGGATTTCATATGATTCCCTTCCATCACAGTCACTGTTAATAAATTGTTTGATCTGACAGGTGGCTTTTGCAGAGGAGGGTAACAGCACAAGGGAAATTGACAGTTGTTCATTTAGAGTACAAATAACTGATTAAGTCATTAGATTTCTCCTTTTGGGCTGGTTTTGCTCAAGAGAGAAATAGAAAGACCAAAGGGAGTCAATAGAAGGACCAAGGGGAGCTTCTGAGTTTCCTCCCAAGGAGGAGAAAATGCTGCCAGTCATCATCACAGCGATGAAAGTCAGTGCAGCCCCCAGCAAAGCCAAGACCAGCTCTCCCAAGTCACCAGGAGGAGTGGGTCAGACCTGCAAAGCTGGACACGCGTTCCTGGAGCTGCATCCCAGCTCATTTCATCTCCCAGCACCTTGGCTCTGCCAGTTAGTGCCGGATGCTTAAGAGGTCTCACCTCAGACAGGATAATTTCAGTAATCACAGGCACATCCTGGCAATCTGGGCTAATTTTATTTTGCTTGAAAGAGGAAAAAACACAACAAACATGCAAATGGAACACAGATCTCCCTAAGAAGTCATTTACATGGCCTGAAGAACACAATTTATAGACAGAGGTCAGTGATGCAGCTGTTTTTTTTTTTTTTTTAATGCTGGTTTAAAAAAAAAACAGAAAGAAAACAGGAGAAGATTCAGAAGATAACAACAAGGATGATTCACAGATGTGAGAAAGTCCTTCACAAGACTTGGACAACCTGATCTTGGTGGTAGCATCCCTGCCCATGGCAAGGGGTTGGATCAGGTGATCTTTAGGGTCCCAAACCATTCCACAAAGAACATTTCACTGTCTTTAAACAGCCCCCCTTAGGCGCAGCAGCTTTGTCCCTGACCATGGCCAGAGCAGTGTCACCTATGGTATAACAGCATAAAATTGGGAGTTTAATGGCTTTGGGCAGCCTGAATGCCTTTTTCATACTTTTCATAAGAAACCAGGTCAATTGTGTTTCATGCTGCAGAGATTCCCTACAAAACAGGAACGGAAAAAGTAAAACGAACGAGGTGGTGAATTTACTCAGTGCAATGATGCTGGCCTGACTGAGCTGTTTCCTTGTGTCCTTCCTCTGCAGAAAAGCACCACAGACTGGTCCCAGTTCTCAAGCTGTGAGCAAATCCTGATTAACCCAATGGCAGCTGGTGAAACATGTGACTCCTGGGCTTTCACTGGCCACCAGAGCAGCACAGGGACAGCATTTATCCCTGACTTGTGCTGGTAGCACCATTTCTGCTCACTGAGCCATGAAGACTTCTAGGAGTAATCAGGGAAATGAGGTGATGGTCACAGCTTGGTCTCAGCCTCAAGGTCAGCTAACTCAGGCCCTGCTGAGGCAAATATTTATTTATTCCAGCCTCTCAAAGGCTGCATTGCACACAAATACACACAAATACACACACACACACCAGTGCAGTGACTGACAGTGTCTTAAAGCATCCATTTGTCCTTTCTTTGGGGAAACTCAAGAAAACGATGTCAAAAATGAAATGATGATGGATTTGTGGTCTCCAGGGTGCCTGGCATGACCACATGTCTCTCCAAAGAGGTTTGATAATGCTAACAGAGAAAGATCCAGCCTGGCCCAAGCAGAAACATCCATGTCTCTGAAAACTGAGAGCCAGGTTTGACACAAGTCCTTGCAATTACACATTGCTCAGAGAGAAGCAGTTTAAATGAAATATGGGCAGTTCTGGGTTCAGACTGGCCAAAATCAGCAGCTTCTGCAGGCTGAGTGCCCAGCGCTGGCTATTTTCAACCCCTCATCCTCAGGCAACAGGGGGAAGGGTCCAAGGCCAGGCTGGGTGGAGCTCTGAGCAGCCTGGTCTGGTGGAAGGTGTCCCTGCACATGGCAGGGGGTTGGAACTGGGTGATCTTGAAGGTCCTTTCCAGGAATCTGACGTATTTTATTCCTTTCAGTTCACTGGTTCCCCACTCACCAGCTGAGTTTGGTCTCAGCATTCAAGGACCATCATCCAGCTCTGAGACAGAGCAGCTTCAAACACCACGGGGCAGGCTAGAAACCAAAGTGTGTCCTTCACATGAGAAGGGCTGTTACTGCCTCAGCAAGAAAAAAAAACCTCTGAGCAAGAAGAAAAACCTCTGGGATAAAAAGAAAAGGAAAACGCAGCATGCCAGCACCCAGGATATGAGAGATATTCCACTGGATATTCCCTGCTGGGAGCTGGAGAAGGGCATTCAAAAGCAAATATCCAAAAGGAAAATCTCCTCCAAAGGACTAGAAGCTTTTTATATTCAAGCATTTGAAGCTTTCAGGCCTTAATTCAGTTTCTCATTGCTAAAGGCTCGGGCAAGGATGTGGGACATCCTGGTTGCAGAGGTTTCTTACTCTCCAGTCCTGGTCCTGGCTTTCCTTGGAGGTTTGTCCTGGCTCAATCCCACCCATCACCAATTTAGCTCAGAAAGCACAATTTGAGGCTGGGGTTTTGCAGGAACAGATGCCAAATGCCAAGGATTTACAGCTCCTAATCCTTGCAAGTGTGTGCAGCCCCTCCGTGCACTTTATTTAGTGAAATCCAACCCTGCTGGCTCACAGCACAGATGTGAAACCAATAAAAGAGGTGAAAAGCAGCACAAATATTGGCTGCTGCATTAGGCTGGGTTTAGGGGCAAAAAGGAGGGTGTTCAGGCTCTAGTCCCTCATTCCGAACACCGAGGAGGACCCAAATGTTTTACACAGCGAGACAAATTCCCTGGGGGGTGTTCCTGGTTCCCACCAGGGCTCCTCGGCTGCTGATGTGCCAGCACGAGGACAATGAACACAAGGCATCATTTTAAGTGTTGGACTCAATGGTCTTAGAGGACTTTTCCAGCCACAACGATTCTATGATTTTATGATTTTCCAAACCAGTCCCTCGCCCCTCAATCGAAGCCGTGAAGAGCAAGCAGAGGTTTTTGTGTGTGGTCGGTTGCTTATTCAGAGCTGTCTTATTTCGTCCCCTTCCTGTTCCTCCCCAAGTCTGAGTTTTCACACATCAGCCCTTAAGAGGAAGGCTTTGCTCCCAATATCAAGCTGCCAGGACCCTGCCTGGCTCACACACCGCCTTCATCTCCCTCCAGTGCTGCCTCTCACCCCTTCCCACTCACCCTCCTTCCCCGATTTTCACCAGGGAGAAAATCTGCAGAGCTTCACCCCTGCTCTTCTCCCTCTCCTCCCCCTGTGACTCCTCTGCCCGAAGCCTGAGGTTTGTGTCCTGCCTGATGTTCCCTGTCCTCTCCAAGAGCAGGGACTGGGTTTGCTGGGCAGCTCCCCCTTCCCCAGCAACCCCTCACATACAAAATCACCCTCCCCTATCCATTCTCCATCTCTTTGAGCAGAAAGCAAAGAATTATTTCCCTTTCGAGAAGTTTAAGGAATTTTCGGATTTTCCTAGTTTGAAACTCTGCGGATCGTGTGTGTCCTGCTTCCTCCACCACCACCTAATGGCATGAGAGAAAACAGCACCTGGATCCCGGTGAATTCTGTGGGACAGGTGTTCTGGGAGAAGGTTCCCGTGGAGGCACACACGGGACTTCCTGTGCAGCTCTGTCACCTTGGATTTACTCCAGAGAGCAGCCCCTCAGTGCTCCCCTGCCAAAACAGCCCAAACCAACCCTGCCTCACCACTCCACAGGCAGAGCAGGCCCTCCCAGGGACACAATTCAGATGCTACAAAATGATTATGTCCATGTTACTGTAGGAAACAGAGACCCAAAAGGGAAAAATGATCAAAGAGTGGAGGCAATGCAGCGTGAGGAGGAATTAACTCGGGTTTTTTGTCATCACAGAAGCAAGAAAAGCTCCTTCCCTGCTCCACATGTGCCTGTACTTGGTGTTCTGGGCCAGTCCAGCACTGCTCAGCACAGCCAGGCACTTCCAAATATGTTTGTACAGGTATTAAATGGCACAGGACAATTTAAATTCTGCCTGCCCCTCACACCAAAGCAAAGCCACCAGTCACAAGGGCCGATTTTTCTGACCTTTTCCTGCAGACCAATGTGATGCTTCATGGTTTATGTGACCTCCAACATGCAATGTATCAATAAATCCTGCACTTGGGTTCAGGCTTTTTGGTCCCAGGAGGTATTTGGGGCTTTAATTCAATTTAATTTAATTTAATTCAATGGAAGTTTAAAACCACACAGCCTGCCTTGGGTTAGCAGATGAAACCCTAATCAAAAAGAGACACCAAGATTTCTCTCCAGAGGGGACAGCACTTGTATGATTGAGAAATACAAAGGCAGAAGTTGTCTATCTTGGCCCTTTCACACCACAAAACAGTGTAAAAGTGCATTTTTTTAGGATGGAAGTTAAGACTAACCCAGGAGTGACCCGTGTGCCCTACGAAAACCCACCTAAAGTCTGCGGACAAGGCTGTGTCGAAGCATTCCTGACCACCAACTCTCTCTAACCCAAAACAACACCACACCCTGCCCAGAAAGGTGGATATTTGTCCAGAAAGGTGGATATTTATCCAAAATGGTGGATATTTGCCCAGAAAGGAGGATATTTGTGTCCCTGGTTTGGGTGTCAGCTCATGCTGGACCAGTCACACGCTCCCCAGAGAACTGGGGTGCTCCCTGGCAATCCCAAACAGAACCCATCCTCTGGCAGGCACAAGGAGAGCGAGAAGTAAAAAGCTCTCTCTTCCTCCTCACCGTGCACAGCAGCTCTTTGAAGCATCTCCCCCTCAAAGATCACCCAGGCTTAAACATTTCCCTGGATATTTTTTTTTTAAAAAGTCTGTTTGAACTGTCAGGCACAACAAAAAGATGCTGCCAGCTCTGCCAGAGCTGAAATCCACTGGCAGTGCAAGGAAAAGCTCAGGATATGTGGCATGTCAGGAATGTCTTGTCTTTTAAACAGTGAAACACAGGCAAAGAGCTTGTTTTGCTTCAGCTAAAATTCATCCCAGGTCTCCAAAGAGGGAAATCATCCTTCATGGAGGGTCAGCAGCCTCCCATCACAAATCTGCTCCATTCAGGATCCCCAGCTGATGATGATGAAACCAGCAGTGTCGTGGCTTCACTCAATATAACTTCATTTAAAACTACTGAAAGTGTTTAATTTGGAAAAAGGAGGCTTGGGGGGACCTTCTCACTCTCTAAGACTCCCTGACAGGAGGGGGCAGCCAGGTGAGGGTTGGTCACTTCTCCCAGGGAACAAGGGACAGGACGAGAGGAAACGGCTTCAAGGTGCACCAGGGGAGGTTTAAATTGGGTATCAGGGAAAATTTCTCACTGAAAGGGTGCTCAGGCACTGGGAGGGGCTGCTCAGGGAGGCTTGGTGTCTCCATCCCTGGAGATGCCCAAAGAATTCCTGGATGTGGCACTCAGTGCTCTGGGCTGGGGACAAGGAATCCACAGCTTGGACTCGATGGTCTTGTAGTTCTTTTCCAACCTTGATAATCCTGTGATACTTCAAGGAAGGGCACCTGCTTTTCTTCCAACCTCTCTACATCTCCAGTAAGAGAAATCTAATCTTGTTTAGTCACTAAAAATATTTATGGCACTTCGTATCGAGCTTGCTAAAGAAGAGGGGTCTGCTCCACCACCCACAACCAGGGTTAAATCTGCTTTCTCCTAACACCCAGTTTCACAGTTCTGGCTGCCTTTTCACCGGGAGCTGGAGTGACAAGTCCCCGTGTTTGACAGGAGGGGAAGGAGCAGGTTGTCCCTGCTGGCTCATGGCTGACGTGGGCAGGAACACACGAGGAGAACAAGCACCACATTCACCTTGGTCACACAGAACCTGTCCCAGTCCTCCCCTGCTGCCACAGAGCAAGGAGAGGGGAAGGCACCAGCACCCTGAGACCTTTTACATCCCCTTTGTACGGGCACAACCAGCAGGGAAAATAAAAAGGCAAACCAGCACCTTCTGTTTGCCAATGGCACACAATTTTCAGCCACCTCAGCTCCCACTCTGCTTTAACTCAGCTCTGCAGTGTCCAAGTGTGAATTTACGCCTCCCCTCACCAAAATTTGCATGGGCTGGTGGAGCCCCTGCCATAATTTAAGCCTTTTTCTAGGTTGTTTTGGGGTTTAGCTGCCTACAAAGCTCTCCAAAGGATTGCTGGGGCTGGGGGGGTCGGAGTTCAGCGTATCCCAACCAGCCAGGCTGGGGATGAGAAACGTGGTGGATGAGGTGAGGGTTTGATGTGGCAGCTCCTGCTCTCCCCAGGGACACTGGGATCCTCACACCAGTTTAGGGAGTCCCTGTGCACCCACAGCTAAGCCAGGCTTACACCTGGAATCCAGCTGGGCACACGCTGCTGTCCCCTCCCTCAACATAAACCCTGATCCTAGGGCAAGCTCTCCTCCTAAATCCAGTCTGGACCCCCAAGATATCCCTCCTGGCCTCCAGGTGCCTTTTCAGAAGGATGCTGGTCCCTCATAAATCCTCTGTGACACCTGCCAGTCCCACAAAAATGTCCCAGATGCCATCCCAAACGGTATTTGGCAGCTGTGTATAGGAATTGAATCACACCTGAGATCTGCAGGAGGAAGGAGCTGAATTCTGGGCCTCTGGTGTCTTTTCTTCTCCTATAAAAGGACTCCTGGGTGAGAGGTTTAGATTTGAAATTTCATTTTTACATGTTAGGTAAGATTAATCCTCTGCTGGAAATGCTGGGCTTGTTCAGACTGAATAAGGGAAAGCTCTGGGGGGTTTATTAATGCCTACAGATTCCTGATGTGGGGGGAGGAAAGAAGATGGAGCCAGATTCTTCTCAGTGATGCTCATTGAGAGGGCAAGAGGCAACAGGCTCAACCCAAAATATGGGAAATTCCACTTCAACATGAGGAAAAGCTTATTCAGGATCAAACCATGGAGCAGGCTGCCCAGAAATGTTGAGGAGCTTCCATCCTTGGGGTATTCCAAGCTTGATTGCGGATTTTCTACCCGCATTGATCCTGGTTTCAGCAGTGGGAGTGGATTAGAGACCTCCAAAGATCCTTCCCAGCCCATCTATCCTGTGGCTCTGTGCATCCCCAGGGCATGGCCAGACACCTCAGGCGAGTGTCCAAAGTCTCTCAATCCTATCTGACATCACTTCTGATGAACAAAGAGGCCACACTCAAGCAAATAAAGCGCAAGGCAGGTCCGAGCTTAAAAACAGCTCAGTGTCTCATGACAGCCTAATTAAACTGAATTAAAAGAAGCTGTGGCTGCCCCTGGATCCCTGGAAGTGTCCAAGGCCAGGCTGGATGGGGCTTGGAGCAACCTGGGATAGTGGAAGGTGTCCCTGCCCATGGCAGGGGTGGCACTGGAGGGGCTTTAAAGTCCCTTCCAACTCAAACCTTTATGGGATTCTGGTATTAGGATAAGACACAATATAAAGGTGTTTTTTCAACTATCTTCTCCAAGTCTCAAACATTCAGTGCTGGGAACAAACTTCCCTCTGGATGGAGCATGAAGGTTCATGTTCTTCTGGGACAGCATGAGACTGCTCACAGTGCCACTGCCCTACACCATGGCACCCTAAATCCTCCAGTCCTTGTACCTGAGCTCCTCTGACAGCTACGTCCTTGCTACCAAAACATTCCCAAGGGCAGGAAGACGAGGCAAGGAAAGGCTAAACAAATTGTGGAGGAAACTCAGGAATTCTACAGCAGGGCAAGGAATTAATCCCATGGCTCCCGAGCTTTTTTAAAGTTCATCTTCTTTTGCACACCTCTTAGAACAGAGTTTTGTCTCTGCTCCTCTCCCTGCTTTCTCCATGGAAAAATGATTGAATAGGTACTGAAATCAGCTGTTGGTTCTACCTAAACCATCCTGATGATATTTCATGGTTGTCATAATGTTTTTCCAGGTTTCTTCCTCCAGGGACTGTTAACGCTTCTCCCAAATCCTTTCAGATTTTGAAGCAGCCTGACCACGAGGAAGCTTTTCCTAACATTTAACTAAAAATCCCCTGTTGTAGCATAAATCTACGATTTCTGTACTTTTCCCTTTGGATATGGGAAAGAGTTTATTCCCTCCACTTTCTCAAAGATAATAAAATCCCCTCAGCTCTCTGTCCCAACACTGAACAACAGAGCTGAGCTCGTTCAGCTCTCCCAGCCTGGCTCCAGAGCAGAGGAGCTCCAGCTCTTGGAACATCTTTGTGGCCTCCTCTGGAACAACTCCAGCAGCTCCACATCCTGATGTTGGGACCCCAGACCTGCAGCACTGCAGGTGGGGGCTCATGAGAGTGGAGTAGAGGGGGAGAATCAGTCCCTCAACTTTCGGCCACCATTCCTCGTTCTTGGAAAGGTGCAGCTGGGGGTAAAACAAGCAATTTAGAAGTGAGGACGATCCAGCCTTTGGCACCTGAGCTCAACCTCTGGCCCTTTTATTTTGTAATCTGGAGAGCCTTCTGTTTACCATCATGGAAAGGTTTTCCAGACCAGCTCACGTCACTGCTAACAGAGCAATGTCCCCTCGGGGTCCTGGCCAAACACACCCAAATAAACACGTGCCCAAACCCCCTCATGGTCCACCCAGCTTGAAGTTGTTGAGTTCACCTCTTCTGCCACCTTGCCAGGCTGATCCTATCACTGTCACTCAGCTGCCTCCCCAAACCCTCATCCATTAGCTCATTTAATTGCAGCATTTCTGAATCAATGGGATTTCATTGATTCCCGACGAGCTGCTCTGGATTTACGCTGCTCAAACAGATCTGGGCCAGCTGGCAGCTGTGTTATGTGTTCTCCCCCCAGATCAATACCTAATGGATGAGAGGGATACTTGAGACTGAATACAATTTCGGGATGGAAGGCACTTCATTACACCCTGACTGTCTGCTTTGTTTCCTGCAGCCCATTTGCAGTCTTTTAAAATGATCACAGACATAACTTACCTCGGAACAAAGCAAACGCCCCGTATGAAGATAACGCAGCGCTGCTCTTGGCAAAGCTCCCTCTGCAGAGATAAATGGGTTTCATCACTCTTCCTAAAGGATTCAGCCAAGCTCTAGAGGCAAAAGTTGTATTTCAAAAGAAAATTCAGCTTCTTGAAGGGGGGGGAATGGTCCTGGTTGGACCTGGTGACCTCCAGAGGTCCTTTCCAATCCCAATCATTCTGTGACTCCAGGACATCTCCCAGTGCAAACACAGAGACACAAAGATTTACATCATCACGAGCTGCATCTTCACCCTGCTGCCAGCTCAGGAATATGTGTCAGTCTTGTGGTTTTCCTAAAGCTCCAGACCTTGAAATTGTGCAAGAATAGAAGGAGACTTAGCAGGCCAAGGCCACTGAAGGCTTGGAATGAGGAATGACCCCACTGTCACCTGGTCCTCCCATTCAAACCAGGCTGCAGCTGCCTCAAGTGACTTATTAAAAGGTAAATTGATCAATAAATTTGAGGTAAACACAAAATGTAGCAATAGGGAATAGAGAAATGAAGAAATTATTTCACTTACAGAGAACAAGCCACAGCTGAGCTGGACTGGCTTTGCACCCCTATGACAGCCTAGACCAAAAAATCTTTGTAAAATAGGAAAGCAGTTGATTGAAGCAGAGCCATTCAGCAGATCCAAGAGGAGCTGGGCAGGATTAACCCCACTATCAACCCCACCAGTGTGGGTGCTCACTGATGTCTGCATGCCTGGGAGAAAGGGAGCTCTGACTTCTGAGGGAGATGCATTTCTGCACACAGTGATTCAAGAAATAAATTTTGCAGATGAACATAAAAGGATGAGGCCAACACAAGGCCTCGGATTGCCCAGAGAAGCTGTGGCTGCCCCTGGATCCCTGAAAGTGTCCAAGGCCAGGTTGGACAGGGCTTGGAGCAACCTGAGATAGTGGAAGGTGTCCCTGCCCATGGCAGGGGGTGGAACTGGATGATGTTTAAGGTCCCTTCAACACCAGGCCATTCTGGGATGCTGTGATTCCATGACTCAGTGTTGGGACATCTGAGATGTCCACACAGGACTGGAACACGACCTACAGGAGACCCAAATCCTCCTGGGTTTGGACCACGGGGCCAAACAGGAGACCTCAAACAGCACCAGCCACGGATATTCAGACACCTGAACCTCCCCGTGCAGAACTTAAGGAACATAAACCTTCAAAGACACACATTTACATGGCTCTTCAGCAGAACCACATTAATATTCAGATGTTTATCACACCACTTATGCCACAAATCATTTCTCTTTAAGAGCTGCTTTTGTGTGCTTTGTTCGAAATCTCTTTGCAGAAGAAAACCAGCAGTTATGCTAAGCTCCCTTCAAGTAATTCAAGCCTTTTTCATCCCAGTCCCAGTGTCTGCTTGTCTAGGATGTGTCCTACACACTCTGTTTGAATTTTGTGTCTAATAACCCGTCTCGAGACTGACAGGTTTGGTCTAAATTTCTGGGTAAAAACCACAATGAATCCGCAGCGTCAAAGAGTGCCTGAGGTGCAAAATGATGGAAAGACTATCAAGTAACTTTTAAATTTCAAATCAGAGAATCTCCCGTGTTCTGTAGAGGTATCATAGACTTATAGGATGGTTTGGGATGGAAAGGACCTTAAAGCTCATCTGACACTTTTCCGTGCCTTAATGATGCCTCCCCGGATGGGGGAGATTTTTAGAGTCCTTGCCAGAAATCCAGAAGACGAATGGGACCTTCCACATTCTTTGCTTTCAGATAGGTGTTTATTAAGTCTTATCAGAGAAACAGAGTCACTGACGTGACCCAGACACAGCACAGAGCAGAGAATGCAAGAGAAGAGCTAAATTATCAAGATTACACCGTCTTTTAAAGGTAAATCACCCAATGAAAACCCAAAACAAAAGATATTTTTACTTTTCCACCAATGTTCAGTAAATCTCCCTGTCACGTAGAGAGAAACTGCGGAATTTTTCACCCAATCATCTCAATCCACTTTCACCGCAAAACATGGAGTAATAGAAGAAGAAGAAGAAGGTCTGGAGAACAACAACAATCCTCCATTTTGGAGTTTTTGCTTTTTATCTATTTACTATATTAACAAACCCAGCACCTCTAAATTTTTCACCCTGTGACAATCTTACATAATGTTCTATCACCTAATTCACACCAGTGTAGATTCTGCTTCTTCCCAGAGGGTAGGTAATTTTCTCCATGGACAAAGGTCAAAGACAGGGTTGTCCAGGGGGGTAGAACCCTTCAAAACAGGCAGAGAAATATTCCCTGCACTCTGGACCCCCACACTCATCCCATTCCAATATCCTACCATGGGCAGGGACACCTTCCACTAGACCGGGTTTTTAACCAGTGCCTTCCCTTCACGTGTTAAATAAGGCCAAAGAGGATGAGTTCAAGCCTTCAGACTGAAATAAAAACATAAATACTGAAGGCAAATATAAAATGAGAGGGAAATACCCCAAATCTAATGACACCAGACATTGAGGCAACTTGCAAGTAGCAAGTAGTTCACACCTGTAGAACCCAGGTAGGGCTAAAAGCTTTTCAGACCTCCTGAGACACAAAATAATGGGATGCAGAAGCAGTGGGAATCAAATTAATTAATTATTGCCTGCCACTGCCTGGGGGGAATGAGCACAGCATGGGGAGGGGGAAATGTAATATACCATAAAATCAATGCCCATCGATTTTCCACATCCAGTAGATTGATCTATTTGATGTGAAAGGCTCATGTTTCAACAGATTTTATTGGTCTTTCCTGGTGGTGAACACTGAGTGAGCAGAGACAAAAGGGTGAAGCCTGGAGGAATATTCTCACCTGGAGAAATATTCACCTGGAGGGTTTCTGGCTGTACTATTTTGACTGTTTTGCTCATTCTGGGTGTTTTTTTTCATGTTGCTGGGGTCTCTGGCAGAACTTGCAATTAAATCTCTCTTTCTGGTGTATGTTTGTCCAGGACTTCACGGATTTGGGCAATCTTATACTAATGTTTTCCTCATGGATACCTACAGATAAGCTTGGAATTTGGTTCAGAAGCTGTGGCTACCTGTGGATCCCTGGAAGTGTCCAAGGCCAGGCTGGACAGGGCTTGGAGCAACCTGGGACAGTGGAAAGTGTCCCTGCCCATGGCAGAGATGATCTTTCAGGTCCCTTCCAACCCAAATCATTCTGTGGTGGGTTTGGAGGTGTCAGAGGTGTCTCTGTGACCTATGGGAGGTTTCTGCATGTGGTGGTTTGGGGCTGGTTCTTTTTTGTGCTGATTGTGGGGTCCAGAAAGCAGGAAAGAGATACTGGGATAGAGGGAGGGAGAAGGACAGGAAGGATGAAAATGGGTCAATGACAACACTAACGAGAGTGACTGAGAGCAACCAAGAAGTAAGAATAAAGTGTTTCTGGTTTTATTTATTACATCACATTTAAGACATAGAGTATTTTTAGTGCCCTTTACAGTGCAGCCAAAGGTAAATCTGGCAACCTCAAAGCTGTGCTCGTGCTGAAAAGCATCACATGCTGCCATCCTGACTGCCTTTTAACTCCCTAAATCAGCTGAACAGGAGGATAATGAATTGCTGGAGAAGGGAGAGCAAACGCACACTGAGCAGTTCTGTCGTTTGCTTTCCCCAGCTTGTGAATCCGAGTCTCCAGTGGCACTTTGCCCAGTTCATTTTCCTTCAGCAGCTGGTAAATGAATATGTGATCAGGAAGTGTTTCCAATAAATGTAATTACTCCTCTGCTGGAGGGGTGTTGGGGGAAAAGCAGCCCAGCAACATTTTATATGAAACAATAAAAAGGGAGAGGAGAAATTGTAAGAAATTCCAGCTTAACCTGGTTCTCACGGGTTAAAGGAGATCACCTAAGTCCTAACCTGGTGAAAATCAGGAAAGAGCTCCTTTAGCTGTGGGAAGAATTCCCTCCAGTGGATCTACACACTTTGATACTTCTAGAGTGGCAAGTTCAGGGAATCATGGAATCATAGAATGGTTTGGGATGGAAGGGACCTTAAAGCCCATCCAGTGCCACCCCCTGCCATGGGCAGGGACACCTTCCACTATCCCAGGTTGCTCCAAGCCCCGTCCAGCGTGGCCTTGGACACTTCCAGGGATCCAGGGGCAGCCACAGCTTCTCTGGGCAACCTGTTCTAAAACCCTCTAAGTAAAGAGTCTCAGCCAAATGTCTCATCCAAACCCATTCTCTTTTAGTTTAAAGCTGTCTCTCCTCGTCCCATCGCTCCCTGCCCGTGTAGAGTTCATTCCATGGCAGGAACAACTGGATGCTCCCCTGGGAAGAGGCTGTACAGCCACATCTGCTGCCACACCAGCTGTGGATTTTGCCCCCAGGCATCTGGGCACTGAAACTCTGCCCATCTGCAATCACAGCTTGTGGGCTGCAGCCATACAGGGTGGCCTCTCTCCAGGCAAAAGGGTCCCTGCCATAAAAACCCACCCGGCCTAAGTTCACACAGCTCAGAGCACACCTGAAAATCCTGCTTTTAATACAGAAGAAAGGAATATCTGCTTGGAGATCGGATTATTCCTTTCTGTTCAGGTGTGCCTGCAAAAATATTGCTATGACACAACAGAAGCAAAAAAAAAAAGCTGAGGTGGTTCGTTTGTTGGGTTTTTTCAATAAACTCTGCTGAGGGCTGTTTAATTGTTCCCAGAGGAATGAAGTGGAATGTTGTAGGAAAACTTTCACTTTTCTTTCACTGGAAGTTTCAAAATGTTGTCTGGTCATTTTGAGTGAAATTTCTTCAAAATAGGCATTTTCCCACTGAGTTTTTCTTTGAAAGAGAATAAATAGTTCCACAAAAAGGTTCTGCAGCTGTTTGATGTAGGAGGAAGTGAGGCACAGAGAAAGTGAGAAATCCCCATATCCTGGGTGTGGATGACAAAAGCCTCACGTCGGTGTGGGATCTATGGATCCCAAGGGAATTTGATCCTGGAGAGCAGAAGCTCCAGTTCACTCCCCTGAGCCCAGAAACACTGGCTGGCCAAAAAACCTGATTTCTGCATGACCCCACACAGCTCTAAGTGTGTCTGGAGTCACACAGGGAATTCCTGGAGAGCGGGAATTGAACACAGGTCCCTTCAGCTCCACAGGTGTGCCAAAGCCTTGCAACCCCTTTGGTTTATGGAACTCTCCAATGATCCCTGGGGTGCTCACTCCAAAACGGGAACCCTTAAAGTCTTCAGATTGGAAAAACATTCTCAAATTGAGCCATGCTGTAAGCTGGGAGCAGTAAGATGAGTTTTAGAAATCCGTCCCCAAATCCAACTAGAGAAAGGATTTGAATTCTCAAAGGTGCTCTGGAATCAGTCCTGCTGCTCAGGTTCCTCAGTCTGTCCTGATACCTCCATTTATATCATCCAATCTGTCCTGATATCTCCATTTATATCATCCAGTCTGTCAGTACCTCCTAACCTGACTCCAGCTCCTCTTCTGAAGCTCCTCAAGCTTCACTTTTCCTTCCATCTTTCCCTCATTTATATTCTCATTTCTCTTCTAGTGTTGCAAGCAGTGACCAACTCTCCCACCAGCCAAAGGCCACCCGGGACCTGCACTTTTCCTTTCTCTCCAGATTTTTACTGAGCTCTCAAATGCTCTCACCAGCAGGGCTCACTGATCCTTGGCAGGAGCAGTTTGCACTCCAAAGTTACTGCTGCACTCAGCATCCACGGGCCAAGGAAAACCTTTGGGGCTTGCCTGGTGCACCCATTTCCCTCTGTTTGTAACCTCATGGAACATCACAGGTTCCAGCTGGGATCCTTTTTATTGAGCCCTTCACAGCCATCTCAGAAGTTGCTCTCAGGGACTCTGGAGAGCTCTTTGGTCTTTTAGCTGTGCATAAATCTCTGCGCCCATCACACCACAACCTGTTCCACTGCAAACACCGAGCTGGGAGCTGGAAAACCATTGAATCCCAGAATGGGTTGGCTTGGAAGGGATCTTAAAAATCACCCTGTTCCAAACCCCTGCCACGGGCAGGGACACCTTCCACTCTCCTGCAGTAATCACGCAAGGGCATGGACTTCGCACACAAGATGGAAAGTGCAAAGCCGTTTATTGTGCCATCAGAATTCCCTAAATACCAGCACACAAACAGGATATCACATCATATAAACAGGAAAGATGTTCACCTCAGTGTCCCCCAATCATCTGGGGTATTGCACAGACATTGCCTATTATGGTAACAGGTAAACAATGCCCTATAAGGTCACAAACTACAATTATCACATCTCATAGGTCCAACACTGTCCACAAACCCACAATTCTCTCTCAGCCCATCCCTGGTGACCTGGATGCACTCCCAGGGTCACCTCAGGGTCCAGGAAAGAGGCTCTCTCCTTGACCCTCAGGGCCTGTCTCTCTTCCAGCACATAGTGCACCCCAACACTCTCCCAGATTGCTCCAGCCTGGCTTTGGACACTTCCAGGGATCCAGGGGCGGCCACAGCTTCTCTGGGCAATCAGCCCCTCCTGGCCAATTCTCCATGTGAATAAACAGAGGGGATTTCAGCGGGAAGGGAATCCTCACACCAGGAGTGTTCTGACCATCACACGCTGAGGGAGGTGGGTGTGCAGGAGGTGCCCCAGCTGCTGCTGCCAGGCTGCAGTGGGGCTGTGCCGGTCTGAAAAGGCAAAGCCCATCACTCACTGCAGACGCCTCCACACCGCGTTTAATGCCGTGCCCTTTTGCATTATTGAACGTGCTCATTGCTGTAGGATTGATTTTCCTCCCAGGCAGTGATGGATGGAGAGATCTGATCCAGGGGGAAGAGCTGCTGAATAACCTGGGTCAGAAATATTCTCAAAGCCCTTTTCCTTTCTTGCCCACATCCCCAAGTGGGCCTAAAGCAGCAGGAGGTGCCATAATTAACCAACTGGAGCCCGTAATTCCTCAGTACATCAATGGATTTGGGGACTACACAGCTGACCAGGCAGCAAAGGACGGCTTAATTTGCAATCATTAATTTATTAAGCACTTACATTTTTAAGTCGGTCTTAAAAGGCAATGGAGTGTCCACAAAACCGAGCAGTGAATTTTAACGACTCGAGGCTGTCAGAACAAGGGCTGAGAGCAGTTACACCCTGCCTTTAAAATCTTTGTGTGATTAAACTCTTTGATCACAGCCCACTGTTGCTGTTTCTAGGCCTTCCTGGACAAAAACTGTCTTGAGCTGAACAAAACATTTCATTTTCGGGATGCTTTCTTTTTGACTTTTATCGAGATTGAGTCTGACGGTGAAGCATCAGTTTGAATGAAATTGCAGCATTTGAAGTTGGTTTTTTTTAATGGCAAGTTTGGATTTTTTCTGTTGGTGATTGAAACAACCAAATGAGCTCAGTTCATCGTCTAAAATCCAAAAATCTCAGGATGGTTTGGGATGGAAAGGATCTTAATGATCATTTAATTCCAATCCCCTGCCATGGGCAGGGACACCTTCCACTATCCCAGGTTGCTCCAAGCCCCGTCCAACCTGGCCTTGGACACTGCCAGGGATGGGGAGATGGAGTCATGCAAATCTGCAGTAAAAAGCATTTTTAGGTCTTTTTTGGAGGCTGATGTGTCTCCACCATCAGAAAAAAATTAATTACCTTAAGATACGGGAACAACACCACATTTCTCCTGTCCACAGCACACTTCCTTCCTGCTTGGGAAGGCACTGGTGGTGCCAGGTTATTTTAACTCTCCCATAAACCTATTGGAAACTTATAAATTGGAAGTTTATTGAGTCAGATTCCTGATAATGGGGGGGAAATAAAGGAAAAATAGAACATTTTGATGTTTGGTATCTATCAAGAGAGGCTTCAGGGAGAAAAATTTGATTCAGGGTTTTTGGTGGGGATTTTTTAATGCAGTGCTAATTTAGGATCTGAGTGCTGTGAAGTAGCTGAGCAGCATCCAGAGCCCTCAATCACAGGATGGTGAAAGCTCGTGAAGCCCCAGAGATGCTGGTGGGAAGGGACATTCAATCACAGCAGGTTTGTAAAATCACAGGGATGTGGTTGGAAGGGGCATTAAATCAGGGAGATGCGGTTGGAAGGGACATCACGTCCAAGCTTTGGCTCGAGGCAGGACTGACACCAGCACTGGTGCAGTTGTGGCTCTGCCTGGCCAAGATGGGTCAGTCTCTGGGCATGGAGAAACCCCAGCCCGTGTGAGCTGTTCCAGAGCTTCACTTCCCTCCTCGTGGAATTTCTATCCAACATCCAGCCTGGGCCTGCCAACTGCAATCACAGAACCAGAGAGTCATAAAGGCTTGAAAAGATTTCTAAGGTCACTGAGTCCAACCTTAACGCAGCACTGCCACATTCACCACTAAACCCTGTCCCAGGTGCCACATCCACACAGCTTTTGAGCACTTCCAGGACTGGTGATTCCAACACTCTCCCGGGCAGCCTGTTCCAATGCCAGAAAACTCTTTCCATGAAGAAATTCCCCCCTGATATCCAATCTAAACCTCCCCTGGCCCAGCCTGAGGCCGTTCCCTCTCCTCCTGTCCCTGTTCCCTGGGAGCAGAGCCTGATCCCCCCCAGCTGCCCCCTCCTGTCAGGGAGTTGTGCAGAGCCACAAGGTCCCCCCTGAGCCTCCTTTTCTCCAGGCTGAGCCCCTTTCCCAGCTCCCTCAGGAATTCTCCAGCCCCTTCCCAGCTCCATTCCCTTGTCTGGACACGCTCCAGCCCCTCAGTGTCCTTCTTGTCATGAGGGGCCCAAAGCTGACCCCAGGATTGGAGATGCCCCAGCAGGGCTTCACTATTTGCCAGCGAAGATGTGGTACAGACAGCTCAGCACTCTCCATGCAATGATCAGGAAGAGATTTAAAACAAACAAAAAAAAAAAAAAAACACAAAACACTGTAGGGATAGAAATGGCTGAAAAAAATCCCTACAAT
The DNA here is from genome assembly GCA_014706295.1 of Lycocorax pyrrhopterus obiensis. Lineage (NCBI taxonomy): Eukaryota > Metazoa > Chordata > Aves > Passeriformes > Paradisaeidae > Lycocorax > Lycocorax pyrrhopterus. The sequence continues at coordinate 2,943,443 of JACSVZ010000002.1, read as the reverse complement.
TGTGGCTGGGAAAGAATTTTTTCCAGACCACAGGTGATACCAGAAGTAGGCAACTTCTGGCAGATGCCAACAGGACTCTCCTCCCCAGGCACTTCCCCTTCACTCCTCAACAGCAGCGAATTTACTGTGGGATTAAGCTGGGAAAAAAATCCATCCTGTTTACCACTCCTCAACAGCAGCGAATTTACTGTGGGATTAAGCTGGGAAAAAAATCCATCCTGTTTACCTGCCCTTGTCACTCTGTGCCACCTCCTCTTGCCAAGGCAAAGGTGTCTCCAGGAAGTATCCAGAGTCACCTCTCCCCCCACGTGCCCCGAGGAGCTCAGGCATTAGGATGAGGCTGGAGCAGAGGTAACCAGGGTGGGTCTGGCAGCCCCAGGTATCCCTGCTCCTGTTTTTCCCTGCCTCCTGTCCCTCCATTTATCCTGTACATCCCCAGTGTGCTGGTACACATGAACCTGTGGTGAGGGAGGTCCAGTTCCTTCTTCACACCCACCCAATTTCCCTGCCCCCGTGAAGGAGGAGATCAGGAATCAGCACTGCTGGAAGTGAAAAAGGCAGGGAGAAGACGTGGTTGTTATAAAAACAAGTTAATCACCGAGCACACACTGCTGGGAAGGACTAACGAGACTCAGCACCAGCAAAGCCTCCCTCAAACCCAGCTTGGTCACTGGAAGCAGCCTGGTGACCTCTGCCAGCTGGTCCAGCCTCGTGGCCCAGCGCTGGATCACAGGATCCAGCCCGGCTCCTGCCTGGAAGCAGCACTCTGTGTCCTCGGGGGGAGGATTATCCGCTGCCATCCAGGTGTCCCACCTTCCCTCTCCTTGCACAGCGAGGGCAGCCTCACCCGTTTATCAGCAGAGTTGTGGGAACAAGGCTTTGCCCTCGGGTCCCGTTCCAAAAGTCAACTTTGCAGGCAGTTTCTGCAGATGGATTAAGGAGCAGGAACGTGTGGATGGGTGCCTCCACACTGCCGGCCTCCTCTCAGAAAGCCTCCAGCCCCTTCCTGACCCCCTCAGGCTGAGAACAAAACCCCAGTGCTCAGACCAGGAGCGCCACTGTTCAGCACAAAGAGGGAGGCTTTGTTCCTTAAAGACGAGCAAGAAAATAAAAAAATAGACCCAAGCTGCGGTGACTTCGCTTCTGACAAACTGGTCCCAGCCCCGCCAGGTAAGCGGATTTGTAGCCCTGAAGCGATCCTCCTACAGTCTCCAGGATGTTTTATCTCCATTTCAGGAGTCCTGCAGCAAAATCTGCTGGGGGAAGTGTAGCATTTGTACGAGAATTGGCAGGTTCCCCCCGTCAGCGGCTTGGCTCCCTGCCCAGCCTGGGCACGGCTTTGCTTGTGCACTGGTGCCTCCCAGTGCCTGCAAAAGGGAGAAGCAGAAAGCTCCAGAAGTAGCGTTGAAGACTGTTTCAAATGTTTTATTTTAAATAAAACTAAATTCCTATACATATATTTATAAATATGTTTCTATGGTTCCGTGATATCATAGAGGATCTGAGAATGGTTTGAGTTGGGGAAAACCTTCATGATCATCCAGTTCCGAGGCAGGAACACCTTCCTTGCTTGAAGTCCCATCCAACCTGGTCTTGAGCACTTCCAGGGGAGTGTTACGTGCCTGGTCATGCTTTGGGAGGATCAGGAAATCCTGTGTGAGCTCAGGGAACAGCCAAGGAGCCCTGGGAATGGGGGAACAAGGCTTCTTCCTGCTCAGTTTGATGCATTAACCACAAAGTGCTGCTGCTCCTCGCCTGCCCCCTCCAGCCCCAGCAGCCACGGAACGAGCCAACAAGAAACTTGGAAGAGGAGAAAAATGCCATTATGACTCAAGTATGGGCCAGACACAAAGCAGAAGCTTCAGGATCAGCACAGGACACCATCCCTGGAAGTGTTCAACAAACGTGTGTGCGGCACTTTGGGACATGGTTTTAGTGGTGGACTTGGCAATGTCCGACTCAAACCTTAGAGGGCTTTTTCAGCCTCATTGATTCTCTGATTCTGACTCATCAGGGGAATTTTGGCTTCTGAGTCCAAACCAACAACCCAGCTGCCAGCTCTGGGATGCCTCAAGCACCAGAGCTTCCTGCTCTGCGTCACCTGAGTGTTTCTCAGGAGCCTTAACTGAGACCCGTGTGCAGGTGAAAGGCACAGCCCTGGAGCTGACCCTGGCAGGGGAAAGGCACAGCCCTGGAGCTGACCCATCTTCTGGAAGGGTGTGCCAGCTCCTGGGAGTGCTCAGAGCAGATCTCCCTTGTGCAGGGAACCCTGGTGCTGTACCACAGGATCGTGGAATCATTAAGGTTGGAAAAGACCTTTGGGATCATCAAGTCCAACTATCAGCCCAGCACCACTAAAGTGCCATACCCACACATTTCCTGAGCACTTGCAGGGATGTTGAATCCACCACTTCCCTGGGCAGCCAATTCCAGTGCCCGACCACCCTTCTGTAAAAAAATCTCTCCTAAAATCTAACCTAATCCTCCCTTGGCTGAGGGAGAACCTGAACAACTCAAGGCTGCTTTCTCTGGTCCTGTCCCTTGTTACCTGGCAAAGGCAATCACTTGTACATAAATCTGGGTCACACCTAATGCAAAGACAGCAAATCCCAGGATGAGGGATTGCCACTGACCCAGTCCCTGTCACCTCAGCAGCTGTGGTTGTACTGTCACAGCCTCTCTGCAGCACTCAGGGCTCACTGAACCCCACCAAGCACAGGGGGCTCTGCTGCTACAAGCCTGGTGTGACCTGCACAGCTTTGTTCAGCACCTCCACTGCAGCTTGGTTGGACTTTTTGCCTGATCCAGGAAGTAAATGTGAAGATTTGGGGCCAAGCAAGCCGGGTCTGTGCCCTCCACTCCCACCCAAGGCCACCGCAGCAGGAGGAGGTGGCAGCTCCCCGGAGAAAGCCTCGTGTTTGCTTTGCCCTCTGGTGGGCACTAAAGCATTTCAGGGCTGAACTTTCTGCCTACTTGTTCTATTTCCCTACAAGAGCCCCTGAAAGAAGGGATTTGGGAGGTTCGTATCTTCCCCTGTGTAACGAAAGGATTCATCTCAGCCCTCCGTGCTGTACTGACTGGTGCTCTACCTTCTAATGGTCATTATTTCAATCCTTCCTTACCATTCTTATATCAAAAGATATTTATTCAGCCAAAGGGAATTTTATAGGCATCTGTGGTTTGCTTATCAGGTCCTTTAAGTGGGAACAGGAAGCAAAGACTTTTTAGGGCTCTTTGTTTGGTGTTGCCATTTCATTACTTTGTAAAGGATTCTTCGAAGGGCTAGAGAAAAATGGCTCAAGGGAGTCACAGAATCCCACAATGGTTTGGGTTGGAAGGGACCTTAGAGATCATCCAGTTCCAACCCCTGTAGGGGCAAGGACACCTTCCACTATCCCAAGTTGGTCCATGCCCTGTCCTGAATCTAGGACAAGTGGCCCATGGCTTTTACAGCCATGGCCACTTGAGAGGGACACTGCAACTGTCCCCACCTCCTGCCTGCCCCGGGTTTGTGGCCATGGTTTCCTTCCCCCTCCTCACAAACAGTTTTTCCATGCAATTGGGTCACCTTTGAAAGTCAGCGCTCAGCAGAAGTGGTGTTACTTTGTTTAAAACAAAAACATGTATTTCTATCACCTCAGGAGTTGTTTCTCTTTCGGCACAGGGACCCTCTGATCCTCCCACCTCCTTTTATCAGCGTCTTCAAAAGAGAAAGGGAGTTATAATTGCTTTCTCCCCTCACTGCAAGAAAGGGAGAGGCTGCTGTTCCCCTCTATTGGCATCCTGAGAAGAAACACGCTTTGAGCAATCATTTATTTACAGAGCAAAAATGACATCTGGATTTCAAAGGGCAGAGCAGTTCAGAAGATTGAGGCTCTCTCCTCCCTCCCCTGCCATCAGCTTCTGCTGATTCCCACCCACTGCCTGCACAACCCCCTGCTCTGCCTCTCTCCTCATTCCAGGGGCTTCTCCCTCTCTCTGAGCATTGTTTTGCTTTTGCCACAGAATCCCAGAGTGGTTTGGGTTGGAAGAGACCTTAAAGATCACCCAGGGCCACCCCCTGCCATGGGCAGGGACACCTCCCACTATCCCAGGCTGCTCCAAGCCCCGTCCAACCTGGCCTTGGACACTTCCAGGGATCCAAGGGCAGCCACAGCTGCTCTGGGCACCCTGTGCCAGGGCCTCCCCACCCTCACAGGGAACAATTTTGCAAATATTTACTCTAACCCTGCCCTCTGGCAGTTTGGAGCTGTCAATATCTAGGTGTCATTCCTGTGGAGAGGCAGGGAGGAGAAAAACGTGAAGAAACCAGGAATTCCACAAGCCTGATTTCCTCCAGCTCTTTGATTTTTGCCTTATTTTCTGGTTCCTGATTCAGCAGAATCCTCTGAGTGCTGTCACACAAAGCATCTCTCCCACACGTGAACCCATCCCATTCCAGTGGTGGGAAAGCTGAATTTTCTGTCACACCAAGCCCCTCTTTGCTGTAACGCTGATGAATCTGTGTCTTCAGTTACCAAAGGTGGCTGAACTTGCCCAAAAAAAGTTCACAAGCTCTTAGTAGGGACAGACTAATTAACAGGCCTGTTTTCATTGTGGCTAAAAATGCACCTGCAAACAGCCACATCCCCACGACTCCCTGCCAGGCAGCTGGAAAGGCACCTTTGGGGTGTGCTGCATCTCATTTCACACACTTCAACACACAAGTTTTGCAGGAAAAGCCTCCAAGAGTCTCTGGAAATGAAGAGCAAAAGAGATTCTATCCCAGCCTCCTGCAATCTCCTGCTTGGGTGACTAAATTCCTATACATCTGTTTATAAATATGTTTCTATGGTTCAACTGATGAATTGGGCACAGGGATCACCGAAAATGTCTGCAAAAATGAAATATAATATAATCAGTTAATTTCTAATATAATCAGTTCATTTCAAACTCTGAATGAAGACAACCATTACAAAAAAAGCCATTTATTAGATATATGTACATATATACATACACATGCAAAATGATTTTATACACATTTACACAGGTTCAATTATTAATACAGTGCAAAAATGTCTAAAAAGGTACCAGCCCACCTTCTACAAACTCCACAGGTCTTTGGGAGAAAGGGAAAAAACCAAAAACCAGAGAATTACCAGCTTCATAAAGTGACTAAGCACTGCAAATCTTGAAATTATTGAAGTTTATTCTTTGCCAATTTTCTTGTGCTGAGCTGCTGGGTGAGGAAAAGTTTCCAAAAGACTTATCTTGCAAACTGAGAGAATGAAGAAGATGCAATTCAAACCACATTAACCAGTTTAAAGCTGAACAAAAAGGGATGGATTCCTCTTTGGGGATTTGATTCAATACAGGAATAATCCCATGTTATGAGTCAGATTTTATGTTCTCAAACTGCAAGTCATTCTTTGTTATTAAATCTTAAAGCACTGAGATCAATGTAAACTATGCTGTTCCTCTTGCTGTTTCGCCAGGAGAGAATGTTCAACTGTACAAATACCATGTGGATATGGGATAAATTCCAAATGAAAAATAAAAACAGGTCAAACTCCGTGTGCTCTGCCTCATCCTGGAATCCCAACCCAAACCTCCAAAGTGCACACAGACCAATCCACATAGGTTCCTTAATATGGTTTACACATATTACAGGGGGAAAAAAAGGGTTGCAAAGGGATTAAGAGCAAGACCAAACCAGAGCTTTGTCATTGGGTAGAAAAGATCTAAAGATTCAGTCACATTCCCCAAAAATCCACAAAGCAAAAAAAAAAAAAAGTAAGTTTAGGCAAAGGCAGAACTGAACCAGCGGATTTGGTTTGATTTTACTGAAATGTTTTTAGGAAAACCAACTCCATAAAAGCTGAATTTAACCCTTCTCCACTCTGCTAATTGCACAGCTCTCCAAACACCCTGGTCGAGCACTCCTTTGCAGAGCTGTGGCTGACATCCCCTGGCTCAGGGATGGATTTGTTTCAGGACAGAGCAGCTGGATGCTCGGGAAGCATCAGGAATGTTGCAGCTTTTCCAGCCAGCTCCGTACAAGGCTGAGGAATGCCCAGCTGTGAATGCTCTGTGAGCCTCAGGCCAGAGCAGGGCTGCCTTTAGCCAAGCCCAGGAGAAACAGGAAAGCTCTTCTGGACTCTTCAGCCACAGTGAGGCTAAAAAGGCAGAGCAGGGAGTTGGCTCCTGTCCTAAAGTCACTTTCATGAAAGTTTGTCTGTGTGTAGCATGAAATGCTCCATCCTTTCCCCACAGGATGATTCCCCATGGGAACCCAGTTTATGCTCCTGGAAAACACCATCAGTCATGAGATCCATTATCCTCCAAGTGTTACATTTCTAGTGTCAGATTTTTGGGGTGTTCTTTTTTCAGGTGGTTTTTTTATTTAAACTTGCAATCCAAACTCGTGGCTGAGTTCCCTGCAGTCTCCAAAAGTAATTTATCAAGGAAAACTGGGACTGAACAGCACAAAAATTAAGAGCAGTACAAAACCCCTCGCATGTGTGGGGTCATCCCAGTGTCCTAAGGACCGTGGTTGAATTCTGGCTTCATTTCTCCACTTGCACTCTGACAGAAAACTGGGATAATGACAGACAAACAACTTTAATCCACTCCCTTACAACAGAAAACCTTTCCCTTATGGCACACAGCTCTAGCTGTGTCCTTAAATGCCTGGCTAAAATACTCCTCCATCATTCCTACCAGACTATTCCTCATAGTTTGGAGGTTTTTATCACGCTGCTGTTACAGTAAGTGCAGTGAAAAAGAAATCCCTACATTTTCCTCCTGGGAAAAGCTCTGGCACTCAGTCTCCTGATGTCCTAGAAACTGTCCAGGTTGTAATGGGCTGCCTGTGGATGCTGTTGCTGCAGTCAGCTGCATCCAGAAGTGCTTCCAAGGTACAGCACCACAAATTCCTGGTCTGATCCTCGTGTTTGCATCCTGAGATTTCAGGAAAATCCACTGAGATACAAGAAAGGAATTTTCTTAAGTGTTCCTGCAAAAAAGACAACTCTGCTGCATGTTAATCTCTTTGCAACCAGAGGTAGAGATTACGTGAGAGGAAAAATCAATCTTTGGTGAAAGAAATGGGGATGACCAGAAAGAAAAAAAAGATAAAAGGAAATTTTAGGACCGTAATTCCACAATAACACACCTACAGTTCTCTACATCTCAGTTTGGGTCTCTACAACCCCTCAAGGACAGCTGCATCAAACTGCTATGCATTTTTTTAACAGCCAGCCTAAATTATTCATCTATGCCCTAAAATGCCCATGTGCACCTCAGTCCATGACAGGGCAGAACACCAGTGCAGCAGAGGTTGGGAATTCCAGCCCTGCAGTCCCCTGTTCCAAAGTGCACACTCAAAACTCATCTTAGTGTGAGAACTCACCACTACAGGTGTTTTATAGAACAAAGAGAACCTGCTCTTGCCTTCCATTCCTGGAAATGGCTTTCTACTCACCAGCCACTCATTTTTCTTTTAAAGAAAGGTGAAGGAGTCAATGGCCTGTCATAAATAGGCTTGGAAGATTTATTATCCATACAGACCAAGCAAACATGGAACTGCTCTTATCCTAAAAGTGACCTTAGCCAAGGAAACAAAGGCCACATGAGCTGACAGATCACTTACACCCACTTGGATTATTTTCTGCTGCCCCAAGCATATTTGCAATTAACCCATGAGCACACACTTAACTGCAATGTGCTGTTCAGCCAAGGAGATATTTATAGACTTTATGGTTTATAAAAGAGCCACAGTCTTTTCCTGCCCTTCCAAACCTAGGAAAGTGACCCTGAAGCTTACCCTCACCATTTTCCCCACTGATACTGCCCTCACCTAATTACAGCAAACAACCCCTTTACTCACATTTACCAAGAATCTTAACAAATACTGGAGACAAAAACGTTCCCCATCACTTTACCTCCACTTTACTACACAATTTGAGTATTTGCAGCAGCAGGGCAAGACTGATCTGCCAAACTGTCACAGAGCCAGTAAGACAAATGGCAAAATGCTGTCTGGATGGTGGCAGCCAAGGAGGGAAAGCCTGTTGATGGTAAGAACTTCCATCTGTTGGTGACACCTGACAAGTTCTACCATTGCCATGTTAAATACAGCTGCACCCCTTGCTGTGTGTTGGACAGAATTACAGCAACCTGCCTATCCCAAGTTGCTTGGAACTGTTCTCCTTGCAATAACCATTGCCAGGGATGGTTAAAAAACACTCTGAGCTGTTTTTGGCCAGGTGAATAAAAAAAAAAAAGAGTTGTAAAAACAGAGTAGCAAACCCCAAGTTTTTTTCATACGCCACAGTCAGGCTGCTTCTCCAGGAGCTGCCTTGTCAGGATCTGATAAGAAGAAAGAGAAGCCACTCCGATGTGGAAAGAGATTTGCCAGAGGTTCCGTAATCCATACAAGTAGATGTTGCATGAACAGACACAGAAAAGGAGCACAAATGTCTTCACCTTCCTGGCTGAGCTGTAGAAGAGGTACAGGTAACACTGCAAAAGGATCAGAGAGAGAGAGTTAGCACTGAGCTGTGTGCACAAAACCAGGGATCCAGCTGGGAATTGCTGCCTGGGACAGCTGGAACCCATCTGCTGAGCACGTGAAGAGCAAAACCCTCACAGGAGAAAATGAAAAGCTCCCAGTGCTGACAGAGGAGTCACTCTTTCCCCTCAGGCAGTGACCGATCAGCCTTTCTCACCTCGGGTCACAGCTCCCAACTGTGCTGATGCCACAGGCAGGGGTCAGCACAGAGAAACCCTGCAATTTATGCACAGGCATTTTGGGAAGAAGTTGCTATAAATCAAAAGGAGAAGAGAGAACTCTCCTTTATTCAGCTTCTCTGGCTTCAGGTACTCACAGAGAAAAAAGCAGCACAGAGCATTTCTTTGTGAAAAACAACTTGCATCGAGTATTTAGAGCTAAATTTACCTATTAGATCTAAATTAATCTCTTAGATCTAAATTAACCTATTAGATCTAAATTAACCTATTAGATCTAAATTAACCTATTCACCTCAAAGCTCTGCCATGAGCAGAGGTGTAAGAAGAAGGCTGAAAGACACTAAATTGTATCAAAATACAATAAATAACCCCATAAATACATCAAAGTCTGCAGATAGCGGTCCCCAAACCATTACCCAAATGCAACAAGGGCAGTGAATACACTGTAGGCATTAATGTTATTCCTAGAAACAAAACTGCAGCAGCTTCCTGCAATGCCAGGCTAAGAATAGAAGATTTTCCAGCATATATTGCCCTCAAGTTAAAGGCTGTGGAGCCCTGTTTTAGGAATTCAAGGAGCTTTTCATTTGGAGCATGTTATATTTTCCTCATTCAAACTCTTCCGTGTAAGGTCAGAGAAAATAACCCCATTACAGAAAAAATCTAAGGAAACACCAGGATTCAATGTAATTTTTCATGTAAATTAGACCATTTTCAATAGTGCTGTCCAATATTTGCTCAGTCTTCAAGGTGGTCGTGCTCCAAAAGCCCATCACTAAGTCTGACCCTGACAGGAAGACGTGGTGTCCATCCCTTTGGGAAGAGACCAACTTTGGGATGGCATTTATCCATCACACCCAGCCCCCTCTGACTTGTCAAAACATGGAAGCACTGAAAAAGCCTGCAAATGCAATTTCCCAAGGGTCAAAATGTGCCTTGAGCTGCTTTTGTGCCACTCCACTGGAATAAATCAGTGGAATCACCTAGGTAGGATATTAAAAAACTCTGCCCGGCTGAAAATGACTCTGTCTCGTGAATTATAGTAGCAAAATAATCAGAAAAAAATTTTTATTTGCAGTTAACATACCTGAAAAACACAGGCTAGAAAAGGTAGAAAAAAAGCTATCACATTTCCAATTCCTTCATGGTCCTCCTGTTGGGATTAAAAGAAGTGACAACTACGTCAGGCACAGCTTTTAGCAAGTGCTGCTTGATATTTGAGAACATTATAAATATAGTCAAGAACCTCTTATCCCAGTTTATGTTGATTGACTGTCACAGTGTTAAACACCAAGATCAATATCATTGGATAAGACACCAAGAACAGAGGCTTCTGTGACAGTTCTTGCTAAATAAAACTGTGTCAGGATACAATCAGGACACTTTTTTTCCCCCTTTTTAAAGTTGTTTACAGTCTCATGTTTGTCTAAAAAAAATACCAAAAAGGATCTAAAATAAAATAAAAGAACAGAGAAAAAAATCCAGGCAGCCTGGTAAGAATAAATTATTTCTCAAAATTTTAACCTCTCTAAAAAAGAATAAAATGCAAAATGTTGTGATTTACAACAAAACACACAAGGTGCAGCAGGTGAGTAACCAACTGTACATTCCCTGGAGAAACAAAACACTTCTTGAGGAAAGATGTGTGCTCTGCTAAGGGGCAGAACAGCCACCCTTGAACTGGTTACCCAAAAACTCTGCCTTGGACTCATTCTCACGTTCCAGTGCATTTAGGGGTACCTGCAAGGAATATTCTGCCAGGTGAACTCCTCGGATGAGGTTCAGAGCTCCACACATGATGTTCAGAACAAGTGACAGGATCCCCAGGGGAGTTACAGGCTGCATTCTGTAAGTAGGGACTTAAAAAGAAAGGAAAACCAAAAATCAGTGAAAGTTTGCACTGTTACTTTCAATCTTTTAATAGAAAACACCACAATTACCTTATGTGGGTTTTAAACACTCTCGAAACCTTTCATGCTCGCTCCAAGGGAAGACTGATTATGAACAGAACCCCCTTTTTTTGTTGCACTACAGTATTCAGTCCTTCAGACATCCAGAAATCAGCAAGAGCTCTGGAGTATTTTTAAACAGGTCAGCAACAGACTTTTTCTTGACCTATTTGGCATCAGTGTCGTCTATTATGGTGCACATATATAATTTTTTGTTTATTACAGCAGATGAGGACGCTCAGCACTCCTCACAGGTCAGCAGAAAAGACACCCAAAGGTCTGGGAAAGGGCTTAGATTTCAGCCACCCATCACAGCAAGGCAGCAATTCATCTCCTCCTTAACCAGTAATGAAAGTATTTCTTCCCACTGGCAGTTTGAGGGCTCAGGCTGCCCCCATTTCACAGGGAGTGAATTATCTCCTCCTTCCTTTCACACCTTCTCTGCTACTACTTAACACCCACACTGCTGAACAGCAATTCTTCAGGATAATCTCATTGATACATCCCTAATTAAGGTCAAAGTAATTATCATAAACGTGTGTTTAGCTTTGGAGTCTGCTGCCTCTAATTCAGGGTTGTCCAAGAGCACACCTCCAGCTTTCCTTGTTCAACAACAGATTCCACACCTTGATCCTCACCTACATTTCGTCCCTGCCCTTGGATCACCACAAGTAGGACACTGTCAGCTTAATAAAAAATGGTAATTTCCAGCTCAGATACCAAACCCAGCTCTTCTCCTGCACCAACATCCCCAAGACACAGGAGAGAATGAATGAGCCCTCAAGGAAATGCCCCAGCCCTCAGGATCTTCTCCCTCTGTCCAGGTGTATCCAGATCCTGACTATCAGAGATAAACTGCACCTCTGGCTTCCTTTCAGTGACAGATGAAACACCACAACAGCCACCACACAGTTCCAGAGAGGAAAATACTCCTGCCTTCTCCTTCAAGAGAGATTTTGATAGATGGATGTAAAAAGCTTTGGTGCCAAATTGATATAGGGATATAAAGCACCTTTCATCCGTGTCTCTGCAATTAATTTGTCTGGCATGCACTCACACATCCGTAATTTCAGCTCCAAAGCAACTGCAAAAGGAACTGTATTAACTCCATTTGATACATCTCACTTTAGGGAGCATTACTGGATATTACACTCAGAATGGTGTAACTCTGTCACTCACAGGCAATTTGGCTTTTCTTTTGCTACACACTGACATTTAAAAAGAACTTGTAGCAGCATCTTTATTCACTCACTGACCCCAGAATTCAGTTTCCTGCTATTTTTTCCTGCTATTCCTACTTCCTACTTTTGATTCATTAAATAATGTTGCAGCTATATATATGTGTAACTCTCCCACAGATATTTCCTAATAAAGACTGTTTCTTTTCCTCTAATTCTAAGGTTTACTTCAGAGGCATGAAATGTCTCTCAAACAAATTATAATTATCAAGCACAAGTGGCATTCATTGAGCAGGATCCTGCAAACTGCACGTGCCAAGAGTTCCCAGTCCCTAGGGAAGAACAATGTAGGTCTCAATATATTGCTTCTGCAGCATGAAATATTATGTAAAAGTTACATTTTTTTAGTCCAGGAGGATAAAAAGAATTGCTGTCACAGATGCAGGGGAGATTAAAATAACCAGTTGCTCAGGGTTCAGATTCTGTGAAAACTGGGCTTGAAATGGTTTGCTGCAGAGATTTATTTCTGCTGTTAAATTCTGAGGTTTAACTCACAAACTGAAATGGCACAGAGAAGTGAGATGGGGCCTGCTAAGGGAAAATTATTTCACTTCCTTGGGTGAATTCAGTCATATTTTTATAAAGAGGATTTCATACTAGAATGGCCTATTACATTAAAGAAGGGAAAAGGAGAGTACAAACACTCTTAGTTCAAGACAGCACAACTCTGCACGAGCACAAATAAACACTAATTAGGTTTCACATTGGTTTGACTCTTCAAGCACAGAAGTTGTGCACTTCAGAGCACAAGATCCTCACAGAAACGTTCTGGGAGCTGTGGGTGATGCACCAGCAGGTTTGAACATGTACAGAACAACTCTGTGCAAACATCCTCACACAGTGAAGAAATTGAAACCTCTGCCCATAAAAGATTTTCTGGAGAGGCCTCTGGCCATTTCACTGGAGGGAGACACCAGAGTCTGCAGCAGCTCGGATCTGCCTCCTGCAGGCAGGGCACGAGGGCTGGACAGTGAGTCACTCGCTCAAAGCTCTGCAGAAACAGCGCCAGCAGTGAGAAATGAAATCACACTCCAGCAGTTTAAACTAAAACACAAGCACACAAAAAGCAGAGAGTGAGACAGCTTCAAAAAAAAAAAAAAACCCTTGAAAAGGCCTCTGAAGGACTCCCTGTGTGCCTATGAAAGATGAAGAACACTCATCAAGGGGAGCTGCAGGATTTACCAGCTTGCTCACAAGACAAGTGGCACAAATTGTTCTGCTGCTTCCCAGAGCCAGCTGGGATGTGAAAACTTTCCCTCTTCCCAGAAAGCCCCTCAGAGTCCCCTGCACAGCCCCAGTGTCCTCTGGAGCAGCACCAGCTGTGCCCACACTGACACGAGTGGGGCTCTGCAGCAGCAGCAGCCGGGGCTGTGTGGGTGTTGGTCAAGGGCACCAGGAGAGGGATTTTGTAGCAAGAGTTGGGCTGGCTTTAGTTAACAAAGGAAGGAACAGAGAGCACAAAGAATGGAAGCAAGAAAAGAAAAATCTCTTGTTCTCATAAATACTAACAAGGACAAAGCTGCTCTGACTTTTCTGACCCTTTTCACACCGAACTGAGGAGCCAGAGGATGAGCTCACCCAGCTCCAAAGAAGCCAGGAGCAGCTCCAGCCATGTGAGGAGAGGGATGTTTGGATCATCCCTGGATTGATCAATCTGCTCCAGGGAGTGCAGTCACAATTAAATTCTGCTCTCCTGCAGCCACAGCATTTCAAACAGTCTCTTGTAGAGCAGAGCATCATATAAATAACATTAATATGGAACAAACACTATGCACACAGCTAAACTTAGAGCAGCAAAGCGGGATTCAGCTGGTAGGGAATGATGAGAGGAGAGAGACACAAGCCAGGAAAGCTGACTCCAGTGGAGGCAAACAGATGATCATAAACATGATCCTTAAAATAAAGGCAGAACAATCTGTAAGAGCATTTGGGTTAGACCAGAGAGAACAGCCAGAAATAAAAAGCCAGATGGAAAGTAAAGGAAAGCAATTAGGAATAAGAGAGAAGTGAAAATGTATTTCTGATCTGTGGATACAGACTACATCACAAATATTTACTGGCACTGAAGCTGTTCAAAATTCAAAAAAAAAGTACAAAGAATTTCCAAGCCCTGTCACAACATGAAAAGATTTAACCTTCAAGCACAGTTCTGAGGAGCAGTCACAAATCTGACTGGCAAATAAAGTGGTTTCCATTCTATTTTTAATTCCTCCTGGCCCGTGCCCTTCCATACCCTAATTTAAAATACCTATGTCAAATTAGATTCCAGTTCATCTATCACAAACAATAAGATTGAGCAATTGGAACTTAATTTTTTTAGTGTTTCATAAGCCAAGAACAAGAAGAAAAAAAAAGGAAATACAAGCTCATGGCACTCCAGCTGCATTTAAACCACCGTGCTAATAGGATTAAAAGAGAGAATGGTTTAGTGGTGGACTTGGCAGGGTTTGGTTTCTGGTTGGACTCAATGACCTTAAAGGTTTTTTCCAACCTAAATAATTGCATGATTTCATTTGTGGAGGAGGCAGGCAGGACCTTGACTCTGCAACTGAAACACATGGGAGAGGTAAGTAAGAGGTACCATTTTTATCATAAAGAAGTAGAGGTTGGTACTTCAAAAGCAGGTAAAATGTCAGGTTTTGTCACAAAAAAGTCCTCAGTCAAGTCTCTGTGTTGTTTATACAGATACACAAATCCTCTTTGAAAATTTGAGTCAAATGCATTAAATTTTACAAAATAAGGTAAAAGGAAAAAGCAAGGAGGGGAGAACAACTCAAGTCAGACAATCTTGGAACAAGAGTTTTACCCTCAGCTCGTATTTTTCTCATCTTTTCTTCCCTCAAGGCTGAAGAAACTCATTCAGACTGTAATTACAGATGTTTCCTTACGAGTCTGCAACAAGCAATGAATCAGAGGAGCTTCTTTAGAAATTTGAACAAACAAGGATTTTAAAAGAAGAGAATTTCACACGGAAAATATCAAGCCCAGCCTATATTTTCCATACCGAGAAGCTGATGCAAGGCTGGAAAAAGACTCCACAGCAGTCTCTAAAGCTCTTCTGCATACCTGCTGCAATGTAAAGCCCATATGTTGTTTACTATGATGGAAAAAGCCTTTTTTGGCTTCATACACACGACGTCAACACGCATTTCTCAGTACAAAAGGAACCTGCCACGTGTTTTTGTGTGCCACGTGCAGGACGAGGGTGAGGAAATCTCCTGTCACCTGGTGTAGTAGTAACTTACCAACCTCCACATGGCCTCCTGCGTGCCCTCCGTTGCTCAGCCCGTTCAGCAGCTCCGTGGCCTCCAGCTGCAGCTGCACCGGGGGCTGCAGCTTCAGCTCCTCCTCCACCTTCTCCCAGCTGGCCCTGGCCCGGGAGCCACGGGTGCTGTTGAAATGGTGTTTCACCTTCTGAATGATGTTATCTGAAACGACAGGAAACCCTGCTGCAATCAGCTCTGAACAACTGCTTCATTAATCCTTAGTTTTATTAAAACCTTACTTATGGTGATATTTTATCATATCACAGCGTTCTCTTTGACTGTTTTAATTCCTTCATTTCTTTTCTTACTGGTTTCAGGTATAAAACTCCACTGCTGGTTAAGGAACAGAAATACTTCCTTTAGGTATTTTATAGCACAGAAAGGTTTGGGATGGAAGGGACCTTA
The DNA here is from genome assembly GCA_014706295.1 of Lycocorax pyrrhopterus obiensis. Taxonomy (NCBI): domain Eukaryota; kingdom Metazoa; phylum Chordata; class Aves; order Passeriformes; family Paradisaeidae; genus Lycocorax; species Lycocorax pyrrhopterus. Next base: position 2,927,855 of record JACSVZ010000002.1, on the reverse strand, counting down.
AGGATCCTCTCATTCCACCCCCTTCCACAGGCAGGGACACCTTCCACTATCCCAGGGTGTTCCAACCTGGCCTTGGACACTTCTAGGGATGAAACAGCCACAGCTTCTCTGGGCACCCTGTGCCAGGGCCTCCCCACCCTCACAGGGAAGAATTTCTTCTAACATCTAATCTAAATAATAATAAAAATTATCTGTAACTGCCAAACAAAAGGTTAGGATCTCGAGCATCAAGTGCATCTTAGATCCAAACATAGGAAAGATGATTAATAAATAAAAAACCACACAGCAATACTGGCCACTCAGTAACATAATAAAGTATTATAATAAAACTGACAAAAAATGGGGGTTTTTGGTTAAAAAAATGCTTTATGCAATTAAAAGAGGCTAGAAATTCCCCAACTCCTACTCAAGTTTAAAAAAAAAAATGAGTAATGTGGACCTCAATATGAAATTACATGCTGGCTGTAATGGGCCCTGCCGAGAATCCACCCAAAATCCAACATAGCTCTATAAGAAGCTTTCCTGATGGATTTCTCAAGCTCTTAAGCCTGAGTTTAACACTGTTACTGAAATCTGGACAGAAGTGTGCAAACCCACTGCAGGACATTATCCTTTTCCAGAAAAGTTTCTCACTGCAAGGGAATTGTGTCTTTCAAAGGTGTGAGGTTCAGTAGAGCAGCTGCTACTTGGCAAGAAAACAAATTATATCAGGTTAAAAAAGAACCACTGGGCATGGTTCTGAGGTATTATGACTCCAAGTCATGCAAGAAATAAAGCTGCCCATAATAATCCATTCTGTCTCCCTTTCTTCCTGTACTCATCTGTCTCCACTCGTCAGATTTTTTTAATTAAGTTAGAAAGTGTCTGAGATATCAATTTCTTTTTTCTTCTCTGCCTGTTCATCAATCACCACAGCATTTTGTCCATAATAGATGAACTCTCAGGAACTACAAACCAAATCCTCAAATAGTTCAAGGTATTAAGATCTCCCCCTTCTCTTCCACATGCAGGCAAAGGCACACCCAGAGTCACTTTTATCGTCAGGCTTTGGCCAGGAGATGTTGTTCAACACCATCCATTTGGCAGAGAGAGGATTTTTACTATTCGAGAACAGAGTTACAAACCAAATTCAATAAAAGCATATGGTCTGGAAGCTGAATTGATGCTCCTCGTGTTGTAGGAAGCAGCAAATTCCCACCGAAGCTCTTCCAGGAAGCAGAAGGCCATGATGGTTGAGTAGCTGCTGGAACAGATTGCCATGCAGGCAACATCCCCAGAAGAAAGGAAACTGAAATAGAAATGTTAAAAAAATCACATCAACATAAAAAGGTGAAAGTCCTGCTGAATGTGAGGATGAAGCTGTGCTTGCTGTCAAAACAAAATGTACAGACTGAGCTGAGAGAGCAGACTGCAAAAAATGTCATTTTTGTTGTTGTCAAAGTCCTGCAATCCCTGTAGAGCTATTTATTCTTAGACAATTATTTATTCTTAACTCATCCAGGATGCCTGAGCACAGTGAAGATCACAACACAGGCTTTATGAAATTGGTACATCAGTACAAATCGAGGACATTATTCTCCCAGGCTGCCTTTAAATCACATTAATAAAAACCAAGATGGCCAGAAAACCAATTTTGAAAGAAAATGCAGAAAAAAAGTAAAAGCAAGGAAGTTTGTTCCCAGGAAGCAGATGGATTCCTTGCTCCCCTTGAACATGGCAACATCATATTAACAGCAAGAGACAGCTGCTAATTTGCACAACCCAAGATTTTCAAACGCTTACTGCTACATCACAATAAAAATTCTACTCTAAAAGGGGTTCCTCTAACACTGAATCCATATTTATGTGAAAGTTTCCACTTGCAGATGGCCCAAACCTTCCAGGAGACTTCTGAGGGATATCTTCCCTTGCAGCCCAGCCATTTGTCAGCAGGAAATCAGTTTACCACCCAAGTTTTGAAAAGGAACAATTTGTCTCTTTTCCACCATTCCTGTATTTTATCCCAGCTTCATTTCCTACTCATGGTTTCTATTTCACCGCGTTTTTATTTATTTGCTACACTGTGCTCTTGGGATTTACAGTTCTGCTTGGCTCTGCCAGCCCAGTTCCACTGGGTAGATTCCCCAAATTCCTGCTGCTCCCAGCTCAGGCTGGGGATCAACACCATGCCTGCCTAAAACCACCTTTCCCAAGCTGTCCATAATTTATGGCCTTTTTGCCACGTATCCATTTGCACTGCTCTCCTTCCAGAGCCAGGGCTGAGCTGCTTCTGCACAGAGCACAGCAGATAAAAGCAGCAGGACTTGTTGGCATCAAAGGGCACGAGTTTGCTTTGAGTGAAAAGGAATTGAGGTGAAAAATCTCTGCTTTTCCAACTGTTTCAGTGTAAATTCATGTATTTTTTACCTCCCCCAAAAATGGATGCTTAGTTTTAGCTTAGGGTCACTTAAAGTTTTCTTCCATTTGCTCACCAGAAATGCAAACACAAGCTAAAACTCACTTCTTAAATGAGTTTAAACTAATTTCTTCATTTCTTTCTCTGTAATTTCTTTAATAAATTTCTTCTCCTCGACTGAGTCATTCCAAGGCACTTGGATGCCCTCTTAAAGGGATTTGTAGAAATCCATGATACTCCAGTCCCTATGAGTAACAAGCACTGCCCATTTTTGCTACACAAAATGAAAATTAACATGAGTAAAATACATATAAATAAAGTAAGAAAAATATATATAAATATATAGCTAAATATGTATAAATATAGTGTAAATATATATATGTAGATATGTATATGTAAATAGATATATATAAATGTATATGTATAAATGTAAGTGTATAAATATAATGAAATGTGTAAATACAATATAGCATAAAACAAATAACAGTTATGTAAGTATATTTATATAAATTAACATATAAAATACAATATATGAATATATAAATATATACAAATACATAACTAAGCACATGCTCACTATACTGAGCAGGAATAAAGTTTCAAAATCCTCGGAGTTTACAACCTAGACAAGCACTGTGGGACTTCAGACTGGAATTAGGCACTACAGACCATACCCAGAGTTCAATTAACCCCCAAGATAATTATTTCAAAACTTAAAGCCAAAAAACCCAAGGAAAGCAGAGCAGGAACTCACTGAATGCTCAGGTTACGTCCTTTTGCCGTGCCCCGGCTCGGATACCGCGCCAGCATCGAGGATAACGCCTTCAATCTCTTCCTGCATTCCAGAAAGTCCTGGTTGAGATGGAAATCTGTGGAGGCTGAGAGGGGAAGTCCATCCCTCACCCGCACCACACAGGCAAAGAAGATCATGGACATTCTCCACGGGAGTATTCATGAGGACAACCTGGAAATGCAAGGTTGAGTTCAGTTCATTGCAAAATTCCAGGCAGGAATATGTGAGGATGAGAGTTAATTCACCACTGGAATTGAACAGCACCTCTGGTGACACCTCTGCCATTGAAAGGCAACCAAACTGTTCTCAAAGCTCGTGGCTGTGTCCAATTTTTGCCTCTCAGATTAAAAGGTGAGGCAGGGGATTTGATAGGGGAATTATTTAGCTGAAAAATATTCCTGTTTGCCCTCCTGCTTTACCCAAAGCATCAGAAATGCTGAGGAAAGTTCTTCCAGGTGTTTTTGGAAGCTGCTAAGCCCCCCTGAAGTGCTGCACCTACACTGGAGCTGCAAAAAGCTGCCTGAGTGTGGCAGTTCTCTATTTCCTAGTGTAACACACAAATCCAAAAATAAATTTTAGGCTAGAGCCTGTCAGGTTCTTTTTACAGACTCACCTAGGGCTAAATATAGAATAAAAGTTGCCCTCTCTTGACTTCTTCCTCTTTAAGAGGTCACAAACTCCCGTGGAAAGTTATTCTTCGGCTTCACCTGGCACATTCAGAACATGCAGAGATGTGTCCTTCAGACATACCATGAGGATCCAGGGCACGGTGTCAGAGGATTAACAGCACTTCACATCATCTCTGAAAGAGAATCAGAACGAACTAATTAAAAATTAGTTAAAAAAATGAATTAATTACCTGTATTTACACGCATATTTACCATCAGATCTCCTGTGAAGTGAGTAAACATATCCTAGGAAGTGTTTAGCCTCAAGGAAAACAAACAACTCATTTTCTTATCCAATATATTCATTTCTAGACTAATTCAAAGACATCATGCAATGATATGCAAAATATTTATGATGTCCCAATCATAATTTTTTTTAAGTTGTATCAGTAAAAGAGCAGCTCTAAATCAGCAGATTTTAAGGGAATATCACAAACAAGTCAAGGGGAAAAAAAGAGGAAAAAGGAAAACCAAAGGCATTTACTTGGCTTCAGGCAAACTACAGAAATAAAGCATTGGGGAACTAAAAGGAAAGAAAAAAAATCACATTGTGAACTCAAACTATTGATAGAGAGAACAACTGCTTTGACCAGCCCTGTATCACACAATTCATTAGGATGCTCAAAGTGCCTTTGAAATGTGGCTCATCAGGACAAGCTTTTCTTGTCTAAGAAGTCCAGAGAGCAAAACCTTTCTAATTCAGGCACCGTAAACTCTCCTGATGTCTGCCAAGGGTTGAGTTCTTGCCACAGGCAGCGCTAAAGGGTCTCATTTCTACCCCACAGGAATCATTCCCACATAAACTGTGGGAACCATCCCTCTGTCCAAGGTGCCAGCACGTTAAAGCAACTGCAATTATCAGAGGATAATTATCAGAGGAATTAGCAGAAAGCACAATGGCACAAAACTTGTTTCCTTAGAAAAGCAGATTAAAACTACAGAAGATCAGACATCTCTTGAGAAGTGTTATCTTGAACTTTTCAAATGGAGATTAAAGAATTAGATGGGATTTTTTTTTCCACAATCCCTCTCACGGTTCTCCAGCTGTCATTTAAGTTGTAAAAGCAAACTAAACTCACAAACTTCAACACACATCAAAAAGAATTTCAACAATAATCACGATTATTATAAACCAGCTTGAAACATCCCATCAATCTTAAATGTGTTGTGCTCGTAGCCATTGATAAAAGAGTGCAGAAAACTTTTAGATGAAAGTGAAATAAACCACAATAATGTGAACTTTAACAGAAATATTAACTTTAACACAGCCAACTTCTAAGCACAGTTGCTCAGAACAGCACAGTTTTAGGGTGAAGGGTTGAAGTTTAGCTCCAAAATAACCCCAAAACAGCCAGAAGATGATCAGGAAAATGAAGAAGTACCAAATTTAGAAATCAAAGACATTTTCTAAAACCTATCAAGCTTATGAAATTATTCAGCTCCCTATGCCACTAACAGCAAGAGTTTGAATTTAAATATATATATATTTTTATTAACCACCAAGAATAACATCACCTACAGTTGACCAACTGCACACAGAGAGTTTTCCAACTTTCCAAGACACACAAACCTTCCTGCTGCAGTGCCTAATGCTGTCACTGAGTATCAGCTGCCCATCAGAGGGATCCTTTGGTCTGGGAAAGAAAGACCAGGTGTCCACCAGGAAAACTTCCAAATTAAATGCCAGACTTCACTGGAGAAATGAGTCCATGCTCCTTCCTCAGAAAACAAGTCTTTGGGTTTTCCTTTTCCTTTGGCACAAGCCCTTGCTACTTGCCCATCAGATGAAGTCTAGAGCTATGTTGTTTTGGCAAGTACCAGCCACTAACGTCACTGCCCTTGGAATTTTAACTACTTGCAAGCCACTTTTGCCACGTCACCTGTGACCAAGCACAAAGTATCACAACTTGCTGGGCTGACCGAGGTGTGCACGTAAGCAGCTGACTCGATGCTGTCACTGTGTCACATTGGCTGCCCTTCCCTCCTGCAGTCTCTCTGTCTGCACACCATCAGCAGCCCAAAGATCTGCACCCGCCTGTACGTGGCAGCTCTTTGACCTCGGCTCTGAGCTTGGACAATGTCCTCAAGGCTTTGGGTTCAGCAATATCAAATCTTGCAGTGTTCACAATTGATAGCATCACGTCAGCATCAGACCGCCTGTTCTGGCGCAAAGCAGAACCTTGGAAAGTATTTCAAGCGATTATTTCAGAAGAACAAGTTATAACTTATGACTGAAGGAAACAAAGTTGTTTTTTCATTACTTGAAGCACCTGTACATCCACCAATGCTTCAGAGTAAAACTGCTTAGTGTGAGACTCACATTAACAGCACCAATCTCAGAACAAACAATTCTTCAGTGTATCTGAGTGACCTGGAGCACAGTTCCTCCTTCCCTCACTTCCTAAGGAGCAGCCCACTCTCTCCAGTGGCTGTGTAGGGATTATCAAGGCAGCCTCAATCAGACCTCCTGCACTTTACTGCATGTTACACAAGCCCCTCTGGGTTAAGAAGATTACACCCAACTCACCAGGCCACACTTCTCCAAATGCTCAACAAACTCCTGCTTTATTGCCTGGACTTAGAAAACAATCTGCTCAAAAGGCTGTGAAAGCAAATGAAAACTAGTGCAGAGTTCATGCGGGGGATTATGTTAAAAACCTGGTTCTTTCAGAAATTACCAAACCATCAAAAGCAGGTTTCCTTCCAAGTATGGCACAACACTCACAAAAAATGTTACCAGGATTTCTCTCCAGCTTTTGCCTTCTCTCTGTGTTCAGAGCCACATTTCCCTGCTCTCTAGAGCTGTCCAGCTTCAAACCCAGTTCTGACCTTGCTGCTGAAGGAACAGCTGAAAGCTTTAGTGGATGTTACCATGGCCCTGAAGCAGAATGTGAAGTTTTTTGGACAGGTGATACATGACCAGAACTATTGCACTAAAGCATCCTTCCTCAGGCAGGTGATCTCCAGAGGGAGTCCTGGACAGCTGCAGGTGGGATGCCAGAACATGAAAGAGATTCACGTTGACTCATCAAACACAAAACCTGAGCTGCAGCTTCAGTGCTGCTTTGGGTCTCACCCAACAAGGATGTGGCTCATGAGGGAGATTTATCACACCCCTGAGGGATCACAAAGTGGATTTTATCTTCTTCTCAGATATATAAAAAAACAAATCCAAAATGCTGTTAGATTTCTCATCTTCTAAGATTGGACCAGTATCCCCCGATCCTTCCCAGCTGCTCTCCCTCCATGCCCCCAGCAGTGCTGAGCAGCCACAGACATCCCAGGCCCACAGCACAACCAGAGCCACTCTCCAGACTGAGCAGTGAGTAAAAGGAATTTGAAACACGCTGCTATCTCAAAATTTAACACAGGATTTGTGCATATCCAGAGCTTTTAGGCTCCTATAAATCCTACAGGCTTACTCTTATCCCCAAGGGGAAGCATGTGCAAAACCATCACAAATCTGTCTGCACACACTCCTGTGAATTACCAGAAATAAAGCACACACAAACCTCCAACCCCAGCATCCAGCTCCCACATCAATCCCACGATCCCAACAGAAAATCCTCCAAACCCTTGCCCAAACCACACTGCAACAACTCTGTCATGCTCTGAAGCTCTGCCCAATCTTTATCTCTCAGAAACACTGGCCACTTCACCTGATCCCAAATATTCCCCCACCCCATCCGCCTGAACCCGGACACCTCCACCACCCCGTACCTTCACCACCCCATGGTGAAGGGCCCATCCCACATCCATCCTGTTCCACTCACACTATACATAACTACACCCTACTCACACCTCTCCTCCCCCACATTAAGCATCCTAAAATCCCTAAAAGAAGCCGCTTCCCACACTCTTCAATAAACTCGGACACCTTGAAAGCAAACACACCCATGCCCCCACTCGGGGCACTGCTTCGTACTGGCAAGGCCTTCCACACATCCCTCGAGCACCCAGACACCCCCAAATGTTACACCCATCCTGCAGCTCCCAGACCCTCACCTTATCCCTGCTCATCTACACCCCAAAGCATCCCCAGCCCAACCCACGCCTCCTGCTCTACCCCTCAAGCACTCCAAGGAGCCCCCAAATCCTATATCCATGCCACGGGATCCCAACCCCAACACACACATCCCCTTGCTCACCACCACATCCCCGAACTCCCCTCATCGCCTTCCCAAGCACCTCAGCCCCCCTAAACACCCCCCACATCCCAAGTTTACCCCCGTCCCTTCCCAGTTCACTCCCCCCACACCCTTCCAGCGGCGCACACGCCCCGGATCGCCCCGCCCCGGGGACGCGGAGGGGACGGGGGCAGAGGAAGAGGATGAAGAGCAGGGTCAGTGTCCCCCTGCCCACCCAGGACCCTCCGCCGCTCACCTCCCATCCCCCGGCAGCCCCGCGGCCTCGGCCTCCGGCTTCACTCACCACCGGCCCCGCCCGCCTCATCACCGAGGCGGCGGCGCGGAGCGGCCGCGCGGGGACCGCCGGGACAGCGCCGGGAGGACCGGGGCACCGGGAGAGGGAATGGGCTGGGAACGGAACAGGGAACGGGGCTGGGAACGGGGCAGGGAACGGGGCACTGAATGGGGCAGGGAACGAGCTGGGAACGGGCCTGGGAACGGAGCTGGGGGTCCCTCAGGGTGGGGGTGGCCTGTGGGGTTTGTACGGAAAGTCCCGCTATGAAAAGCCAGCGTGCATAAAGGAGACAGAGGAGTGCAGCAACTTTATTCAAATAAAGGGAGAGAGGCCACTGGGGCACACGCTCTCGAGGTTTCGGAGGGCGCAGCCTCCTTTTATCCCAAACTCTCGGCCGCGCGTTGCCCTCTTCCTTTCCCCATTGCTGAGGTACCAGGAAGGTGCAGCCTTCCCGAATCGCCTACCACATATTCCCCCTTAAACGTGTCCTTTTTGCCTAAAGTTGAGAAACTCAGCCTTGTGCGGCCCCATTTGACTGCTTCAGGAGTCAGGCTGGCTGGGCTCCGGGACAAACCTGCTGCCCAAGGTAGAGACATTAAGCCCCTTTTCAAAGATGTTAACATCCATCCCCTCACCCATGGAATTGTTTGTAAAGACACCAGCAGATATCTTCCCTATCAGGAATGAAAATGGGGATGGGAATGGGGATGAGAATGGGAATGGGGACAGGGTGTAGGGATGGGGGTAAGGATGGGGATGGGATGGGGGTGAGGATGGGATGGAGGTGTGGGAAGAGGGATAGAGACGGGGATGGGGTGTGGGCATAGGGATAGGTGTTGGTGGGAGATGAGGATGGGGATAAGCAGGGATGGGAATGTGAGTGTGAAGACGGTGTGGGGATGCAGATGGGCGTGAGGATGGGGCTGGAGTGTTGGAATGGAGATGGGGTGCAGGGATGAGGCAGGGGATGGGGATGTTGCTGCGGATAAGGCTGGGGGCCTTTGGGTGGAAGCACTTGTCCAGTTGAGCAGTGGGAGCTGTGCCGGAGCAGCAGCAGCAGCCAGGCAAACAGTGGGATTTTTCCAGTGATACAGCTTGGACACCACAGCCGACTCACCCGGCTCTCCTGGCACCTGTGGTTGAAATCAAACCGAGCTCTGTAGCTCTGTTCTTGTGCTGGTGCTTCAAGACAAACTCAGTACCACTGTACATCCCAGATAACAGATGGATTTTTCTTTTTAATTAGGAGCTGCTGCAGAAGGTGAACTGAGATACAAAGCAGATTCTCATCTTCTTTCCTTCGGGCATATAAAAAAGTCTGGAGGCTCTAGGCTGACATGGTACCTGTGCCTTGTGGTTGTTCGTGTTCATGGAGTTGTTCAGCCTGGAGAAGAGGCAGCTCAGGGGAGATCTCACTGAGGCCTTTCAGAACCTAAAAGGGGCTTATAAAAAAACATGAGAATAACTTTACATGGTCACATAGTGATAGGACAAGGGGAAATGGTTTGAAGTTAAAAAAGGAGAGGTTTAGATTAGATATTAGGAAGAACTTCTTCCCTGTGAGGGCAGCAAGGCCCTGGCACAGGGTGCCCAGAGAAGCTGGGGCTGCCCCTGGATCCCTGGAAGTGTCCAAGGCCAGGCTGGATGGTGCTTGGAGCAGCCTGGGATAGTGGAAGGTGTACCTGCCTATGGCAGGGGGTTGGAATGAGATGATCTTTAATAATCTTCCCAAACCATTCTGTGATATCATTCTGTGTTTCTCATTGCAGGTGTTGTGGCAGTAACACAACACAAACTGCTCTCCCAGGACATTCATCTGAAAAACAGCAGAATAAGAAGAGTAAACAATAAATCATTCCTGAACAAGGGAGCTCTGAACTCAAAAATCTTGACCTGGAGACGTTATCTGAGCATTACTGAGTTGTTGCTGTCTCTAAGCAATAGCTGCCCAGCTCAGCACCACGTGCAGTGAATAACCACTGATGTTCTGCTGCTCCTCTGACAGCTTCCACTCCCCATGAAAACATCCCACTGCTGCAGGGCTGCCTTGCTTCACAGTCTGACCATCCCTGCTGAGGGTTGCTGCTTTGGACACCTTCCACTATCCCAGGTTGCTCCAAGCCCTGTCCAACCTGCCTTTGAACACTTCCAGATTGAATGCTGAGTCCAAATGTTTATAAGGAAAAAATATTTCCATCTGCACGTCAGCAGTGATCTACCCAGTGGTGCAGGAGAGAAACAAAAAGCTGATTTTTCTCTTGCCACAAGCCCAGCTGTAAGAAATGTGAACAATGAGGCACAGAGCACCACTGAAGTTCCAAAGAAAACGAGGTTACATGCAGACAGGCTTGAGCCAGATAAGCTGCCACAATCTGTATCCCATATGAGAAGCTTTGCCAGGGAATTTGAAGCCAATCTTTGCTTCCATTTTTAAGCAGAAAATCCATATGTCAAAGAAAAAAAAAACTGTAGAGAAAAGCACGGACTGAGTATTTGGGGCAAAAGACATAAAAATAAACATGCACCACTGAATACTGGAGAGTTGGGAGAATCTTTCTGTGTTTAGCACTACAAACAAACAATCAAAAAACCCACAAAACAACCAAACGCAGGGCACAGTCTGAAATGGCAGCATGGTTTGAATATATTTTAAGGTTTCCTTCCTCAGGGTGCTGTGGAGTGGGGTCAGCACACATTAGAAATGGCACATGCAGGGTCAGACAGCCCAGCCAAGGGGATCAGACAAACTCAGGCAGTATTCCCTAAATCCCAGGGAGCTGTGGAAGTGCCAGCCAACACGAGGAGGGCCTTGCTGTAAAAATGCCTTGCAGTTATTTCACTGAATGGGTTTTTAAGACTGTATTAGATGTAAATTCACATCTTCTTGCCATTGCATGGGGGTTAGAAAGAGGCAGGGCACTCATCTACTCAGCTCCCCACAGCACTCAGGAAAATGTGATTTTTTTGACTGACCCCCTGTTTGAATTATCCTGCCAGCCACAGAACAAAAGACTGCTTTATTAGATTGCTTGCCTTCGGGATTTCCTTAGGATTTAATGATCCTAGCCATGACTGGGAAAGAACAGAGCATGGCAAATACTGTAACTTTCCCTAACATTTTAAATTAAACTAGAAGAGAGCACACTGACGTGCGAAACCCTTGACAGCTTTCTGGATGAATACAAGTTGGCATTTGGTGGTTGTGTTAAAATAGACATAATGGCTTGTTAGAGCTCCATTGTCTTCACCAATACTTCCTGAGTGAGCAGGAGGGCTGGACACAAATCCTGGGTTTAAATGGCCACAGTGCTGGTTCCAAGGTAAATAATTGTGAATTACTCAACTGACAGCACACAGCTCTGCCTGAAAGGAAGGGTACACCCTGGTCTGAAAGAGAAGGCTCTGACAGGTTTCATGCCTTTCACAAACACGTATTTATGGTATGTGAATGCACCTTGTGTGTGTCTGAGTAGTGGAGTTTATATCTGAAGGCAGGTTTAGATGAAAGATTGGAAAGAAATTCTTCCCTGTGAGGGTGGGGAGGCCCTGGCACAGGGTGCCCAGAGAAGCTGTGGCTGCCCCTGGATCCCTGGAAGTGTCCATGGCCAGGTTGGACGGGGCTTGGAGCACCCTGGGATAGTGGAAAGTGTCACTGCCCATGGCAGGGGTGAAATGGGACGAGCTTTAATGTCCCTTCCAACCCAAACTGTTCTGTGACTCTGTGACCTTAGATATGCAAACAGTGAATCCAAAGCATTGCAAAGTGGGGGAGGAGTGTAAGATTACAACCTCAGCACTCTCCATTTTACACCTGTCCAGGAACCACAGCCTCAGTGAGAAGGTGCTGGACGAGGTATCAGTCACTTTCTGAGTGGAGATTTGATGTCTTACCCACGATAGTGGACCATGACACTCCTGTGACAGCGGCTGGCAAGACCAGGTAGCTCAGGACCTTCTGTAGCAGCCACATTTCTGTCCCACACTGTCAGAAGGGAGACAGGATGTCACGAGAGATGTCATTAAACATTTTGTGTCACCAACACATCAGTGCAAGACCCTGGCTGAGCTCTACATTCACACAGTAATGATTGATAGTCTCCAAATCACATCGTAATGCTCATTTCATTTCTTCCCAAAACATCCGTGATGGAGGAACATAGGAAACAAAGCCTTAAATTTGCATTTCCTGGGAATTTGGGAAGCAGATTCGTTAACCTCTAGAACAGCTTATTTAATACCGTAGCAGGAGGTGAATCCTTCTATTTGCTGTACATTATTGCAGAAGAACATGTCATAATTTGTAATCTAAATCCTCAATCTTGTGAGCATTTGATGAGCACAGGGGAGGTTTATTTGTCTGACTGTTCTCCCTGAACTGAATGCATCCATGCCTTTAAGAAATATAATGTTGGCTTGTTTGAATGTGCTCAGGATATAGGGTTTGTTTTAATATGAGAAGAATCATTAAATAATTATTCAGCTTTTTCATATTCATGTTAATGGTTTCGTGTTAATTTATAAATACTATCACAAGGGCAAAGAGACAGGGATACTGATTCAGATGGAATGTGTAAGTAGTTTTCCAAAGTATCCAGAAGCACATGTCAAAGAAAGAATAAGTGATACTTCCCCCACGAACTAGAGCTTCCAGCTACTTTCATCCCAGAGAATTCAGTGAACCTTATGTGGTTTTTCTACTTGGTAATCTTCAGCAGGTCTCTCCAAAGTCCTGTCTTAATTTCCCTTTTAACCCAGGAAAGCTTTCTACATCCACAACCTCTGGCAAGGCATTCTAAGGTTCAGCTGCCCACAGCATGAACAAACATCTCTTCTTCCCCTGTATTAATATTGAAACATGCAAATCCACATTGACCTTCTTTCCTATGTTTGTTATTTGGGTTTTTTTAATTATGAATTTACCCTGAGTTTTCGTGGTTTTGCCATGTTATCATGGTTTACATACAGATAATTTCCATTTTCTTGCTGTCACTGTCTCAAGAACTCTGAGCAAACCCGGAGCCTCTGGGCTCCCTCTTCCACTCCCCGGCTCTCACTCCAAGGACAAAGAAAGCAGCCAGATCCTCGAGGCAGCTCTCAGCAGCTTTTCACTTTCTGCCCAGGTTTTACAGCAGGTAAAAGTGGCTTGAAGTCTTCTGACACCCTGCTGCTCATCCCTGTCCCGCTCTGCCACGATGGTTTTGGTGAGGACAGCTGTGAGGCAGATCAGAGACCGGAGCCAGAAAAAAGAGGGGAGGCACCTACTCCTCCCTGTGAGCTCTGTCAGCTCCGTGCTCGGGTTCAGAGCGGAGCCCCGGGGCAGGCGGTGCAACCAAAGGAGCAGTTCAGGAGGAGGTGAGAGTGTTTTAAGCTTTGAGGAGGTTTCACGTTACGTTCACCCTGGAGTCAAGCAGCAGCTCGGAATATTTTTATCAGCAGGGAGCCCCGAGTACTTTGACTTTTAAAAGCCTGGACAGCATAAGCAATAAGCCAGATGTGCTTTCAGTCTGCTAAATGCAGCCCCATCACCGGGGTTTCATTCTGTGTCCATTTGCAGTCCATGTGAAACGGGGACTAAAGGGCACGATGCCTCTGGAAAGGGAATTAATAACCAATTACACATTTATACTGGCAAAGAATCCCACCATTTTAATACTTAAATGAACAGAGTGGGAATAAGCTTTGATTTTTTAACATTACTTCCTACTTCCCTCTGCCAGGAAGAACTGCTTGGCAAGGCAGGGCAGGCAGAGCCGTATCTGCACCCCAGCTCAGGCAAGGACCAGGGGCAAGGCACTGTGCTCAAACAGAGCGCTCAAGCCCAGGGTTGGCAGGTTCACGGGCAAAAACTCCGAGCAGGAATTCTCAGGTTTCCACAGCAGCCTGATCCAACGTTACAGCTGCCCTGTGCCAGGGCTGACCCTGAGCACCTGCAGCTAAAGCCCTGGGAGGGGCAGGGAAGAGGCTGCAGAACCTGCTGGTGCACTCAGGGCTGTGACAGTCACCTCCTTTCCCGGCACTGTTTGTCCCCACACCTTACAAAGGTCCCGCTTTGGAGAAGCTGGTGTGAAACCCTCGGTGCACAGACATCATCCCTCACAGGCCAGATTCACCTCGAGGTATCCAGGGGCCACCAGTTTGGGGTGCAGTGATGTGTAGATGCTCCCAACAGGCTCTGCCTGGGCTGGGATCACACCAATGGGGCAGCCAGCAGGGCAGTGACTGGCAGCATTTCTGTCCCCTTCAATGACCTGTCAAAGGGCCACAAAGATGCTCCGAGGGCTGGAGCACCTCTGCTCTGGAGCCAGGCTGAGAGATTTGGAGAAGAGAATGCTCCAGAGAGACCTCAGAGCCCCTTCCAGAGCCTAAAGGGGCTCCAAGAGAGCTGGAGAGGGACTTGGGACAAGGGGCAGGAGTGACAGGACAAGGAGGCTTCCCATTGCTAGAGGGCAGGGTGAGATGGGATATTGGGAAGAAATTCTTCCCTGTGAGGGTGGTGAGGCTCTGGCACAGGGTGCCCAGAGAAGCCCCTGGATCCCTGGAAATGTCCAAGGTCAGGTTGGATAGAGCTTGGGACAATCTGGTCTAGTGGAAGGTGTCCCTGCCCATGGCAGGGGGTGGCACTGGATGATCCCTTCCAACCCGGGCCATTCTGGGATTCTATGAAAGATGTTGGCACTCATCTGGGACTCTGGCTAAGAATGAGGGGGAGAATCCTGTGTCCAAGGCAGAGGCCTAACCCTGGCAGTGCAGGACAGAGGCTGAGCACTCAGGTGCTGCAGTGACCTGGAGGGGAATGGAAATGCAGGTGAGAACCCATATGAGCCTCCCAACGTGGGCTTGGTCCCACAGCACACAGGCAAGGACAGCACAGGAGGTCCAGTGAGAGTGGCCAAGAGTCCAGCAGATGCCAGACAAATCTAAAGCATCGAGGCAGGTCCAGGAAGCCAGGAGCAGGTCAGGATCAGCAAGGCACAAGGCAGGGCACAGAGAGACCTCAGCACCTCTCAGGCAAGGGAATGAGCTTCAGTGCAGCTCCTGAAATACAGGAAAGAGACCTCAAACAGGTCCTCCCACACAGCACAGAAGAAGGACCCAAGGCTATGGCTGAACCTTGTCAGAGCTCCCCCCAGCACAGGCAGCCACAGTTCCAGGGGAGGGAGGAGGCTGTAGAGCTCAGTGGTGCATGCAAGGCCCTGATGAAGTCTCCCCTCTCCCTGTACATCCTCTTGTCACGCTGCATTAACGTTTAAGACCAGACACAGGCCAGGAGCCTCTCCAGCTGACTGGGACTGTGAGGGAGATGTTTGCAGCTTTGTGCTCCTTAAAACAGAGCCTCCCTCTCTCTGTTCCCTCTCCCCCTGTCATTCACAGCATCTTCAGGTTTTAAAAGTTGTCAGCTGCTTCATACTGGTGAACTCTGGTGTTTCTTGGGAACTAACAGGTCACTCAGCTCTGGATAAATGTTATGACAATTCTTCCACTAAAGAGCTGTCATTCCTCCTCCTCCTCCTCCTCCTCCCCCTCAGGCAGTGCTGTGGCAGCTGAAAGCCCTGACAGGGCATAGTTTAAAAGCTCAGGCATTTTTCTGCCCCACAAATAAGTTAATTGACTGTATCTCTACCCGTAAATGAAGAAGGTCAGGGTTCATCCTCTGACCTGAGAGCAGGGCTCCTGTTGATGTAGCTGAACTGTGCTCCTGTTCTCTCCCCCAGGACAGGCTGGCTCCCTCCTTCTGCTGACCAGCGGGAGCTGCTGGTCCATGGCTTTCTCAGACCATGCCTGAGCCAGTCAGGAGATGCCAACAGCATCCCAAAGCAATGCCAACAACTGCACGGTAACAGACGAGTGTCCATACCAGTGTCTGACCATCTTCACTGGTTTGTAGGTGTCCCTGTAGCCCTTTGGGTGGATATGTACCTAATTCTTTGTAAGATTTGATCCTAAAAGCTGTGTCATTTTCTCCTCTGAGTCCCAACTCAGAAAGGGAGAATTTTAATGTACCTGCCATCCACAGGTTGCTTTTACTTCCCCCTCTTACATGACAACTTATCAGACTCAATGGAGAAATACTTGGGGAAAAATCCAATCCCAAATGAGGTCAGATGCGACAATTTCCTAATCCCTTTTAGCTCTCAGTATCTGAGGATGTGGGTGCTGATACTTCTGCCTTTTCCAGGGTTTTTTTTTTTCTGCCTGACCTGTGTCACTGATCAGTCTGGCTGAGCTGGAGGTCCAGCTTTTCCCTCAGTGCCAGCATGTAGGAATGCATCACTTCAAAGAGGCAGGAATGACCTTGGTTTGCAGCATCTCGCTGTCCCCTGTGGCACTGTCAGACACCAGATAAAGAGCCTCTGTGCTTGATGAGTGCTCTTGCTTTCTCCGAGCCAGAAAGAATATTTCAATTTCACAGCCTGAGTTTCCTTTGTTAACCCTTCCCCACCTGATCTCAGGGTTTTTTCATTCTCCCCAGTCGCCAAGAAGATTCAGACTGCAGGTTATATTTGACTAATTAGCAGTAGGCAAATATGCAGTTTAATAATGTTCAAAGAACCTTTTTTCCCCTGGGGATTTTTAGGATTAGTGATTTAGAGTAACAACATCATCCACCACAAAAATACACCCTGCTGTAGCACCATCATGCTGAATGCACAGCACTGGGGAGCTGCAAATTTAAAAAAAGCTTATCAAAAGTGGCCAGGTATAATTAGAGGGGGAACTGAGGTCTGGCAGCAGCAGCCAGGAGCACCAGAGCTCACAGCCCCTCTAAAATGCTGTTGTTTAATGAATCCTGGGGACAGGATTAACACAGGAGGAGGGACTGTGGCACCTACAGTGACACTGCTGGTGTAACACACCCTGCTCATCCAAAGAGAGAGTAACAGTGGTGTCACCGCTCCCTCCACGCCTGCTTCATGTCCCTGTCCACAGGGATGCAACCTTTGAGGTATCTCATGGATTCATTGAATCATTTAGATTGGAAAAGATCGCTAAGATCATCAGGTCCAACCATTAACCCAGCACTGCCACATTCACCACCAAACCATGTCCCCAAGTGCCACATCCACCCATTTTTTGAACACTTTCAGAGAAGTGTTTTACTACAATGTGTAAAATACGAGGGTTTAAGGTTCGAAATTCTGGAATAATGGGAAACCAAGGAAAATCCCAGCTTGCTTTCCAGAGCAAAGGTAATTTGTAGATATCATAACAGGAGAGTAGAGCAAAAAAATATGAATCCTTGAAAACATCCTAAACAAAGCACCCCAGCTGTGTTTGCTTTAAAAATCTTATAGGCTTTAATTCGGGTTTAGGATCATTTGGGGTTGGACTCGGGGGATGAGCATCTGGAGGTGATGTATCACAGATACCACAGAAACTGTGCCATGGGCAGGGACACCTTCCACTATCCCAGGCTGCTCCAAGCCCCATCCAACCTGGCCTTGGACACTTCCAGGAATCCAGGGGAAGCCACAGCTTCTCTGGGCACCCTGTGCCAGGGCCTCACCTCCCTCACAGAAACTTTCCCATCTTGCTCCCACATCCATTAAGACCACACTGCAGCCGGATCCAGAGAGCTGCTTCCTGAGCGATGCCCACACATCCCTTGCATCCTGCAGAACAAATATTTGGTGGGTATTAAGCAGGGAAGGATGTAGAAAATGACAATGTACTCATATTCACACATATCCCAGAAGTCAGGGAAGGAAGCTCAGGCTTACAAGTGGTTGCAATGTTGTTTTCTCAATTTTCCTCCGAAGAGCCCACATTTCACTGCTCTCAGCAAATGATGCCTCTGCTCACAGATATTGTCTCTCCCAGAAACCTCCCTTCTAGGACAAAGCTCATCCAACCGTGCCACTACAGCACTCCCGTTACTCCTAATCCAAATTAACTTGTCTCAGTTTTCACACATCAGACACCACCAGTGCTTGTAACAGCCCATAAAACTGCAAGGGAGAGACCAAAGCACCGGGAAAATTATTGGGAAAGTCTGCTCCATTAGGGAAAGAACAAACCAAAAGAAAATCACTGGCCTCAGGAACAGAAAATGGGCTGTGTCCCTCAAACACGATGCTTGCTGGGAATAATGTGGCATATTCATGCTGACTTTTGCAAACGCTGCAATTACTGTCTGGCTGCCCTAAATAGTCACATTTATCTCGGGAGACTTTCTCTGCTCTGTGTGATTTTTCATGGCTCTTCCTCGGAGCCGTTTGCTCCCCGGCAGAGTTGTTTGCATGCTCATTATTTTTATGGTTTTCCCCTTCATTTCCCTGTAAGTAGAACAGCAAATAAAAGGTGTAGAGAGGGTGTGAGCGAGTTCCTGCCAGAGGTCAGTGGCAGCTCAGTCAGGCCAAGCAGCAGAAGGTGGTTTCTGACAGCAGGTTCATCCTACAATTGTTTGAGACAAGTCAACGGCTGAGGTTGACTTTAGAGAAGGAAAATGATTGATGTGGTGCTCTGGCAGGAAAACGGGAAGAAAATTAAGGCAGAGACACAGTTTTCTTTCCAGAAATGAATTGTTTTCACCTCAGAATTAAAGGGCACATTATTCCCATTTATAGCACCAGGAGAATTTGATTCAGCCACACCTTACTTGTCAGTGCCAGCAGGGATGCAGGAGAAAATGTGGCCATGGAGGTGATATTAAATACCCTTTAATGAAGTTTTCCAATTATTTTCCTTGGCTCATATGTTTTAACTAGACCCAGGTGCATCCAATGTTTGAGTCAGAAATTATACTCAAAACCTTTTTCTATTCTGTGGGTTTCAGTTTGGTCAGCTCTGCAGGTGTGGAGCAGTAGCACTGAACTGGCCAGCACTTTACAGAACGTGGAAGAAACATTTTCTAGTGCAGCCAGGATCTAAAAGCCCAGGCAGAAAGAGTCATAGAATGGAATCACAGGAATGTTTAGGTTGCAAAGGTCTTCAAAAATCAAAATTAACCATTAACACTGCCAAGGCCACCACTAAACCATATCTCTAAAAGTTACATCTACACATCTTTTAAATCCTTCCAGGAGTGGTGACTCCACTTCCCTGAGCATCCTGTTCCAATGCCTGACCACCCTTTCCACGGAGAAATCTTCCCTAATATCCAACCTAAACTTTCCCTGGTGCGACTTGAGGCCATTTCCTCTCATTCTGTCACTGTCCCTGGGAGAAGTGACCAACTCCCACCTGGCTGCACCCTCCTGTCAGAAAGTTGTAGAGAGTGAGAAGGTCCCCCCTGAGCCTCCCTTTCTCCAGGCTCAACAGCCCCAGTTCCATGGGGTTTATCTACAAACCTATATGTAGGTTTACAGCTGCTTCTTGCCTCAGAATCTGAGGCTGAATCTGTGCAGCCACTATTCTATTGGTCCTGATTTATGTTTATAGACATTGTGTGAGTTTATCACTCTTTCATTTACCTGCATCCATTAACACTTCCACATCTCACTGTCTAGTTAGATACCAGCAGCTTCACGGCAGCAACAGCTTCAAGGCTGGATTTTCCCTCATTCTGTTCCTTAATTCACCATTAAAACTTCATTATTATTGTGATGGTAAAAGGCTTACTTATTCATAATTACTCTCCCAAAGGCCAAGCATATCCCCTGGACAAACACTTGGCAGATTCAAGCACCAGGACTAAATCGAATAGGGTGATGCAGGATGTAACAGAAATGATTTCCCAGCTGATCCATAATCCTCCATCAGAACAGCAACATTTATCTGTCTTTGACTGACAGGAACACGCGATTTGATCAGGACATCCAAGCTGCAGGCACAGGATACCTCACCTACATGACACCTGCAACAAGATGATCTTTAAAAGGTCTGTTCCAACTCAAAACTATTCTATGATTTTCGAAATCTCTGTGTGGTTTCTCACATGGCCAATCCTAATTTCTCACACTGGGAGGGAAGTTTTGGCACGCACTGGAAGGAAGCAGGCTGGAGGCTGGCTGCTCCCTGATTCACATCTTATTTACATGTTTCCATTCAGGTTTTAATTTAAGCTCCTGTCTTATGATAAAGCAAACTCTTCCTATGCAGAGGCATAAACAAGATTTTAACTACATCATGCCAGATTTTTATATATCTCTGTCTACCAAGATATCTTTTAGTATCAAATTGAGTGAGGCACTGGACTCCCAGCACAGATATTTTGCTGTTGCTGCAGGAAAGAGAAATTGTCATTCCCAAACAGATCGATGCAGTTTCCTGTCTCTGACAGTGGCCAGTGTTAAATGTTTCAGAGGACAATATAAATCCTTCCCTTCTTCCAACCTGCTCTATCTGTAAGTGCACACACTGCACTTAACTGTTCAATCTGGAAAAAGAATATCTTCCTAACCTTAGCTGATTGTAATTGCATAGAGCTTTATTTATATCAACATCAATATTCATCTGGATGGTTATTACCAGCACTGCTACCAGGAGGCACTGCATGTTTTATTACTGCTGTTCTCCAAAGGCACCGTGCCAAGTGAGGACTTCTGGTAATCCTTCATTCCTCCTATAGAAACCGCCCACTTCTTTGCCGGAACTCCCTGCCGGAATCCATCCTGCCTGTACCCACAAGCCAGAATTTCATAGGGTGATAGAATCACAGAATTATTTAGGAAGGAACGGACCTTAACACCCATCAAGTTCCAACCCCCTGCCATGGGCAGGGACACATTCCACTACCCCAGGGTGCTCCAAGCCCCGTCCAGCCTGGCCTTGGACACTCCCAGGGATGGGGCAGCCACAGCTTCTCTGGGCACCCTGTGCCAGGGCCCCAGAACCCTCACGGGGAGGAATTTCTTCCCAATATCCCACCTAACCCTGCCCTCTCTGTTTGAAGCCATTCCTCCTATTGCTGTCACTCCAGGCACTTGTTCCAAGTTCCTCTCCAGCTCTCCTGGAGCCCCTTCAGATGCTGGAAGGGGCTCTAAGGTCTCCCTGGAGCCTTCTCCTCTCCAGGTGAACATTCCCAGCTCTCCCAGCCTGGCTCCAGAGAAGAGGTGTTCCAACCCTTGGAGCACCTTCGTGGCCTCCTCTGGACCAGCTTCAACAGATCCATGTCTGTCTTGTGCTCAGGACTCCAGAGCTGGACAGGGCACTGCAGGTGGGGTCTCAGGAGGACAGAATACAGGGGAAGAATCACCTCCCTCAACCTGCTGACCTGAATTTTTCAGTGCCCTCTTTTGTTACTAGGAGTGTCTGTTCATTCCTCAGGTTCAAGCGCAGGGAGCCGTTCCCTTTTGCCTACTCAGATCTCCTGCGAATTCCCTGCCTCGCTGCAGCCGTGGCTCTGCCAACTGCTCGGCTTTCCCTTACTGGCACTGCTCTTGCTGTTATTATCACTCTGCTCTGGAGCCTCAGCTGCAGATTCACAGCTTTAACACCAGAACAAAGCACTGTATCAATTAGTTTGACCTCCCAGCTCACAGGGGCCACTACATTTCACCCAGTTCCCTTCGCACTGTGCCTTGAATTCTTTATTTTTAAAGCACTGGCAGCTGTATGGATTTCTCCGTCCCCGAGATGGCTTTGTGTGGAGTCAGCGTGGTTTCCATATGATTTAATGGTTCAGGATCAGCAGTGCATACAAATGGAGCTGCACTTGTTCCAGGGCCAATTTGGGTCTCGGAGCGATGCAGAGCTCAGCTGGTCCTGCTCAGAGCCAGCTCCAGCCTCTCTGTGCCACATGTCACACCCCTGGAGCAGTAAGTTTGGGACAGCAGTGACAAGGTGTCCCACCAGCGCTATGTGAAGTCATTTCTGGCTCAGCACAGCAAAGTGATGAATCTCTGCCGCTCTGCAGAGCTGCTTCGATGCTCCCCAGCACAGGCAGGGCCCCGAATCTCAGCGCGCATTTGCATCTCAGCTAATTAACAATCCCTCCTGCGAGCCACGGCGCTGGCACCGGGCTGCAGAAGCTGTCTGAGCTGAAGCTAACAAGCTCTGAAGCACCTGAGCTGACTCAGTTTCAAGCGTTTCAAGCTGCATAACAGAGTGTTCTCAGATGGTGCTGGGTGAGAATATCGAGCCGGGTTTACACGTCTTTAATAATGCAAAGGCAAAAAGGTAAATAAAATTTTAGGGGGAAAAAAGAAAGGGAAAAATCTAGAGGAGAGGAATCATCGTGCCATGTTCCCCTCAAAAAGCTATTAATTAAATATTAGTTTGAATCAAAGTGATCCTGGGGATATTACACTTCATACCAAGCCTCTTACAGGGCTGTGTGGCTGCCTCCAGCAATACACATGAATTTTCCTTTTCTACTTGCTCAGTACCATTTTTTATTTCTAATCTCTGCCTCAGTGTCAGTTCTGAACAAGAGCAGGCTTTTAGGCAAAATTGCCTTATTCCTTTTACCGACAGCAGACCGATAGAGGTTGTCAAAGTCCCTACCAAAAGCCCTCTGTTGTCACCCATTCTGAGAGCTCCGGATTTAATACGAGAGACAAGAGGCACAGGGAAACAGATGGGAGATGGCAAGAACACAGTAACACAAACAGTCTAATTTTATTGGAAAGGGTAAAAACTCCCTTGTGCTGCTGTTCTGTAGCGTGTCCCACTTACTGGGCTTCCACGCAAGACTCCACATGCAGAACCAGACATCGTATCATTAACCTCCGCAATCTCCTGTGGCACCAGGTTTCACTGGTTAATTATATGCTGTATAAACGAACCTCTTGTTTTTGACCTAGTTTGAGTGTTACTGACTGGGTAAATCACGTCTGATATGAGGTAAGACACTTCTGCCTTTGCACAAAGAATAGTTTTGTTTGCTAGCAAGACATCAGGGTGGGTTTTTTTCATAATTCAGAATTATAACCCCCTGAGGTAAATGAAAAAAATGATCACTTTGGGGTTGGGATCAGGCCAAGTGTGATCTTGAGACATTCACAAGACACCAACCCACACATCAGGCATTTAGTGGTTAAGGAAATGTAAAATCCTCAACCTCTTTATCTACATACAGTAGAATATTTACAAAATTGAGGTATTTTTGTGAAATTATTTGGGGAAAACTCATACTAATGCAAGCAGGGCGGCAAATAAGCATGTAGGTTCACAGGAAGGTTGTGGAGGCAGGGATCGTCCTGCAGCAGCTCAGATAAAATGTGGACTTCAAGGCCTGAAGAAGCCACAAGCACAGGAATATTCCCTGCCCCATTAAGCAATTCACACATAATGGATTAATGAGTTGCTGATATTTCTATCACGCTGGGACAGTCATTAACAAATTCTGTTTACTGCGTGGATAGCAGATGGGGCCACCTACTCATGCCAGGGATGGAAACACTCCTAAAGCTTCAGGGCAGGATGGGGGGGATGCTCAGTAATCCTTCAGGAAGTGTGTCAGTGGTTCAGGTATTAAGTGGGTTCACAGGAAATCCCGGGGGAAAGGGAAGCCTGAGTGAAGAGAACCACAGGCAGCATTTGGATGTCTGAGGTTACAGATATCCCTGTACCCTGTCCAAGTGTGTCCCCACACCAACGCTCCTTCCCAGCAAAAGTCCTAGGATAAAAGTTGTGTTTGAGATGTGCCGTTTCTTCCCCTTTAGCTCTCTAAACTCAAATGCTGACCTGGGCATTTTTTAATGAAGCCTCCTTTCGCTGTTTCCATTTGCTTAACAGATAAACTCCCTGTCAGCCTTTCACTTTTAACTTCGTGTGTGCTCAGCACTGAGGCTTGGTGTAATTAAAGCCCCTTTTCAGTTATTCTGGTCTGCAATATTTACTTTTCATAACAAATACCAAAGAAATGGCTTTGCATGACTGACTGGCTGAAGGAAACACTCCAGGTGCTCGTCTGTTCTTCAGTAACACAAGTTTTTTTAATTTAAATATAGAATTTTCTGGCTCTTTTTTTATCTTTCAATGCTCAAAACCTCAGTGACCCCCGTGAACAGCTCTGAGTCAGTTCTTCTCCTGGTGCCAACACTTTGCATCCCTCGTGGAGCAGAATCTGCATGGAACAGCGAAGAGTGAGATTTTGAACAAGCAGCCGTGAATTTGTCTCACAAAAGTATTTTGAGCACCACCCCCTGAACCCAAATGCCCCAGATAATGAAAAGCTTTGTTGGAAATTCCTTCTCCTCCTTAAGTAACAAACCAGGTAGGAAAACATTCAGCACCAAGGAGCAGAGCAGAGGTTTTTCAGGCACTAGACCCTCTACCAACAACTTGTTGCTCAGAAAAAAACCTTGTTTCCCATTGCAGTCTCAGGTTCCACATATGGAATTTGCAAAAAACATAAGGAAAAGCCTCCACAAATACCTAAGCAAAAGCTGCTTAGTTCAAGCTTTCATGGCCACATGGAGACTAATAGTTATTAAGGCAATCAAAGACACTTTGGAAATTAAAGGCTGTGCCCTAGTTCGAGCAATTTTACCCCAAAGTGCCCGCAGGGTCTGGAGCTGCTCCGCAGGGGCTTTGCAGCCTCCTACTTTTCAACCTCCCAGACCAAGAGGGCTCTGTGTCAGGAAAGAATGCAGCTTCCAGCCAAGATTTGTCAACGTGGATTCTTAGGCATGAACTGTACCACCAAGAAATCTCTAAAGCTGATTTGAGGCAGGATAAAGTTGGATCCGCAGATCTCGGTGTGCGGATCTCAAGTCGTGTCTTGGACTGGAAAATAAACCAGAAAATTTTAGCCTATAAAAAGAGGGTGTTTCACAAATTTATGGCTTATCAAAAACTAGAATGCTACAGAAGCAATTATTCATAACCGTGCTGAGTGTGACCCCCCTCACACCGCCTACACCCAGAGCCACTGCCATCAAAGGGGACTTTGTCGCTGCTTTCAATGGACACAGGATGTGACCAGAGCAGCATCTGCAGCAGCTCCCAGAGAGGAATACGAGGGAAAAAAAATCTTCATTTGTAACTCAGTGTTTCATCTTTCAAAAGACCGGCCTCAGATGTGCTTCGGAAAGTCTTTTTTTGGGTATCTTTTTCTTCCACCAAACTGCATATTTATCAGCTCTAGTCCTAGACATGATCTTAAGAGCTTATCTCCCAAGGGATCAGAACTTCTTTGCAATTTGCTTCTTTATTAAAATAATCAGGGCTTGAAATTAACTTTTTTTTTTTTATTGCTCACAATCTTTGCTATTTCCATCAAGAGCAAGCAGCAAATTTCCATGTCTTTTTTGAGACTTTTTGCTTATTTATTTGCTCATCTGCCTCTAGCAAGTTCATGTTGTGAGGACAGAAAAGCAAGAAATTGCAGGTGAAAGGGAATTAATAATTTATTTGAAGATTAGGGAAATCAAAGAGATGTGTTTTCAAATTTAATTCTGGCAAGGAATTCCTGCAGACCTCCTGCAACTCAACTTCTCAGTAGCTTTGTTTCTCAGCTACCATGGAAAAGTGAGGTAAATAACACCCTTCTCCTTTGTAAGAGCATTTCACAGCTAAATAATTTAGGACTAGACTTGCTACATTTTTTTTTTTTTCACATTTTTTGACAGCTTACCCTGTAAGTATCCCCAAGGACCAGCAAACCAGTGTGACAACTCCAGTGACAGGATTCCTGAGGGACCACTTGCACAATCATGTGTTATTAGACCTAATAAAGAATGACAGAATCTGGCTGTTAAAATTTCAAGAGATGCTCAAACACTATCGTGACAGCAACCATTCAACTATAGATAAATTACATCTAAAACAATCCCACTTTGCTGCATTCCCAACAGCTAAAATATCCTGTGATTTCAGCATTGCTGTTTTATTCTCAGCAGGGTTTTTTTTCATCTAAAACCTCTGAATTTCTCCTCAGACAAGGACATAATTGCAGATACTGCTGCCAGGTAAAATTACTGCAGAGTTCTGGTTTGTACAACTTCTGGGAAGCATTGGAAATAATTTGCTCTTTGAGTGCTGAGGACTAAGTGTCCTTCCTGCTTAGAAGGAAACAAAACTTCTTTCTGGAATTACTAAAGGTACAGTTAGAAGAGTATTTATACAAATTAAATTAATAAACCAAACTGTTTTAAGCTTCTGGACATCCTCGGTGTGAAGTAACTTGGCCTGAAGGATGTGTTAGGCTGAGGATTTACAGTTTTAATTCTCCTTCCTAAACAGTTTGACGCTTCAGTTTCTCATTGCCACTTCCACACTCCAGCATGGTCCAACATCCCCAACACGGAATAAATAACCTATGGCCTGCTCCAACCATTAAAATGTATTTGGTTTAAATTTTGGGGGGTTTCTAAGACATGGCAAGGCTGAGGCTGAGCAAGAGGCAGGATGATCCCGGGCTGGTAGCAGCCACGTTCTCATCCTGAGAGAACACCTTGCAGGGAACATTTTCCATACATACTCTTCTGAGGGCT
Source organism: Lycocorax pyrrhopterus obiensis (assembly GCA_014706295.1). Taxonomy (NCBI): domain Eukaryota; kingdom Metazoa; phylum Chordata; class Aves; order Passeriformes; family Paradisaeidae; genus Lycocorax; species Lycocorax pyrrhopterus. The sequence goes on along the minus strand of JACSVZ010000002.1, from coordinate 2,901,257 downwards.
TATTTATATGCGCAAACATATTTTACTTTCACGGAGAATCGTCTTAGACACCTCAAATTAAAGGGGTGAAGGAGCTGGGGAGTCCCTCAGCTCCACAGCCCTGCACGGCCATAAGGGTGAGGGCTCAGGGCAGTGAGATACCCCACCATGGGGGTTGTTTATTCTGTAAAGGTTATTTATCCTGTTATTTATTCACTGTATTTATTCCGCAAAGGTTATTTATGATGCTATTTATTCTCTTTAGGTATTCTGTAAAGTCCCTTCCTCCTGCCCGAGCCGCGTTCAAAGAGGTGGGCAAGCAAATCTCCACTCCCATTTCTACAGAGAGGAGAAAACACGAGAGGGAATCGAGCCGCTATTTCCAGGATTAAAACTCACAGCCTACCACTTACAGGCAATTACACTTCCCCTAGCGGGAAAGCATGAGTTAAGAGTTCGATGTTTGGTTTGGTTTTTTTTAACATTCATCGTTTTAAAAGCGGCAACGGGGGAGCATGGTCACGCCATGTCTAGGAAGGAGCGGAGCCCCCATCCCCTCACGGCGCCACTCCCTTTCCCCCTCATCACGGCAAAGTATGAGTTAAGAACCGGATTTCATTTTTCACATTACTATTATTATTATTTAAACGTTCATCATATTAAACGCGGCACGGGGGAGGTCGGTCACGCGCCCCCCCACAGCACCGCCCCCCCTGCCCCTCACGCAGAGGGCGGGAAAGCGCGGTGGGCAGGGCGGGGCGGGCAGGGGGCGTGGCCTGGCGCGGCCATTGAGGCCGGGCGGGTAATGGCGGCCGGGGGCGGCGGCGCCGCCTGGCGGCGGGGCGGGGGGGCAGCGGGGGCTGAGGGGGGCGCGCCGTGAGGGGACAAAGCGCTGGAGCCGCCAGGTAAAACCCCGGGAAAAGGGAGGGATGGGGAGAGATGGGAAGCGGGTGGAAGGAGGGGATGGGCCGTGCTGACGGCGCCGAGCCCGGCTGCGTGTTCGCGGCAGAAACCGCTTCCCCTCAGAGCGAGTTTCCCCCGCCGCCCCGGGGTCGGGGCTGAGGCGGAGCCGCCCCGCTGTAATTGAACCCCTGGGTGAGGAGGGAGGGACGGAGGGAGGGATCGCTGGGGCTCCTTCTCTGCTTTGTGTCCAGGTGGCGAGGCCGAGGGGCGGCCATGGGGGTGCAGGACCGGCCCCAGTGCTTCTTCGAGATAGAGATCAACAGGGAGCCAGGTAAGGCTGTGCTTGGGTCTTTTAAATCACGTTTTTGCCTGAATAATGGGCCCAAGCCGCTAGCAGCGAGTTTGGCCATTGACGCGTTATTTCCGAGTTACTTTTTAATAACTTCGGATGTTTTCTTGGGTGCTGGATGCTCCTTATTCTCCTTTGAGATCGATTTTTATTTGCACACATGAATACAAAGATTTGGAAGGGCTGGTAAACACTATTCTGAAGGGAAAAAGCCGTCTGGTGATGTATTATACCTTGTCTGTTATACCTTTGTTATGCCACTTCTATAAACTATGGAAAATCGGGGCAGGCTGTGAGGAGACTGGATATTTACTCCTATAAGTATTTTTAGCGATGCCGTAATTAAAATTGGGAAGGAACTTAGGAGGTCATCTGGGCTAAATCTTTCCTTGTCCTGCTCAAAATACGCCTTCTGAATGTAAAGGAAGAACTGGGCATTCAGTCATAGAGGCACAGAACACCTCACTAGCTGGCCTGTTAAAAAAACGCGATAATGAAAATAAATCCATCTTTTAACTCGTATTTTCCCTGTGCAAATGTAATGCCCAGAAGTGGTAGGCTGTGAGTTTTAATGCTGGAATAGCAGCTTGGTTCCCTCTTGTGTTTTTCCCTCTCTGTAAAGATGGGACTGGAGATTTTTCTCACCCATCTCTTTGAACACGCATTTATCAATGCATATTAGTTGTCTCACACATACTCCGTGCTTTATCTTGCTACCACTTGTCTCCAGAAAAATGAATGTATGTGATGTCTTCATTATGCTTTCACTTTCATTTTCTGCTTCAATGTTTCCCTGAAAACCTTTGAATTAAGAGCTTGTTTCTCCGAGATTCCAAATTTCAGCTGCGTTTAGATGCAACTGAACCCCTTTAAGCTTTTTATTTTTACCACAATTTCGAAAGAGAGGTTCTGTTCTAACTTCAGAGACCTGGTAGGGCGTATATAAATCTGTTGCTATTGTAACTCCTATCTGAGTTATTTTGATTGGCAGTGTGTTTTCTGACTACTTCCAGTGAGAAGTGGTGATGTAAATGGAGTTTTAACGTGTTCCGTTGCTTTAATTTCGGGTGGAATTTACTATGGAATGAGACAACTAAAACTGTTTCAGGTTGGGTAGGTTTCCAGGTAGGAATGGTAGTTTGATGGAATTGATTTATAACAAAGACAATTCATTCTTCATCTCGTTTGCTGTTAATCTTTTTAAGTTTAGTGTAGGTTTTTTTTGTTCCGACTCCATGTGAAGGGTCTCTCCCTGCACTGTTTTCTCTGCTCTTCCTGCACAGGTTGCTGCTCCCATTTCATAATCTCTCTTCCTGCCTCATCCCCTCCTCAGCCTTGAGCTGTGCATCTTGAGTGAAAGTGGATTACCTTGCTTTCCCCCAAACCTATTTGGGTTTGGTGACTGATAGAGCTGTCAGAGAGGAATTGCAGCGTTGGTGTTCTTGGTGGTGCAGAGCTTGGGTTACCTGGAGCAGACCCAGGGCTTTGGCTCTGTTTGTGCCTGTCTGCATTTATTTTCTCTTGAAAGTAACAGGAATCTCCCAGCTGCACATCAAACTTGGAGCCCTGCTGATTTCATTGCACCTGACTAGTGGCTTGGATTTTTGCAGGAAAAATGCCAGTTTGTAAAATTGGTGTTGGGACTTGCATGCTGTCTGGTCATGCTACTTTATTCCGGTGCCTGTTTATTAATTCACCATGCAAGGCTGTCTCAGGATTTAAGGGTATATTTAAAAAGCTTAAACGTTGCTCTCTTAGCTCTAAGATGACCTTCAAAAGCTGAATCAAGTGGTAAATCAGTGCTTCTGGATGACACCGAGCACTAACTCTGAGGGATGTGCTCTCCTGCTGGCACTAGTGAGGTATTCATTTTAACTTTCAAGCTGCCAGCAGATTTCCAAATGAACATTCTGCTTATTTGACTTCAGTAAATAAGCTGGTGTGCTTGTTCATTTTTAGGCAATGTAGGGAGAAGTGGGAAGCAGAACAGCCCTGCATTTTGTTGCTAGCCAAGAAAAAAGGCCTTGCCCCCACCTTGTGTGCACTAAAAAGCTGGACTGACATCTCCACAAAATGCAGAGAGAAGAAGACGTGCCTCTTGCAGCACTGGAAGCGTCTTTTTGCCTGCAGAACACAAAACTGTGTCATTTTTTACACTGTAGGTTGCTGGGAGTCCAAAAATGTTCCCCCCACGCAGCTGCCAAATCTTGTTTCTCCCCTTCCAGGCTTTGCTTGCCCAGTGTGTGCCAGGATACCTGTAGCAATTAAGAGTCAGGTCAGTTTTACTCTAATAAAATCCCTTAGAAAATGCAGGAGTGAGTATCTTTGCTTTGGCTGTGCTTCCAGAAGCTTTATTACAGCTTTTGTGTCTATATTTTATTACAGCTACAGGATCTTGGAATAAAATTCAGTGCCAGCTTGTACTTGCCTCTTGCAGTGGGGCAAACTTTGTTGGCTTGGTGTTTCTTAAGGCAAAAATTAGGCTGCTTTTAAATAAGTTGCCTGTTAAGCATTTTTCTTTATGAGTGCAGGTTGTGGCTCATAATTTTTAGAGGACAGGTGGAAAATAAATCAGGAGGGAGCATTTATTTTGTTACTGGCACAAACAGTGCTTCTCCCTTCTTTTGGGCCCCCCACCAGTGGGTTTGGGCACACAGAGTGTGCACACAGGATTAAACTGCTTACAGTATTCCAAGAATTTCGGGATGGCAGCAGATGCCTATTTAAATAATTCTGTCTTTACTCTGTGAGGCAAAACCTGTGTGAAGCTCCAGCCTTTCAGGTACCGTGATAATTGGAACAGATGTCCCACTAGGATGTCACAGATGCAGTTGGCTGCTGTAGCAGTTCCTGTGGCCATCCGAGATCTTTTTCCCACGTCTCTCCTCCTCACCCCACCACCTGACTGGCTTTATCCATCAGAAAGTATGTTAAATTTACTCATTTTTGCTTTGTTTCATTTTTATTCATAGAATAATTTCCTTTATCATATCTCTTCTTCTTTTTTTTTTTTTTTTGCTTTTTTTTTGTCCTGTCTTCTGTTACTGTTTGACCCCTGGCTCATTGATTTGTTCCACTTCAGTTTCTTTCATTCCTGGGATATGTCGCTTCCCTTATCACCCAGTCTGGTCTTTCTTTGCTTCTCTCTTTCTAGTCACTTTTGCCTGAAGTTTGGTGTATTTTGAGATTTCAGCTGCTATGAATTTATATGAAGTGAGCTCCACTGCAAAAGTCATTGTATTGTGCCTCCAGTAATAGACCCAGTGATGCCTTGTGGGGTTTTTGTTGCCTTTCCTAAAGAGAGAACTATTCTCACCTGGCTTCACATTAACTTTTAGTCTTTTGAAGGGAAAAAGTTATATATTGGCAGAAAACAGAGCAGCATGAACCCAGAACTTTGGCTGTCCATGAACCCATGGGCAACCAACCCACTGTGTGTGGGACAGCAGGAGCCAAGGGGGATCCCATATGGAGAAAACCCCTATCGAGATGGTCAGATGGAGATTTGAAAGGAACTGATTCAATAAAAATTTTATTCAGAATAATCATGTGGAATTGTTGTTGTCAGTGCAGGATGAAGTCCCTGAAGACTCCCTTTGAGGTCTGGAACAAGCTGGATGAGTAAATAAAAGACAAACTGATCAGCCTCCTCTGCCAGGAGAAGGCCAAGTGCTGCCTCTCACTTCCATATCCCTGGGAAACTGAACCCAGGGAATGTTTGTTGAGTGCAGTGCTGAAATAAGTTTGGTTTTGTGGAGACCACGGAAGAAGGGAATGGAGGCAACTTCAGGTGGTAGTTGTGGTAGAAGGGGCTTAGGAGAGAGCTGGGGAGAGAAGTTTATGGAAGTTTTCCTTACAAAGAGTGCAAGTGGGACACGAAGGTGTTAGCAAAGTTTTAATGTGTCAGAAGTACAGATCCCTGCTCAGGAGAACGGGGGCATCCATTCTTGAAACTCATATTCAAATAAAATCTATTTTTGTTCCACGGCAAGCTTTTATTTCCTTGAAAACTGTAGCCACATTTCTACTTCGAAGCAGTTTTTTTTTAAATTTATCTGCATTAGTGTTCACAGGTTCAAGGATAAACAAATTAATAGAATTCAAATAGAGTCCTTTTAGTGAGCTGTTATTTAAACTTGGATGCAAATCTGTCTGAGCCTTTGGGCTCTTGGCAGCCATCCTGGGCTGTGCATCACTGTCTTAGTGGTTGTAATCCCTGCTTTCTCCTTCAGCAGGATATTCCTGCTGATAGGGTGGGAAAAGTACTTCATGTTTGGTTTACTCTATGAAATTGAGTAAAGATAAAACCCAGTAGATACAATTTTGAAAAACCAGGGTTATTTTGGGAGTGTGTAGCTGAACTTAATACCTGTGTGGTCCAAACATAATAAAGTGTAGCAAAACAGTTCACACTACTTGGAAAATAACTTGAAACAGTTTGTGTTTGGCTCCCGAGTTTTTTTCTAAAAAGTTAATCAGCTAAATTGGAGGATTTACCTTTGAAACAATAAACGTTTGAAATCAATGATTATTTTAATAAACTTTGCTAGCAGGAGCCCTTATTTCAGTATAGCATGGATATTCCTACCCTGAGTTTTTACCACTTAATTTGAATCAAGTATTAGTTCTTCTTCAGCTGGAAAATTGTTAAGGAGTTCAAAAACAAAAGAAAAAAAATTTTATCTTTTAATTTGAAGACAGAGTTCTGAAATTGAATTATTCCTGGCCATTTTGCCTTCTGGTTTCTCTAATTGGTACAGCTCATTAGCTGCAAGAGAGCACTTTATCAAATTTCCAAACAGCTTAGATTTTATATAGGCAGCACTTGCTGTATGTAATGTACATATTTCTTTCACCACTTACTCTAATTCTTTAAAAAATAAGTTCAAAGCCTGCTAACAAATAATACTTTATCAAATTACTGTTTCATAAATAATAGGCAAATGTAATCCCAGCAGTTTTTACTTTAGCCTGGAATTGAGGTGTCTGTGCAGGCTCATTTCTTGCTTAAAGCCAACTGAGGACTCTGGGTAGGTTTGTGAGCAGCTTTTGCCTACTTGACTGGCTCTTTTTAGCAGTTTTTGTTTGTTTATTTTAATTTACTGTTCAAATATTATGGTTAGTCACAGAGAGCTTGTTCCCTCATCAGATAACTTAACCTTTGCATCAGGGAAATGAAGCTGAAGAAAGCATTGGAAATTCTCTCTCTGCACTGAAGGTGGATCATTTCAGAGAAGAGGTGTCTAAATCTGGGGAAATTAGTAGCATCTCAAATGCTTTTTTTATCTGTGTTATATCAGCATATACCTCAGCTCCAAGTTTAAAATGAGATTTTTCTTCTTTGTGAGGGATGAGGTGAGAGAAAGATTTTGTAGGTTCTAATCATACATACTTTTATTAATTTTTTTATTAGCAGCTGTTCTTTCAGTCATCTTTGACCAAGGTGTGAAAATGTGTTTGATCTTTCTCTGGCACATTTAATTGCCTGTTTGTCAGTGGAAAATATAACCTTTCAGTGATAATGGTATTCATGCAGTTGCAGTAAAATGCAGACAGTAACCCAGCAGATGGATACACAGTGTGTGGTTTGTGTCTCAGGAGCAGACGGCAGCATTTTCTGTGGCTGGATGGAACTGGGTAAGCAGTGCTCCAGGTTTTATGGAGGAGAGAGCCCTTCTCTTATAAACTGAATCTGTAATCTTTGGATGTTCAATATGTGCATTTCAATTTGTAAGAGTTGAAGGGCATAAAATGACCAGGCTGGATGGGGCATGGAGTAACCTGATCTAGTGGAAGGTGTCCCTGCCCATGGAACTGGATGATTTAAGGTCCCTTCCAGCAGGAATCATTCTGTGATTTTATGAGCACCTGGCAGACTTTGTTATTGACAAAGCACTGGTGAAAAATACTGCTGAAACTGATGCCTTAGTTATGAATGTCTCTTTCTATCTTCTGCCTTGTCATCTGCAAGAACATGAGTTCTTCCAGTGGAACACGGAAGTGGTGATGTCTGCTGCTTCAGGTGCTAAATGTGGTGGGTTTGTAAGTAGGGCTTGCAACCAAAATCCTTCTACAATTTATGCCTCAGGGTAAAAGTCCCTTCTGGAGCCTGCAGGGACTAACACCCCTCAGTTACTTGGCTGCTGGCACCTTGGTGAAGTAGCAGCTGGGCTGGAGAGTAGAATGGGGGTAGTGACAGCTTTTTCCCTGGAAAGTGTCGTGTGTTATTTCACACAGTGAATGCAGGAGGAATCTTCTGCAGAGAGAGTTGGGGCTGTTCAGCCTGGAGAAGAGAAGGCTCCAGGGAGACCTTAGAGTCTTTTCCAGGACCTAGAGGGGCCCCAAGAGAGCTGGAGAGGGGCATGGGACATATGCACATGGGCATGGAGTAATGGGACAAGAGGGAGTGGTGTTAAACTGAAGGAGGGTAGGTTTGGATGGGATATTGGGAAGAAATTCCTCCCTGTGAGGGTGGTGAGGGCCTGGCACAGGGTGCCCAGAGAAGCTGTGGCTGCCCCTGGATCCCTGGAAGTGTTCAAAGCCGGGTTGGATGGGGCTTGGAGCTGCCTGGGATAGTGGAAGGTGTCCCTGCCCACGGCAGGAGGTGGCACTGAATGAGCTTTAATGTCCCTTCCAATCCAAACCATTCTGGGATTCTCTCCCATGATTCTGTAAAATCTGGGTGTGGCTCTCTAAAGCACTTGGTTGCTGTTCAGTTCAGTGCTTTTGCAGCAGAGGAATGGGAATGGGACTTGTGCTCCCCTGAACTCCTGGGCTGTAATAAAAATTGATAACCCTTCTGCTAAACTGTCGTCTCTGTTGTGTTCTTTGTAGGAATCTTCAATCCTCACAGCTTAGAATGGTCTCTTCACTTGCAAATAGCAGTTGTGTCACAGTGGTAGTTCCAGAACTGCTGTTTGATGGGGGATCTTTGGATATTCCCTATTTCTTCATTCTTTGGACACTTTCCCTACCCATTTCCTTTCTATTTCCCTGCTGTAATGATGAATGCTCAGAGAACATTCTTACTGCAGTTAATGACATGCAGACATTTCAACAGCTCGAGGCATCTTGAATTTTTATCTAAGATTATCAAGTACGAGTGGTGTTATTTTATTTCTTCCTCTCTGAACTAACAGTTCACCTTGTTATAACTATATATATTTGGACTAAGCCTTAAATTGAATGTAGTTTCTTAGGAGCCTCTCAATATTTTTTTTGGTGACTGAGTATTGAGTGAAATACATTTGAACTTCAATTTTTTTTTCTTTGAAGGAAAGAAAATAGAAGTTATTCTTGGAGTAGTTACTTTTTTAAATGATGACGTTTTACCAGTGTGCACCACTAGAGTGTAGTGCTCATTGACAGATTATTACTGGTCTCCTTGTAATCCTGCCCAACAGTGTGGCTTCTATGGATTATTGTACAACCTGCAGACGTACCAATTTTTTCTTTATTAATTATGTATTTTTTAAATATTTCATATATTTAAGAGTGATTTGTTTTGGGGATTTTTTTAATACTATACATCCCAGTATCTTGGAAAATAAAATAAAAAATGTTAATCAGTTTTAGAACAGTTTTCTTTATATTCAACCACTTTTCAGCAGTATTTTAATGATTTTGGAAGGTACATAGCACAACTACCACCAGCAGCAAAGAGAAAATACTTGGTTCATAGTATCTGGCAAGTGGAGCATTAGTCCTGCCTGTCTCCCATCTTCCCTGTTTGGTTCATTTGGGTTTTTTTAAACTAAAGGATTTTAGGCCAAGAGTGCCAATGCATCTGTAATCCCCAGCACAATATGGAACTAAGCCAGTTGGACTTTGTAGGTAATGATCACAGGGAAAACTGTGGAAATGTGATTATTAATGTGTTTGTATAAGCACAGTAATTGGGGAGGGAATTGCTCCAGCTCTCTGAGGACCTGTATTTATGGGAAATCATTTTCAAAATGGAAAAGATCTGACATGATAAATCATTTTAGTAAATCAGCTTGGCTTTCCAGGTTCAAATCACAATGGAATCTCTAGGACTTCTGATTAATTGGAAGTAATGATATTGCTTAATGTTCTTTTTTTATACAATTATGTTACTGTTCTTTCTTGCTACTTGTTTTAATATACACATACTTAAGATGTTTTCTTACTCTGCTTGATAAAATAACCTTTTCTCAGAAAATTACATTTTTAAAACACACAAAATTATTTATATGCAGATTTTCTTATTCCAAACAGTGCTAAAACTAATTATTTTTTTAAAAAATTATTTTCTAGTTGGTCGAATTATGTTTCAGCTCTTCTCAGACATTTGTCCGAAGACTTGTAAAAACTTCCTTTGCTTGTGCTCGGGTACGTAGCTGATATGTCAGATTTTTATTGTTACTTACAATTATTTGTTTGTACCAGTACAAACCACAGCCAATGCAAGGCCTGTGCCCACCTAGGGGTAAATTATAATGGAGAGGGGATGCTGTCCCATTCTGGACCATATAATCTGCATAATGCTATCATCAAGCCAGGGTATTTTTGACAGATGGAGGAGGACAGGGTGATTCTGGCATTGCTGTCAGAAGTAGATTTGGCCCCTGGAAAGGTCCTTTCTGCCCAGACAGAGAGAGGCTCCTGCTTTCAAATTCCAACAGCTGGACTTGCAGACTGGCACTTGCAGATCCTGCCCACCTATGGAATAAACACGGGCCCATCTGCTGTGGTGCTTTGTCAGGAGCTTCCCTTCTGATCTCAAACAGGCACCACTTGGCAGCCAGTTCCAAGCGTGTCATGTTGAGCTGCCAGTCCAGGTGTTACCAGGGCAGCTGAGTTCTCCTCTGCCATCCCATATCCAAGTGATTTGCAGTGCATGGAAAGAGCTGCTTAGGCAGGAAGGGTGTAAGTAGATGGGGCTCAAAGACAGTGATTTTTCTTTTCCAGACAAAATTCATGCATGTTTAGAGCAAAAAGAATAAAGCTGGTATTTGGCCTGAAACAAAAGAGAAGCTGAGCTTGCAGGCATTGTACTGGTTGTTGTGGAAAAGCATCTGAGCTTAGGGAGGTGCTGCAGCTCTTACCAGTGGAACAACTGGTGTGTCTTTTACCTGGCTGGGAAAGTACTGTCAGTACTGTAAAGGGGAGTGAAAAAAGGGACTCTGACTTCTGGCACAGTCAAAGCTCCCATCTCAGTGTACCAACTCAATTACATGGTCAAGTGCCATGCAGGATCCCATTCTCTAAGGGGATTATCCATAGCCCTGAGGGACATCCTGAAACATGACCAAAATGCAGGCAGATATTCCGTGGTGGTGTTTGATGAGAGGTTTTCAATGCTGTAGCAAAGAGGGACATGTTTTGGGGAGGAGTGTGTCCATCCCTGTAATAAATAGCTTTGCTTGCATAGCTCATGTGGAAAACAAAAATGGGGTAGGAGGAGGCGTGGTTTGGGACTGTGGGTGTGGAGAGCCAGGTAAATAACTCTCATGGGTGAAGTATGATAAACAGCAATGCCCTGAGTGGGTTTTGTGCCACAAACTGCCCTTTGCCCTCGTCCTGGCAGTGATGGGCTTGGAATGGCAAATCTGGGATGATTGAGCTGTCAGTTAATTTGGGGTGGCAGAGTAATAGATTGCAGAAGGGGAGTGTTGGCTCTGGGTAATGAGTGTACCTGCATTTCTGAGAGTGCTACATGGTGCAGAATATTGGGTTAAATGTCTCTAACCCAGTGTCAAGTACCTGTTCTATTACCAGTGATGATCTGAAACTGAACATTGGGTTATTTGTCTTATCATTTATCCTGCTGATTTGGGTTTCGTTACACAGCATCTCCTGTACGTGTGGATAATGTGGAGGTTTAACTGTTGCACAGTGTATAATATTATTATTATAACCTTTTACTGTTAATTGCCACATTCTGCCAGCTCCCCTCTTCTGGCAAGCTCAAGTCAGTGTCTCTTGACCAGTATAAATCCCTCATGAACCTACCATGTAAGAGTTCAGCCCTCCCAGTCATAGTGACCTCATCCCCAGGGCAGCTTCTCTTCTGAATTTTGGAAGAAATGCTAATGAAACTGAGGTTCTGGGACCACCTAACTCAAAAATCACCAGTCCACCTGATCTAGAGCTGGCATTAAGGGGGGGTGGCCTGATACTGTGCATGGATTGGTGAAGGTGTGGAAGCTTGGGGTAGCTTAATCCCACTTTCCCAAGCATGGATCACATTGAAACGGAGTTGAAACCTGTTTTGAGCTCACATTTTTCTTGTGGGAATCATCTGGTTCATTCAGATGTGTGAGTGGTTTGAAAAGGGTACTGTAACCTGCACAGGAGTGTAGCTGTAACCACAGAAAACAGTTAACCCACCATTATCCTGGACTCTTGTCTTACTGTAAATTATCCTGAGTAGATTTACACACTCCTGCTTGTGGGGAAGAAGAAATTATTTTAAGAAACATCCTAATTTTCACCCAAGAGGTCCCTTGTAAAAGGCATCAGGCAGGACTGTGTTATCTTGTACAATTTTGCTATTTTGATGGCTCCCATATCCATTAGAACTAGGGAGGGAAAACCCTTGGAATTTGCTCAGTGACAGTCTGTAAATTCTTTTTGTTTCACCTTCTTGCAGGTGAAAAAGGAATTGGCAAAACAACTGGAAAGAAGCTGTGCTACAAAGGCACCACATTCCACCGTGTGGTTAAAAACTTCATGATTCAGGGTGGGGACTTCAGCGAAGGTAAAATGGGCTTTTAAAACGGTGAAGTTCTAAATGGAACAGAAATGTTATAATTTGTGGTCATAATATAAAACTTTAGAAAATACCATGAAAGTATTGGTTCCATTAAAATACTTTATTTGCTATGAAATATAGCATAGATCACCCATTTCTTTGTTAATTTTTGAAATTCTAAAATGTTTCAACTGCCGTAATATTCGTTCGGAAAAGTGTGTTAAAAACTCCTTACTGGAGGATTTTATGATATTCCATCTTATTAAAACAATTCCAGTCCAAGCTGTAGCCTTAATTTCTTTTCTCTTCTGTGTCTGCAGTAGAGGCAGACTCTGGTGATGTACTGTTGGTACAGGAATGTAACTGTTTAAATAAGCTTAAAATAAATAATAAAGCAGTGAATGAGCTAGAAATGTTTTAAAAGTCTCCAAAAGGGGTTTTCCAGGATTTTTTGCTTCTTTCCCTGCAGTAAATCCTTTCCTGAAATACCTGTCCTTACCAAAATGTCTGTTTTCACTGTATCCTGAAATGCTGTGCCTGATCCAGTGGGCCTGAGGAGGGAATATCCTGTTTTGAGAGTCAAGGGCTGGTGGAATGTTTTTCACAGCTTTTGTATAAGTGCAACAAAAGTTTTGATTGCTGCTTTTTAATGTGTAGGTAATGGAAAAGGAGGTGAATCTATTTATGGTGGCTATTTTAAAGGTAAGAGCAAATATGTCTTTGCAGATTCTTTGTTCAGTTCTGAGATAAACAAGTCTTGATTCCCAAACTACTTAATGAAAACAGGTCCACTCATAGATCACCTTTTGCATGAAACTAATGTTGCATGAGAATTCCTTTTATGTGCATGACTTCCAGATAATTTTTTTTGTTAATATTTAACTTAATTTGACGATTAATTAAGGCTAACATTATTGGTTAAACATGACTTTCAGCATGGAGGCTAGGCAACTTTATTCATGAATAAACTCCTATCTTCCTGCCTAAAACTGTCAACATATTCTTTTGTTTATAGAGAATGTGGTCTTTTGCAAAATGAAAAGGTAAGAGACAAAAGCTCAGTAACACAAATTCAAACTCTGTTCCCTTGTCCCCTCCCTAGTAAATATAGAGACAACTGCTAAGTCCCTTTGTAGATGGATATCTGTGTTGCTTGGAGAAATGAAGAGTTCTGTGCCTAACCTTTCTGAGGGTTAATGACTTATTCTGAGAGAGAATTCACATAATTCCAGCTCTAAACAGTGATTTCTTCTTTTGTTAATGTCCCTTCTCCTCCCCTTCCCTACTCAAGGTTGGTATGCGTAGGGTTCATTTCTGAAAGGGTTTGGCTTTATTTATGTGCTACACAAGTCATTTTCCTTGCAAAGAATTGGTAAATAAATGTACACTTACCTCTCTTAAAAATCTGTTGGAAGGAAAATGGTGAGTTTATAAAGTATTTGTTTAAAGACATACAATTATTTCTTGAGAAAACCAGGTGGTTACTGTGATATTCAAATGTTAAGACACTGCATATATTTATTTACAGCCCCTGGTTCTGTGTGTGTTGCAAGCAGCTCTGGTTAAATGCATGAAATTAAGTTTCTCTTTAAAAGGAGTTATAGTTTGATGTTGGGAGTATTAAAATTTTTAGTCAAGGAAAGGCTTGTACAGATCCATTTACTAAGAAGTTACTCAGGGTTTGTTTCTCAACACAGTGAGTGCTAAATCTGCAGGACTGTGTTTTGATATATGATCTAAAAATTAATAGCTTTGTATGTTCAAATTAATATTTTTATCTTTGGAAATGACCTTGAGAAGATCTGGTTTTATCTTCTGCTGTACAACCAGAACTCCTCTTTAATTCCCTGCAATATAAAATGCATGTTGAGTTTAGTCTTAATGGATTTTATACTTAGATTCAGATATAGAGATTTTTTTTTCCTTTTATGTTTTGAGACTTCCAGTTTTGAGTGGCTAGAGGTGGCATCCTTTAGTGTGCCATACCAGGGAAATAAATGGCTTTTCTCCTGATCTTTCCACCTGGAGTGTAAATAACAGTGTGATGTATGTTAATTCTTGTTTTAGAATGTCAGTAATTCTGCCAACCTTGTTCCTACCCAAATAATTTTGGATTTAAATCCATAATCTAATGTTTATTGAAGACACTCATAATGACCCTAATTATATATTAATTAGAAATGTTTGCACTATATCTACACCGTTTTCTTTAAAAAACAATGTTTTGTCTCAACTGTAACTTTGAAGAGACTTGTTTAAACCTGATCGCTGTGTTTTTCTCCAACCTGTTCACATTTCTCCAGCAGCAGCAGAATTTCTCCTTAGAGCATCCATAAGTTACTAAGAAAACAACCTGCCTCCCTTGCCAGGGAAAATCTGACAAACATATTTTTTCTTCAAACAGATGAAAACTTTATTCTCAAACATGACAGAGCGTTCCTTTTGTCAATGGCAAACCGAGGGAAACATACCAATGGTTCCCAATTTTTCATGTGAGTAGATGTGATCCCACAGTCGAGCTTTTCTTACACAGAGAAGCGCTGTTCATGAGAAAGATGGTATTGCTAAATTATCCATATCCATGTTATCCATCTGATCTTAGCCAGGAGTGAGTGGGACCTGCAGTGGAACCTGCAGTAGGAAACGTTAGAGATCACAATTTCCTTTTGGCATTCATTTGGATTAAAGCTGGTGCTCCGTGGATGTTCCTCCTTTGTAGCTTTTTTCCCTAAAAATACGGTTTATGTTCAGTTCTTAGTGTCCAGAAAATAGATTCTTTGGCTTTGTGTGTGCACCAGCCAAATCTCACCAGATGATCTGCAGATGAGAATGTGGAGCACTGTATTTAAGGGGGATGAGATCTAGAGGTGGTTTGTATGGTTTCACTCTTTAAAAAATGATGATTTATGATTTACTTTTGGGGGGGTTATTTTGTTTGTTGTTTTTTACAGGAGGAGAGTGAGTGGGGGGTTTGTTTATTGGGGTTTTTTATTTGGTTGTGATAATTACTATTATTAGTTTTTTGAGTGTTTGTTCCTGACATGCTTTTTAAAGATATATTCTGCATAATTCTGTTTACTTGTGCGTATACCAACTACTTTGGTACCAACACTATGTAAAATTATGTGCTGATAACCAGATTTTTCCTTCATTACCTTTAAAAAAATTCCATTCTAGTAACCATATTCTGTTAAATTATAAAAATTATGGAAAACACATTTACCTTTACTCATAAGTAAAATACTCAGCTCTGATAATTGAGGGTTTCCTGGTCAAAGCAGGTGTATTTTAGGTTGAGTATCAGTATTTTTGAGCTTGCAAACTTTGATGTGATTATTCCTCTTGTTAACTCCCTTTTCAAAACTGCCTCCTGTTAATGTTTAACAGTTTGTATTTGGAAAGAGCAGGTTGATAACTTTAGTCTAGGAATACTTTGTGAAACAGCACTGGGGTTTCAAAAGGAAATTTTAGCATAGTTACTTAACTAGAAAAAGTCTTTTTTTTCTTTGCCATCTTTCTTGGGGGATAAGAATGAATGGCGCTTCCCTGTCTTCAGTAAAGGAGTAAATTGTCCTCAAGAATCTTGCTTTTTTTTTTTTCTTTGCCTGAAAAAGATCTTCAGTATGATATGATGTAGTTCAGATAAGAAACATTTTTAGGTCTTTTCCTAAAAAATGTCCTAAAAATGGAAAATGCATAGGAACCTAAAAGAAAGTCTTTCACAGTTAGCGCTGTTCAGACATTCCATAGAGATAAAATTGTTTCAAAAGCTTGTTTTCTGTTCCCTTCAAAGGAAATTTTAGATGTTGTGCTTCATTACAATAAATCTGAGAGGAAATGTGTGCACATTAATATGGAAAACAGTTTGTATAAATACAACTCCATGGCTTAATAAGCTCTCTGAAGGCATTGCTTCATTATTTTTTACTTGATGACTTGCCTTTGGGTTTCTTGCCATAATTTTCCATTTTTAAGCTTATCTGAACATGAAACGTGAAAACCTAATGATGTCACATCCGTCAAGCAGCTGTCATTTGAGGGCTCTAAAGTTTCTTTTCTCTCCTGCATTTGATTCCAAAGTCATCTTCTTTCCCTGATGCTTGGTAGGCTCAACTTGTTCAATTAGATTTAAACACCTGGTCTCTCCCCACACACCAAAACAACCCCAGGTTGTGTTGGATACTAAATTATAATTAATACAGGACAGTAAATGAAGATTATTTAAAAGATTATTTCATCAAATACAGAAGTATTTTGAAAGATGCAGATTTCTTGAAGAATTCTGTTTTTTTCCGTAAAATCCTGTAAGGAGAAATGTGAGTTCAGTGGGAATTGAGGCAGAGTAAGAGACCTGAAAATTTCTGTGTGAACTGGATTCACTTGAGCTGCCTGCAGGACTCCAAAGCTGGTTTGAGTCTCCTGGGGTGTCCTCCGTGGCCTTCAGGATGAGGATGCTCTGGAGCTCTTGCCTTACCTGCCTGCCCATGCAGATTTCTGGGGTATCCTGTAATGTCTGAAAAGGGAGCTGCCTGCCCTGGAGCCAGGGAAGGGAATCAGGATTCCAAGTGGGAAACAGCTGCTAAAGGTTTTATCTAGGCAGTTTCTGCCTTCACTTTACAATGCAGTTTATTAAAGCAGTTAGTCTTGTTGGGTGGCAATTCTCTGATTACTTTAGGGATTATACAGTGCATCTATAGAGCTTTTCTTCAATAAAATATTTTCTTCCTTTACACTTTAAGCTGAAATTAAAATGTGGTTTTTTATACTCCCAGTAATGCTCAGTTTCTCTGTAGTTTATCATTAGGAAAAATGTTCTTCAAATGTTTCACTTGAAAAGTGTGTGAAAGGCAATCTTCAGTGGTAGCCTTCAGATTTTTAAAAAATATTTGTATATATTTAATTTCATTGATTAAATTTATAGAAAAGGGGAATAGTTCATCTGAGCTTCTTTAGAGCTCTGCATTTGTTTTCATAGATCACCTCAGGGATGAGAACTCTGTATTTCCTACACATCTGATGTAGCAGATAGGGAGTGCAAATAAGTGATTTTCTTTCATGTAACAGTTTGTCCAAGTAGGGCTAAAATAATAGCAAGTATCCTGACTATAACAGTTTCATTAATTCATCAGAATTCCCTTATCACCACAGAAAAGTTTTATTTGGAATAATGAGTCTTTACAGGAAGTAATCAGGCAGCAAATGTCTCTTTGGCATATTGCACTAACAAACCAGGCACAACAAGGCTCTGCAATGCCTAAAAGTTGTTAAAAGTTGATTTTAAGTGGTCAGTTTTACTTGAAACAGAATCTCCAGATCATCTGAATGTAAACAGGCATCTGACCCATCCTAAAAAAAATCATCATGTTTCTTGGGTTAGTCAGGAATTTCTCTGGCATGAAAGAGCTTGGAGGATTTATAGGCAGCAGTGAGAGCTGGGCATGGAAAAGGCGGTGGAAGTGTCGTTGGGAAGCTCCAGGGAAAAGCATGGACTGCAATGAAAGCAGTGGTGGAGAGGGGCAAAGTGCAGAGGTAGAAAGGAGTCAGAAGTGTGTCTGTGTAACATCAGAGCTGCTGGGTTTAATGCTTGTGGACTGATTTTCCCCACTGGTTTTTTTTCCCTTACTTTGAGTAGGAGCAACAGTTGGGTGGGAAGGAGAATGTGTAGCTGAGGGAGGCTTGTGAGTTCCATGCACATGTGCTGTAAATAGGCCAAGTCTGTTCTCATGTGCCTGAGAGACATTTCCTGCTCTGGAGGAACACAGCATGTTGCAGTCCAGCGGCGAGGATACAGAGAGAATCCCTTCAGATTTGTGAAATGCTGCACTTTCAGTTTTCTTTACCCAAAGGTTTGTAGCAGTTCATTGCAGGCTCGTGTTGAAGAGAGTTGTCAGGCACCGGGTTATAAACTGGCTATTTGTGTTTTCAGGGAGCCCCACTCCGATTTTTGTCTGTGAATAACTTCCTGGAGAACCCTCAGCGATTTTGCAAGTGTTCTAAACACCGTCTAGGGGTGTTAATCTGTAACTGCCCTGTTTCCATGTGGGTACTGAGATCTGGAATCCCTAGGATGGGGCAGAGATGGACAGGAAGCACTCCAGAATCATCTTTTCTTTTTCCATGTCTCCAGTAGCTGCTTTGAATTGCTGCTGCCAACATCAGTAGTAGTTATTGGGGGAGCACATCTAGAGCACTGCACAGATAGAGCTGATGTCTTCAGGGCTCTGATTTAGGGTCAGGCTGGGGATATTTGGGCTGTTCCTGCATATTCCAGCTCAGTGGCTGTTGTACTGTGGGTGTTGTTCTTCTGGAGCCATGTGCTCCCTTCTCAGTCGAGCTGATCTGGGAATATCTTGTCTCTTTAGAGCCATCTCATCATGGCTGTGGCCATTCCCAACCTTCCAGTGGGGAAATTCACAGTACAAAATAGTGCTGTTCTGGTGAAAATTAATGGATAAAGTAACATTAATGAGACTCCTGATCCTCCCACGGGTTCTGCTCTGTTTCCACTGTCACACCAAATCTGCCAAGCTACATTTGTAGCAAACCAGAAGTGCCCCTGCAGAGGGAAGAGTAAAGTGACAACAGGAAGCAAAACAAAGTAACCTCTTTGTTAAAAGAGGGACATTTTGTGTAATAATTAATTTTATTGCCTTGTTTAGCTGTGGAGTTTGCTGAGGAATAAGCCCTTAGTGCAACCTAAAGAGGAGTCCTGGATTCTGTTCCTTATCAGTGCAAATGCTTGGGGTTCTTGCCTCTGTGTTCCACAGCTATTTAAAACTTCAGTCTGATTTCCTGTTACTGACAGATTTCTTTTTTTTTTCCTTATTGAGGGTGTTGTTGGTTTAATGTGTCTCTCAAGCTCTGCTTTCTTGCTCAGAACTAAATAGGATTTTTTGTTTTAAAAATGTTTTAATGTGTGATGCCATGCCCAGT
Source organism: Lycocorax pyrrhopterus obiensis (assembly GCA_014706295.1). Lineage (NCBI taxonomy): Eukaryota > Metazoa > Chordata > Aves > Passeriformes > Paradisaeidae > Lycocorax > Lycocorax pyrrhopterus. Next base: position 2,882,376 of record JACSVZ010000002.1, on the reverse strand, counting down.
TCATAAATTGAAACAAAGGAACCACTTTGATCTGCTAAATGAAGGATAAAATCATTTGTGAGGGCTCTTGTTTTGATTTTACAAATTATTTCTGAATGTTACCAGCTCATTAAAAGTAGTTCATATCTTTTTGGTGTCCCAAACGAGGTATTTTTCTAATCAACAGTTAATAATTTCCTTTTTTTGCAGTGATAGAAATACCTCTGAGCTAATTATTGAACAGTTGACTAATACAACAATGGAAAAATATCAAATGGAAGGGGCTGATGTTGCATTATCTTTGAGCATTATTGGCACACGTGCACTTCTCACACAAGCAGGTCCCATTGGCTTGATCAAAAGTTTATGGAAAAGTGAAAACATTCCCAGGATACTTTTCTGTGCAATCAGTAACAAAAAGATCATTTCAGTGCTTGACTATGCAGAGATAATTAATCACTAATAGTTTATTGGGGGGTGGGCTGTGGATAAGCTCAACTGATAATGCAGTTTTAAAACTTTGCTGCTGCTCAGAATTACACCAGAGGACAAATCCAGGATCAGCTGCTGCAGGTGTTTGAGCTTTTTTGCACCTGCAATGTGGTTTTTGTTCTAAAATTCTGAACAGACGCAATCAATGCACATATTTTAGAGAAAACACTGATTTTTCTTAGTTGCAGAAAGGCTTCATTGTAGGAGGAAGATGTCAGCTAATTAGGAAATGTCTGAAGTTGTGAATTTCCTGGCTGTACACATTTCCTTTGTGAATCCAAATGTTTGTGTGTGAGCCTGGGAAGTTTCTGCTTAGGAGTGGATTCAGCAGAGCCTTTGAACCCCTGCAAGCATGTGAATAAACCCACAGAAACTGGTTGTTCATCTGCTTAAAGCTGGGCATTTTTTGCTGGATCGAGACTTAGAGGGGAGTGGGGGCATTCTCTTTCTAACTGTTTGTTTTTGCAGTAGTTTTGCAAGCAGGTTTTGTCTTGAGTTTTCTTTTTTGTTTTTAAGGAGAACTTTAGTTTTCAAAGTACCTTGTATTCTAAAGAAAATTTAGAGCCCTCTTTTAGGCATCCTTGTTCTGCATACAACTTGATTAATATTAATTTTAAACTTGTATTTAATAAAACATAGACTCAGTTTTGTCTGAAAATGTATTACAATTTATTTCTGCCATTTTTGTGTAAAATTTACAGAAACAGTGTTACATCGTGCGCTCCAAAGGTAATGTCTCATTCCTCTAAGGCTGTGTCCTTTCCTTTTCTTTCTGTTTTTATCTTTCTTGTTTTTCTGATCATATTGTTGTGTGCATTGAACCCTTTGTTAGGCCTGAGGTTCTTTGGGGGGGTGGGTGAGAACGTGCTTTTATCAAAAAGATGACTTTTCTCTTCAGCAGTATCTTAAACCAATTTAAACTTGAGTGAAGAAAGAGGTTTGTCCTTCTGTAAATAACTTGCATAACAGTGTCTATTATAAGGCAGATTTGGAATGGTTTAAATTACGAGACGTCTATATAAAAACATTCTAATAAAGTATTATTTTGGGGGATGAACTCATCATGACTTTAGGTTTCCATAGTGCCAAGACAGGAGGTAGGTTTGCTTGTGGTTAAGTTCTGAAGCCAAAGCAAATATTCAAGGATTGACGCAGAAAAGCTTGAAATGCTCTTTTAAGATGCACCTTTGCAGAATAAATGTCAGGTTACAGCCCTTGCACTGAGGTGAGAAAACTCTCAAAAGCACAACAAGGATTTGAGGTTCTGCTTCCCAGAGGAGATTGTTCAGTCACCCAATTCCTTGTCGTGCATCAGAAAGGTTTTCCTTTGGGATGAAGCTCTTCCTCGTGTTCTCACTGGGTGAACAAGCAGAGAAACCCTGTCCATTTATCACTCAAATTGCCAGGGGAGTGGGGAAGCCTCTGCATGGGTTTTAATGCACCAACCCTCCCTTTCTCTGCTCAGTAAGGACCAGTCTAAAGGCAGTTCCTGCTTAGGTAATTTGCTTAATTGGTCTCAAATGCTGCTGCAGCATGGCAGGAGCACCTGCAGCCTCCCCAGCGTGGGTTTGAGCCTATTGCTGTTTCCATCTAATTCTAAACACTAAGTCTTCAATACTATTGGTTTCACTGAAGTAACCCACTTCTGTTTTTTTCACCCCTTTAAATCAGCTTTATAATTAAACCCACTTAAACTGTTTACTTAACAGCAGGTTGTTAATGCAGTTAACTCTTGCTTCAAGAACTTCAGAAGCTGTAAGGATTTTTCTCTTTGTAGCAATATGCTGTGTTAGCAAGGGAAAATCAAAGAACACCCACTGCTATTGAGAAATTTAATGTTGCATTAATAGCATTTATTCCCCTGTGTTAACCCAAAGAAGTTTTCTGTATTATTTAGTCTTACGGAAGTGGGTGGTCTGGTTGACATTTGGAAAAAAACAAAAGAAAAAATCAGGAGTGTAAACACTCCTGATTCACAGTTCCACCTTTTGGGATATGTTCCAGCACTGCAGTGTTTTGTGAGCTAATAGTTCAAAACTCGAGGGAGAGAAGTGTTTAAGAAGTAATACTTTATTCTAGCAGTGAAAAGCTGACTTCTTCATACCAAATCTGTGTTACTGTAAATTTTGAAAAATCACCTGTGGTTGATTATTTATTTTGAGAGAGGAGAGTTCATTGGAAGAAGGCTTTAAAAGCAAAATAGTGCTTGGGAGGAGAGAGAGGAAGAATGCTTTCACATATTAAAGTAACTTCAAAAGTGATTTCTGTTTTGTTTCTCCCCCAATATATGAGCAGGTTCTGATGCTCTTTACTCAATATTTCTGCATAGCAGGATCCCCTGTGCAGCAGGAGTTCAGGCTCACTTGGAGAAGTAACTTTGCTTGGGTTTTGGAAAAGGATTCCTAGCGTTAGAATCCAAAAGATTTGTACAAAATGCAGTTGTATTTTCCATTCAGGCTCAGTGTGAGAAGCTGAAAAATAGGGAGGAAATCTGCATTTATCAGTGAAGTGTAGGTGGCACAGAATGTCTGCTGTTGGTTTTGAGAAGCCTGTGAGTTTTTTTGAGCTGAAGTGTTTGATGACTTAAGACAGAAATATTGTTTTGTGTTCTGAGTCAGGAGGCCAAGCAGGTAAAAGGAGAGTGAGAAGTGGTGGGAGGTGAGGGGAAGCAGAGAATCTCTCACATATTATAACTCTTCTTTTTTAAAATAAACTGGCTTTAAAGTGACCTTGCAATGTAAGAAGCTAACAAGCTCAGAAACATTTAAATCCCACTGGTCACCCATTATTTATCACCAGATTGTATCTTCTCTGTGGTTAAAAATCATAAAGTTACATTAAATGTGTATTTAAAGATACCTACTTGGAAATTGTTTACTGCATGCATGAAATGATACTTGGTACAGCTTTCAGTATGCACACTTAGCTAAACTTCAAACAAATACCATGTAAAAGCTTAAGAAAGCCTGTTTGTATAATGTGTAATTTTAATTTGTTAATTCCATGTATTTAACTGCATTTTTGCACTATTTTTTGTCTTACCTTCACCTCTTTTTTTTTTCTGTGTCATTCTCTTTTACTTCATCTGAATCCCTGATTTTATTTTATTTTACCATCTTCCCATCTTGCTGTTTGTCCAACAGAACAACAAAACCTGCTCCTCATCTCGATGGGTAAGAATCCTTTCCAATTTCTCAAAAGATTGCTGAAGTTTGAAGGTTATATTGAAAGTAGACAACAATGGGGAAACAAATCCTTAATTCTGTGGAAGATTATACAATGGGGCAAGATGGAAAACAAAAGTTTCAGTTCTATAAAAATTTCAAGTCGCAACTTATTTCCTAAAGCTGGACAAAAACTTGAATTGTCTTAAATCCTAAGATTATTTTTTTAAAACTGGTTGCTGCCCTCAGCCCATAAATCTGGGATTTGAATTGTCAAGTTTAATGTATTTGAACAGTCATCTCTTTTGGGGCATCTTTTTATCCCTAAAATTTATGGGGCAAATGGAAGAGGGAAAGAAAAATGTGGTACCGGAGAACAAAACCGTGGATTCCTTTATTTTAACTGTCCCTGCAATGCCAGGGGGGAATTGTATCCTGGGTTTGTAGAGGCCTGTGAATTCTTCTTCTCTGGGGAGGACTTTTGTCATGTTTATAGATGGACTCTTGGTCTCTGTTGCACGAAACTGCAAAAATAGAAGGGTGGATTAGGAATTATGATTTGTTTACCCTGCCCTTGTAGAGGAGAGGGGACTGCTTCAATTTGAGGGAAATACTTGGTATCAGAGCGGATCTTTGTTTCACATTGCATAAAATCTTCGCATTGTTGTCAATGTTAAACTTAAAATAATTTTTAAAAATCTTACTTAATGCATTAAGAGCTCAATGTTTCTGTCTCAGACTGACTTTTAAAATCTGAAATTAATTGGAAAAGCATTACAGCGATTCAGAGGTGTTTTGTGCTCTGTAAATACTTTCTTTCTGCAGTGTCCACGTTGTCTTTGGACTGGTTATTTCTGGGTTTGAAGTCATAGAACAAATAGAAAATCTCAAAACTGATACTGCGAGCAGGCCCTACGCAGACGTCCGAGTCATTGACTGCGGGGTGCTGGTGACCAGATCAGCTAAGGATGGTGAGTGCCAGCATTCCCAGAATCAATGCTGTTCATGTTGTTCTCAGAGAGTACAAAAATTACACCGACAGCTAAAGATCATTATGGTAAATGTGTAGAATCTTAATTAATTGTTGCGAGCCTGTAAAACGTAAACTTGGTGTAGGAGAGGAAGGCACAGCAAAGGAAAAGGTTTTCTGCCTTCAGCATTTGTTCATGTTAGAGGTTGACATGACAAACTGAAAAAGGAATGAAAAGTTATTTTTCTGTGTTCAAAAGAGGGGCACACAAATGTGCTTTTCTTAAAGTTGGATTTTGTGCACTTTGCAAAGGTTTATTTTAAGATTCTGTAAAGTTAATACATGCAATATATGTGGTCAACCTTATTTTCCTTTTCATGAAGATTCATAGGGAGTAAATTACCTTAAATATATGTTTGGACAGTCTCTGTGAAGTAGTGGAGTGTTACAAGTTTGCATTTTCTACTTAATTTCTGACTTTCCTTAAGGATAAGGTGGTTATTTATGTCCTTTAGAGAAAGTCAAGAGGAGGCATAGTAAAAGTGTGAGGATGCAGAAAAGAGAAAATTACATCATTTTAAAAAGAAAAATTACACAACAGAGCCTGCAACTAATTTGTTCTTAATCTTTGGTTTGCAACCTGTGGGTTGTTTCCAAAAGAACCTAATTTTTTTTTACTCTAAGAGGTCTTTGCTTCTCTATGTATTCTGTCTTTGCTGGAAAATATTTGTATCATACCAACATGGATTTAGACTGGACACAATTAGGTGAATTTTTATTGTGATTCATTAATGCAACTCATTGGGAAAAGTTCACAGAGCTCCTCTAAAATGGCACATCTGTATATTTATACATCTGTAAAATTGTGTGCTTTGTGCTTGCACATGCACGTGCACAGTGTAAATTGAAAATATCTGTTCAAGCTTTGGAGAAGAAGAAGAAAGTCTGTTCTGACTCAGAAGCCTCGGAGTCCTCCTGCAGTACATCCAGCTCTTCGGAATCCTCATCTGAGAGCGAGGCTGAGAATGAAAGGAGCAGGAGGAGGAAGCGGAAAAGAAGAGCTAAGACCAAACAGTCCAGGAAACGAAGGAAGGAGGAGAGGAAGAAAGAGGATCCAAGGTGCAAGCGAACCTCAAGCCAAAGACGGTGACTGGTCTCTTAAATTTAAGAATTGCAGTGAAATCTGGGGAATTCTGCTTTGTTTTCATCAAGTGCTCAAGCAGTAAATATGAAAATGCTTTTATTGAAGTTTGGGGTTTGGTGCTTGATTTTGTAAACAAACAAGCAAAAAACCCTAAAGCTGAGCTTGTTGTTGAGTTTTCCATGAAATAATTGAAGATCTTTTTAGATAGAAGCAAGAGTGATGTTGAAATGACTAAATCCCATCATGCGAAACTATTCGGGTGTAAAAGTGACACCTAAGGCAAATTGCAGAATTTGTACATATATTTGATTATATTTTAAAAATATTTCATAACAAGTTGTAAATGAAAAGCAAAGTTATTTGCTGGAAAACAAGAACTGAACTTTCTCTCCAGTAACAGTGGCCCATCCTTCCTTTAGACTAAAATGGGTTGTTCAACACATTTTGGTTGTTAAACCATCTTTAAGTTTGATGCATCTTGTCTTGGCATTCAGTTGGAAAAGGGATTTTTCCTGCTAGTTGTGGTTTCTCACCTTGCTCTTTCCCTTAGCAGCCTTTCTGACAAGAGTGATGTCACAGACAAAGTCGACCTTAGCACAAAGCGGGACAAGCCCGTGGTACGTCCTGAAGAAATCCCCCCAGTGCCTGAAAATAGATTTTTGCTCAGAAGAGATGTGCCTGTTGTCAATGTAGAGCCTGAACCGTAAGGAACTCCGAGCTTTTTATTCTGATTGGTGAAAACTGTGCATGAAATATTCCTGTTAACATTCTCTTCCTGCTGCTGCTGACTGGAGTGGCAGAATTCTGCATGAGGTCATTTCGTTGTCCTTTTTGCAGTTTCCTTTGTAATACTCCTTGTGACCTGTGCCAGGGGGTTTCAGTGAGATCTCGAGATGGTTTCATTGATCTTTAAGGATCATGTGTTAAACTCAATTAAAAAACAAAATTAATGAATAATTTCAGGAGTAATCATGCAATGCAAACCACAGGAAATATTTGATTGCAAGGGAAACTTGGGATTGGGAGAGGTGATTTTTCATCTTTCTTAGACTGATTAAGAAACTTTGGTTCAGAATCAGTCACCTGGAATTTCCTGACTTATCAATATTTGAGAATAAGAGAAAAAACTCTTCTTTTGCTACAGAGGAAGTCACAAGTTCATTAAATACTTCCAATGTTTTATACTCCACTGTCAAATTTCCCTGCTTTTGTAACTGAGCTAATCCATTCCAGTGCCACATACCTCTAAAATCAGCATTGGGTTTGTTTGGTGTTGGGTTTTTTAATTTCCCTTAACAGTAAAGTTGCCTGTAAGTCATTTCTTGGAACATCACTCACGTTCCCAAAGATCAGTAACTACTTGTGAGGATATTCCATAAGCTGAAAGGAAAGCAGCAAAGCTTTAGAACCTGTGAACTATCCTGAACTGAGATCCTGAAACTCTTGTGCCCATGCTGCCCATGTGCCCCAAACACAAGTTAACCTCTTGTGACAGTGTTTTGCAAGTTCATTGTTAGCATTTCTTTCTGTGTCAAGAGATCAGGCTGCACATTTGGTTGAAAACAAATACATGTTGATTTGCCTTTTGTTGCAGAACTCTCTTGCTTTGTTTCTTGAAAAAACCACTGAATTCTTAGTTCTGTCTAAAAATGAATGAATAAGATGATGAATACTTCTCATTTTTAACTTAAACTAATTGCAAGTTAGTTGTTTTGTTCCTTGTAAGTTCATACTTTATTAATTTATGTAGGAAGCTTCTTGATGCTGCTCCAGTTCTGACTGACCAGAAACCATCAGTCTCTAAATCTGGACGAAAAATTAAAGGAAGAGGCACAATAGTATGTGACAATTTTATTTATTTCTTTATTTCCTCTCACCCAGAGTATCTTCCCTGACTTTGAGCTTTGAATTTCCCTGGAGGCTTTGTATGACACTTTATTTACATGTTGTAGATTCTAGTTTAGAAAGCATTGAAATCTTGTCAGGTAGTTGATTTTATAACACTTTTTTTCCATCCTTCCTGTTCCTGTCTTTTTACTCAAAGATTGCTTGAGGGGAAAAAAATGCCTAAATCTCAGCTATGAGAAGTCTTCAAATATAAGAATAAAATTACTTCTTTTTAAAGATGGAAACCATTTCAGTCAGATTTACATCTCTATAGTAATGAGGAGTGACAAGAGCTTTTACTTTCCTCCACTCCCCGGATTTCCTGGCTGTTTTCTCTGAGCATCAGGACTGTAACACACCAAGCCGTGTCCTGAGTGTCTGCAGCCTTTTCTGATGTAAAATTCAAAAGTTTTCCTTTTCTCTAATAATCCACAATCCAGAGCCCAAAGTGCTGCACAGCTGTGCTGTTGTTTTTAGTCAGTAAAAGGGGAGAAAGTAAGACAATCTTTTTGTATATTTAGTTCTGGTGTATTACAAATTGTAACCTACCATGACTGAGCATATTATTCCCTTCAAGCATCTTTCCCTGGATCAGTTTAGCAGGTGGCATTTGGGCTACCATAAACCAAACCAAGGTTTGGTGCTGCCAAAGTGTTTCTGCAAGTGGAAGTCCTCAAAAAAAGGTATATATACAGATACCAATATATCTACATATACTCTAATTAAAAGTTTCATTAGAATGGTTTAAACTGAGACTCCTCTGACCATGATTTTCTTATGTCATAGCCATTGGATTTGGGAAGTACTTTTCCACTGATTCCCATGGTACAATTAATTTAAGCTACAAAATTAACACCTTAGATGGCTGTAATGTGGGCCACCAAGGTATTGGAGTGTTTGACCCTTATTTGCCAGCCCTGACATGAAATGGGACAGCTGCCTTTGCATCTGACAGCTTGGATTTGTCCTGGACACTTGTGAGATCCACTGAAGGAAGCCTTTTAAATAGAATGTTTTGAAATATTTATGTAAATAAAGAGTTGGGGAAAAATTACTTAAAGCTGAATGGAATTGGCTTTTGCCAGGTATTGGGGTTTCTGTCTTGTTTTTTGTCATTTTGGCACCCTCTGAGCAAAATTAAGAATGAAAAAAGATGTCATTTAGGGCTGGCAGTTGGAGAAGCACATTTTTCTGCCATCTCTAATAGTCTTTATTAGCACAGTTTCTGTCCAGGTGAAGTTCATTGATGTTTTTCAAAATACTTGTTTGTAGGTTCCACGAGACTCCAGAGCATAAAATGTGAGAATTAGGGAGGTCCATGACACCCTTTGCAATCTTTTAGGCCATTCTCTTGTAAAAGCTGTTCTTTTAAGTAGTCATTGCTTCAGCTCAGATGATAAGGAAGCTCTGAGTGGCAGGTTATCTTGATTTTATTTTTTTATATAAGAAGGATGTCTTAAAGCCTTCTGTAATTACCTGGATAAATCAATACATTTATTTTTGTGATTTTATTCTGGGAGACAACACTTTTTCCCCCCATTTTTTATTGTAAGTGGCTCAAAATAATTGAGTCCAATCCAAATGTGCTTTTATTGAGTCAAGGAGCATCTGATTTCCTCACAGAATTTACCTAAGTGTGTATCCCACTGGGTAATGGAAAATAATGAGTTAGCAATACTAGAGTTCTTCTTTCTCTCCTGCACAAGTAGCTCTTGTTGCCTACTTAAATGCTGTGCCTAAGCATAATTTTTTAAATGTGAAGCTTCATTGCTCTTTTTTGTGAAAGAGTTTGGGGGGTTTTTTGTGATTTTTTTGGTTTGGTTTTCTCTTTTTTAAATTGCTTTAAAGTGACTTAATCTGGATTCCCATTTCTGAAGAGTTGAACAGCAGTAACTTTTGAAATGGGGTTTGTCTTTACTCTTACAAACCATGAAGTGTCTGACTAAAGTGAAACATCTGTGCCTCAGTATGCTGAAAACAAGGGTGGTTATCTGCAGTAATTGTGTTATTCCAAAAGGGAATCCATGGCCTCTTCCTTGATTCTTCCTTTCATGTTCTGAAAAACTGGGTGAGCTGCTGGCCTCTCTCAGGCTTTGCAGAATGCTCTGAGAATGAAAAGATGCCGTAGTTACGTAAGAAAACACTCCCTGCAGCTGTGTGTGTTTGCTGTCCCAGCGCTATCACACCCCGCCGCGATCCCGCTCCTGCTCCGAGTCCGACGATGAGGAGAGCAGCGAGACCCCTCCCCACTGGAAGGAGGAGATGCAGAGGCTGCGCACGTACCGAGCCCCGAGCGGGGAGAAGTGGAGCAAAGGAGACAAGTAAGAGCCTTTGCCCAGGTTGGAAATGTCCTGGCCTTTGACAAGCCCTGGCTGGTTGCATAGATGTACCATGATGAGAGTACCAGGATGAGAGGGAATGGCCTCAAGTTGTGCCAGGGGAGATTTAGATTGGGTATTAGGAAGTTTTTTTTCCCAGAAAACACTGGAACAGGCTGTCCAGGGAAATGTGGAGTCGTCATCCCTGGAAGTGTGCAGAAAACATGTGGATGTGGCACTTGAGGACGTGGTTTAGTGCTGAACAAGGTGGTGGTGCTAATGGTTGGACTTAGTGATCTTCAAGGCCTTTTCCAACCTTAAGGATTCAGTGATTTCCTTATCCTCAGAGTGGATTACATGGTTTCTTTGGAGTGAAACAGTCAAATCCACCAACCCTTTATTGTTTTTAGTTTTATGTTCTTTCAGCAGTTGCAAACTGTGCGATGGATGGAAGCCAGCTCTCCAAAATTTCTGATGACTTGATACTAAATATGAGCCTCTATCAAATTATGAGAGATAAATCTCAAAAGGAAAACTGAAAAATATTATATTTAACCCTCAGTGAATAATTGCTAATGTTTCCACTGGTTCTCTTTTGTATACTGATACATACTTAAAAATTTGTATTTAAATGTGGTTTAAGAATCCTGTAGTTGTAGAGGTCAAAGTCCTGCAGATTAAGGCAATTAAAACTTTAAATCTCTTTACATGGGTTCTACAATATGCAAAATTTGCTGGTGTTGGCTGATTTACTTCTTAGAGAGAAGTAGCTCTTGATAGTAATATAATTCTGTATCTTAAACTCCGTGTAAAAACGCAGTCAAATTGTCTGGTACAAAGTGTGTGTGTGTTAGGGTTTACTTAAACTTATTTAAAATTAAGTTTAAAAAGACTTAATTTATCTGAAGGTTTTTAAAGAATTTGCACTTAGTGTGGGGTTTATTTGTTTGTTTTCCAGGTTGAGTGACCCCTGTACAAGCAGATGGGATGAGAGAAGTGCATCCCGGAGATCCAGGTCTTGGTCACATAACGGTTATGCTGATCTGAGCACTGTGAGATACTCCAGCCATCACAAGAAGCATAGGAAAGAGAAGAAGAAGGTGAAGCATAAAAAGAAATCTAAAAAGCAGAAGCATTTCAAAAAGCACAAGCAAACGAAGAAAAAGAAAACGTCTGCCTCTTCAGATGTAGAATCCTCTCATTCCTTCCACAGGAGGCCAAAATCGTCTTGTGATCGTGAGAGGAAATCCCGTTCTTCCTCATTGTCTTCCAGACGTTCATCCAGGAGAGACTGGTCTAAATCTGATAAGGAAGACCAGAGCTCATCATCTTTATCAAGCAGAGGGTCTCGCTCGTACTACAGGTCCAGATCCAGGTCAAGATCTAAATCAAGATCTTACTCCAGAAGAAGTTCTAGATCAAGATCAGCCTCTAAATCATTGCGTTCTCGAAGTAGGTCACGGTCAAGTTCTAACCCCAGGCAGCAAAAAACTGTTCCCAATTCCCCACGAAATACTTCAGCACGGTTAAATGACACTAAGTTGGCCAAGACTGCTGAGCCTGTCCGAGCAGTGATACTGCCCAGTGACAAAGTTATTGTGCCACCAGTTGTCCCAGAAAACCTCCCTGTGATACCCTTAAGTGACAGTCCCCCACCTTCGAGGTGGAAACCTGGGCAGAAACCTTGGAAGCCATCGTACGAGCGAATTCAGGAGATGAAAGCTAAAACAACCCACTTAATTCCCACCCAAACTAATTACAGTTTAGTGGTCGTTAAGGAGGCCAACACTTCTTCCTCCTATCGCAAGCAGGAGAGGAGCTCCGAGAGCGATCGGAGCGGTTATTCCAAAGGCCGCAGTGACAGGAGCTCGGAGAGCTGGCCGAGGTCAAGGAGCAGGTCCTCTCGGAGCCGGTCATACTCAAGATCTTACACAAGGTCTAGAAGTCCATCGAGCTCTAGGACAAAATCTCCTTCTTCTGGGAGGTCACCGTCCCCGAGTAAATACCGCAGTGACAGGTCAGGGTACAGCGAGTCCACCTCCGACTATTCCCTCAGCGATGAGGACAGGCACAGGAACAAAAGGAAATCCACAGCCAGCAATCCCAAAGCTCGGAGCCTCAAACTGAGGCAGGAAACAAGCTCTGAAAGCACTTTGCCTTACAAGCATCCAAAGGACTACGATGAGTCTTCCCAAGGGTTGAAGGAGAGTGACAGTTTGTCATCCTCAGACTTCTCCTCCGACAGCGAGCGCTCTGCCAAAGCCAAAGCGGTCCAAGAAAAAGAAGGCCGTTTTCCATTAGAAGGGGATGCTGAGAAACAGGATAAAAATAGCTTAAGTTCTGAGAGAGGGGAGGAGAAAGCCAAGGGTGAGCGGGATTCTGATCACTCTAAAAAGAAAGCTGCCAAGGAGAAATGCTCGGAGCAACCCCGAGGTGGTGCAAAAACAAAACGCAAATCCTACTCAGGTAGCAAATGGGACTCGGAGTCGAATTCCGAAAGAGGAGAGGCAAGGCATAACAGGGGGGATTCCAGACCCTCCTCTGGTAAAGAAGAAGGAGAGGCCACCTCAGGGTCTGACACAGAGCTTAGTGTTACCAAAAGGATAAAAAAACAGTCCAATTCCTCAGAGGGCTTTTTGGGTTCTGACTGTGCGTGGAAGACAAGCAAACAGTTGTCATCTTCTGAATCCGAGAGTTCTTGTTCCAGCTCAGCAGACACTCGAGGCAAGTCAAAAAAACACAAACATGGGTTGAAAAAGACTCCTAAAAAATCACATTCCAAAAAAGCCAAAGAAAAATCGAAAGGCAAAAAGGAGAAAAAACACAAAGTCCAGAAAAGAAAAGAAATGTTTCATTGGCAGCCCCCACTTGAGTTCGGGGAAGAAGAGGATGATGAGATAAATGAAAAGCCGGTTACCAAGGAAGATAAAAAAGAAAAGCAGCTTAGCAGGGACATAAAGGATAAAAAACAAGTTTATGAAAAGGATGAAATAGTCACAGATAAAATGGGAAATGGTGAAAAGTTATGTGTGAATGAAAACCTTTTAGATAAAAACACCACATGTAGGGCCTCGCCAGATCGCAGCAACCTTAATAAAGAGCCCATTGAAACGAGCACTTCAACTGGCATTTTAAACTCAGGAATAAACGTGGCTGCCTGCAAGAGTGAGATTAAACAAGCTGAAGAAAATAACCAGAATGGGCTGGAAGATGTTATTCAGACAGATGACAACATGGAGATTTGTACTCCGGATCGTAACTCGCCAGGGAAGGTGGATGTGGACGTTTTGTCTCCTGTCATTCTCACTGCTAAACCTTTGAGTGCTGGTATAAAAAAGGAGTTACAGATTGAGACCCCTGAGCAAGATCCTGTCAAACTGGGAAACAACATCAGAGACTTTATTAATATTAAAGAAGAAAAAGAAACGGGAAGGCAAGAAAATAACTCTGTCCCAGTGTCTGGTGCTAAAGACTGTAGTTTAAAAAGTGAAATTACTGAAAATACACAAAGCAATATGATAGACAATAAATGGAAGCCTTTGCAAGGTGTTGGTAACTTACAACCAGCAACAATTAGTACAACCACAGAGGTTAAAAGTGTAGCAGCAGCACCAGAGCCTAAACCAGCAGGTTTAAGAATTGAAATAAAAGCAAAGAATAAAGTAAGGCCTGGGTCCCTTTTCGACGAGGTGAGGAAAACAGCCCGGCTGAATCGGCGGCCAAGGAACCAGGAAAGTTCCAGTGAGGAGGAATCTCCAAGCAGAGATGACAACAGCGCTTCCAGGAGTCTCAGCAGGTCACGAAGTAAATCTGAGTCTAAATCCAGGCACAGAACAAGGTCCATATCCTACAGTCACTCAAGAAGTCGATCCCGAAGTTCTACATATTCATATAGGTGAGAAGTTCGTGCTGCTCCCACAGCCAGCCCTGGTAACTCCAAAGTTCTTCTATTTTCAAGGAATGTTTTTCTTTTTAAGGTTGTGGTTTTTTGTTTTGAGCAGTCCTGTGTCATAGAACCACAGAGTGGTTTGGGTTGGAAGGGAGATTAAAGTTCATCCAGTTCCACCCCCTGCCATGGGCAGGGACACCTTCCACTATCCCAGGTTGCTCCAAGCCCTGTCCAACCTGGGCACTCCCAGGGATCCAGGGGCAGCCACAGCTTTTCTGGGAATCTGTGCCAGGGCCTCACCATCCTCACAGAGGAGAATTTCTTCCCAATATCTCATCTCAGTCTGTGTCAGTGTGAAGGCATTCCTCCTTGACCTGTCACTTCAGGCCCTTGTCCCAAGTCCCTCTCCAGCTTTCCTGGAGCTCCTTTAGGCCCTGGAAGGGGCTCTGAGCTCTCCCAGCTGGACACCCCCGGCTCTCCCAGCCTGGCTCCAGAGCAGAGGGGCTCCAGCCCTTGGATCAACTTAGTGGCCCTATCATTTAGCAACTATGGAATAAATATTTAGCTAGAAAGCTAAAGATCCATAACTTCTTTTGGTTCTCATCTTCTGCTGTTCTCCTCAGTTATGTTCTCTCTTGGTGTTCCTTGGTTGCAGATCCAGGAGCTACTCCAGGAGCCGAAGCCGGGGCTGGTACAGCAGAGATCGCTCCAGGAGCCGGAGTAGTTCCTACCACAGTTACAAGAGTCGTAGGTGAGTTCATCCAGCTGCAGATGGTGCCAAACGTGTTCTCCTCCTCTTGCTCCCCCTCTCCCCCTGCTCTCTTCAGCACTTTTGGGTTTTGTTGACTAAAAACCCCTCTGTGGTTTTGTTTCTGTCAGTCGGAGCTATAGCAGGAGCAGATCCAGGAGCAGTTCCTATGGTCACCACAGTCGATCCAGGTATGGATTGTCCTTTCATACAAACTCTGCAAGGAATGTGCTACCCATCAAATCATCTTAGTATTAGTGTACTTCCATTTATATTTCTTTAAAATAGAGTTTAATATATGTTTATTGTATATGATACTCTTGTATATCGTGCAGACTACATATTTTATTACATATGCTGTCATATAAATGCATATATAAATACGTATTTATTTATAAAAATATAACTACATATTTATTTATAAAAATACTTTTTAAGATTACTTTTATCTCATAGAATCCCAGAATGGTTTGGGTTAGAAAGAACCTTAAAGATGATCCAGTTCCAACCCCCTGCCATGGGCAGGGACACCTTTCCCTAGACCAGGGTGCTCCAAGCCTGTCCAGCCTGGCCTTGGGCACTTCAGGGATCTTTATTATAATATCATAATATAATTATTATTATATTATTATTATAATATCACGATGTTGACTTGAATCAAAGCAAAAATCAACACAAGACACTTTGAAAAGCTGAAAATAACCAAACCATCCTGGCATTACAGTTACAGGTAATGCCATAAGTAGTAGTGAACACATTTGCTTTTTTTTTTCTTTAAATAAAATTCAGTTATAAATGGAATCACTTTGCTTGTTTTCAGAAGTAGCAGCAAACAAGACTTTTACTAGAAAAAAAAAGCACAAAACTTTATAGATGCTTAGTATGTCTTTCTTTGTCTTTAATAAAATTTGAGATTTTTACTGTTATTTTGAAGATTGTCGTTGTGTTGAAACCTTTGTAAAACGTAGAATTGTTTACCACAGCCTTGAAAGTAATTTTTATACAATCCCTCATCTGTCTTCTATAAATATCCTTTAAGCCAGCATTTAAAATAGCATTTGAGACCAGAAACTCTGAATTCACAATTACCTTTTTCCCCCCTTTAAAGCAGGTCCTACACCTATGACAGTTACTACAGCAGGAGTCGGAGCAGGAGCAAGAGGAGCGACAGCTACCGGAGATCTCGGAGTTACGACCGGAGATCCAGGTGGGTCTGACCCTGCTTTGGTGCACAAGGATGTGCTGAACACAAACAGAGGATGATTAACAAGGCCAGTGTGCTGGTTTTTTCCCCATAAGAATAAGAAATAGACTTGGCAAAAGTAAAAATTCAAACCAAATTCTAATTAAAATCAGAGTGTGTGTGTGAGCGAGGAAGTCGAAGTTCTGACATTCTAAATACGAGGATGGGGAAGCAACCAGGATAAGGAAAGGTTGATTTCCAGTTCACTGTATGCATGCATTCAAAATTATCACATTTTTCCAGGGAAATGGTGAAGTCCCCATCCCTGGAAGTGTTAAAAACTTGTGGAAATGGCATTGAGAATGTGGTTTAATAGTGAAGACAGTGGGCCTGGGTTAACCCTTGGACTTGGTGATCTCAAAGGTCTTTGCCAACCTTAATGATTCTATGATTTGGGGTTTTTTAATATCATCAAGTGTTTCTTAAAACCCACATAGCTCTCAAGATTTAAATCAAGTGCTCTGTTATGGATTAAAAGCTGCTTGGTATGCAGAGAATTCCACTGGATGGTAAATTCTTTTCGGTTACGCTGCAGAAGTGGATTTAAAACAATCTGGAAGGGAAATTAAAAGTTCTGCTGCAAACCCAGATTTAATTTTTAACTTCCTAGAATGTATTTTGAAAGAATTTTTTTACCTGCAAATCTGATGAGTCCAGAATAAATTTTATTCTCCTCAGTCCAGGGGATTTATATAAGTCTAAGTGAGCACGTGTCACAGAGATCAGAGATACGGAGAGTTGGAGATACATTTAATATCACTGATGATTTGTTTTCTACCTTTAATATGCCCCCTGTTAGTCATAAATCACACAGGTCTCTAAAACTACTGTACATTTTCATCCTCTCCTCATAAGAATTTTTTCACAGCTTTATACCAACTCTTAATGGACTTTGCTCTCTCACCCATTTGCACAAGACAGCTTTCATCTTGTGTTCGAGGGAAAATTAATGAAGAATGTGGAAATAAACTTAAAAAACCATTGCTTTATTATGTTGAGAAGCTTCAGAGAAACAGTGTGGGGTTAGGAAATGCTCACCTTTCACTTAGAAAGCTTCCCTTACAGGCAGGAGGCTGGAAAATCTCTGAAAGCTTATTCTGTGTAATTTGAACGTGTCCTGTGGCTTGTCTGAAACCATCTGGGCTCTGTGTTGACATTTGGCCAGGTGCTGAGCTTGGAATTCGTCTGGAGGAGCCAAAACATTTTAAATACAATTTCCACACTGCAGACACACAAGCACACCTCTGTTGTGGTTAGGGGGCCTAATTTTTAAGACCGTCCTTTCAACAAGAAAATAAAATATATAACTCAGGGATTTGTGAAATTATCTTAGTTGAGAAATGCTTGCAGTATAAAATTACACTTGTTAGAGTACGCTTCTCAGTCAGCTCAGTTAGTATTTATAAAAACATTAATTTTGGATGTTTTTTAGCTGTAGCAGAGAAAGCAAGAAGTTACCAACAGTTTGAGTTGAGTTATGCAGAGTTTTCATTGTGTGAAGTTAATGATTATTTCAGTTTTGAGTATCCTTTAATAACTACATCAGTTATAAGAAATACGACCCTGTATGTTTTCTTCTCTGTATCTGTCTTGCCAATTTTTTTTATGTGATGCAATTTTAAATTTGAGGCTCAAACTGCATCTTTGAGGCATTTCAATCTTTTTTTATCCTGCAGGTCCTACGGCTCCGACAGCGACAGCGATCGCAGCTACTCCAACAACAGGAGCCCCAGTGAGAGCAGCAGATACAGCTGAGAACGTTCCTTTGAGGATGGAAACTGTATTCCAGAGTTTTTGCAGTGTTATATTCAAAAAAACTGTTCTGACAGTGTCACAAGTGAAGGTTGTTTGCTGAATTAGCTGAAGCTTTCCCGTTTAACAGTGAACTCAACTCTCTGCCTGCAGAGAGAAGGACTGAGCTCGACAGCTGATGTTATTTTTTATTTTTTTTTATGTCAAATGCAACTTTTACAGAATAATAATAAAAAAACCCAGTTTGATTTCCTCGAATCAGCTTTTCCAAGCCATGAATGACACTTAGGTGAATTGCTGCCACCACTTTTTGGGTGCAGCAGTCAGGACTGTCTACAAGTCTGTTTATAAACACCTTAGGAAAGAGATGTTAGCAACTCTTAAACTGTGAAGTCAATTTCTTATAAAGGCTGCCATTTCTAGTTGATGAAAATGCTTTTTTATTGCTGGAAGCTGTTTCCATGCTGTCTTGATTGTTGATTATTGCATTCTACACAGGATATAGGCGAGGAAAACAAAGCCTGCCACTCTGTCTTAATCCCTCCTGAACTGTGTTGTTCCGGAATTCTGCTGGAAAAGGTGAGATGATGCACAGTGGGAATTGTCAAACTGACAAGCAGTGAGCAAAAGTGTGATGAATGAGTTTGGAGCTTAATATCCAACTTGTCTAAACTTTTTATGTTTAAAAGATGAATTTTGTGATAAACAGCAATGTCCTTCAGAGACTAAAAAAGTGTTTCTAAACACTTCCTGACTTTGATTTCAGTTCCTATTACAGTGCTTGGCATCCTCCAGCACATTTGGAACGTTGTAAACCATGAGTGTATCACGAGTTTGTCCAAAGCACTCCTTAAAAAGCTGACATGATGGTAATTTTTTGAGAAAACCAGCCAGAAAGGTTCCTTTATAAAACCTCTGTAGCTGTATCCCACTCACCATAGGGAATACCAGAAACTGATATTGCAGATATTGAACTGTATCTTGTTAAAGTAGGACTACGAAAATACTGGGATGCCTCCTAAAAAGCATGGACAATACTTTCAAAGTAAAGTTTAACACCAAAAACTACTTTTATGTTACAGGGAAATGGTTTGCAAAAAAATAAACAAATTCAAGCTGAAGACCACTGAGTAATTCTTGCAATATTCTGATTGAGTTGATTTAAAATAAGTTGTAAAGTTTTTTGGGGGGGGGGGGTTTAGAAAGTTGGGTACTGAGAACCAGAATTTTTAATGGCATAATGTAACCTGAAAATTGGGGTCTGTAGAGACAAAACAAACGTGGTTTGATTAGAGCTAACGAGCACTGTTGTACCATAACAGTTTCCATTACTGATTTTCTGTAGTATCTGGAGATGCTTTCATTTTCTCATTTTCAAATGTTGGAAATGATTTTTCTTGATCTCATCAGGACCCAGTAGCTTTGAAAATTAAAAGTGGTAATTTCTCACTTAGGCATCAATTCGTTCTCTCTTTGATTGAATTTAGCTCTCCCAAGCTAGATGATTTTTTGGTACACTTGTGGAACATGGAAAGCCAGTTCAAAGGGAGATGGTGATGATTCCCTCCATTTCTGTCCACCCACAGCACGTTCCTGAAACTGAATTGGCCATGGAGTTTTTCCACTTTTCTAGCAATACCCAAAACTCTCCTCTTACCCCTTTCCCACACTTAGAGTTTAGTGACAAAGTGTGTGCACGCAACCTTCCCGCCCTTTTGTAAGCTTCTTATGCTTTTTAGCATTAAATACATTTAATACCCAAGTGAGGATACATTTACAGACATATTTCTAACAGCAGCAGCCATCTCAGAGTCCTGAACAAATCTTTCACTGATATTTGTTGTAGTTTCATCATTTTCAGTACAATTGTAACTTGTTTTTCCCTTACTAAGAAAATAGAACTAGAGGGTTCATGGTGTAACAAAATCTACTATTATAACCATTATATTCAATACCTATTAGTTAAAATATTGCTCCAGAATCAGATTTTTATCATAATTCAGATGTGATTTGACTCTTTAAGGCCAGGAAAAGGTCAATATAATTAATTGTAGTTATCAAAAATTACTGCACTGGCACTAAAGTCTTTCATATCTTTAGTCAAAGGTTTATAAAGAATTTCCATCAGGTAGAGAATGGTTGGGGAGGGATTGAGGGAAGGGTTGGGGGTATTTTTACTTAGTGAAGTCTGTTAAATTGTGCTTCAGATAGAAAATGTCCCCCTGAGCTGGTTTTCTAACGCTGCTCTATGTTTTTGCAATTTTGTTATTCCAAAGTAGTTGCTGTTTGTAAAATAAACTTTTGTACATATCTGCAAATGCTGTTTTCTCTACATCTGGAAAAATCCGTGGTGCTGCTTGAAGGAAACAGGCAGGAACATTAAAAATACACTTTCAGTATCCGCTTTTGTCCCTTGCAAGACTCAGACACAAAGTTGCTTTTCCTTTTCCTGACCTACATAAGGGAATGATTCCTCAGCAAGACTCTGGGTTTACATAACAGTCATTGGAGGAACAAATATTTTGAAATTTCCAAGTGATTTGAGGTCTCGCCGTTTCCTCGAGATCTATAAAAGGTTCCTCTCCTTGGTGAAGAGAAACACTTAACAGATCTCCACGGAAATCTGGGAATGGGCTGAGCTTATCCACTCTGCTAAACCTTCCTTCCCAAATACACGTTCCCGCATCATTTCCTTAGCACATTGGAAATGTGGTGTTAGTCCATGGCAGCAGATGTAGTGTCTTGCAGACTGATCCATTAGTCTTTCAGACCTTCTGTTCCACAGAAACTGGATTGCAGTGGAATTACTGGCTTTGGAGTGAGGGAAGGATGAACTGCCTTGGTCTGAGGTGAAAAGAGTGAGGGGAGGTGGTTCCTTGGTGTTTGGTGAGGGCTTCAGTGTGCTCTGGATAACCTGGCACTTCCTGACCTTGGAGGGGGAATGGCACCACCACAGAGATCAGGTAGAGGAGTGAAGTGTTGGGCGAGCTCCTGTGTCACAGGGCAGCACAAACCAGCTGCTTTCCATGGAATGGTTTGGTTGGAAGGGACCTTAAAGCCCATCCTTTAACCAACCTTTGGTTAAAAGGGACCTTAAAGCCCATCCAGTCCCACCCCTGCCATGGGCAGGGGCACCTTCCACTATCCCAGGTTGCTCCAAGCCCTGTCCATCCTGGCCTTGGACACTTCCAGGGATCCAGGGGCAGCCACAGCTTCTCTGGGAATCTTGTGCCAGTGCAGAGGAAATCAGGAATTTCTTCCCACTGTCTCATCTAACCCCATCCTCTTTCAGTTTGAAGCCGTTCTCGGTGTCCTCTCCCTCCATCCCTTGTCCCCAGTCCCTCTCCAGCTCTCCTGGAGCCCCTTTAGGCCCTGGAAAGGGCTCTGAGCTCTCCCTGGAGCCTTCCCTTCTCCAGGAGAACATTCCCAGCTCTCCCAGCCTGGCTCCAGAGCAGAGGGGCTCCAGCCCCTGGAACATCCCCGTGGCCTCCTCTGGACCTTCTCCAGCAGCTCCAGGTCCCTCCTGTGCTGGTGCCCCCAGAGCTGGACACAGCACTGCAGGGTGGGGTCAAGGGGCAGAATCCCCTCCCTAACAGGGTGTTAAGGGTAGCCACCAGCCTTTCGTTTAAGAACACAATGTTTTTAATGCTTCCAGAGCCTATTCCCTGCAGGAGTCAATCCTGGGGATCCCGGGGCTGCTCTCAGGTGCTGCTGCCGTGGAGGTCACGCTGCCACCTTGAGCCCGTGTCAGCAGAGGGCTGCAGGCAGGGCTGGAGCAGTGCCTGGTAAAAATAGAGTGGTGACACCCCGGCATGGACTGCTCGTGATTAAAACAGGTCTGAAATCCTGCAATGAAGTGAAATTAGTGCTCAATTAGGAGTGATTTCATCCAAAAAAAAAAAAAAGTTCTAAGCGAGGTTCAGTGTGCAGGTCTGGGGTTGTTTTGGGAATAGGTTATCCACAGGATATTGTGGAGTGGCTCTGTCTCCAGTTGCAGGTGAGGGCCTTGTCTCAAATAAGACAATATTAAATGAACCATCTCCTTTTCCAACAACTACTTACAAAGCACAGCTTTACAAAGCCGCAGCATAAACACACTTTCCCTACAATATCTCTGTGCCAAGAGATTTCCTTCCCTCTCTGTCACTTCCAAACAAGGGCTATTCGTGTCCTTGAACTCGAGGAGAAGGAGCATTCCCAGTGCTCTTCCCGAGGATCCCTGGGTCTGTGGCAATGGATTAAATTTCTGTTCTGGCTTTGTGTGGTTCCTGATGATCCCACGCACAGTTCAGAGCAGAGCACGGTGTTTGGATGACCTTGAGCTGCACCCTGGAATCCCATCTGGTGTCATTCCCAAACAGAACGCTGCCTGGGATTTAAATCTGGAGGAGATCAAGCTCTGCATGCCCCACCCCTGCTTCACATCCATGTAAATAATTCTTTTTTAGGTTCTGGTGAAACAGGAATGATTTTCCACCTGGTACATTAAAAGTGCTTACAAATCATCTGAACAATTAAAAGGACCCAGGCCTGAATTTCATCACATCCATGTAATCCCTGCAAAGTGGGTGGGGTTGCGTGTGTGCAATCAGAGGGGCTGTGGCAGGTTTGGGGAGGTTTTTTAGTGAAGGTAATAAATTTGTGCAGGGTGGATGCACGAAGAAGGGATTGCCATTAATTTGGGATTAACTGATGTTTCTGCTGTGTATCTGTCCTTGCAAGAATGGGGTGCAGCCCAAGGAAAGTGATGTCCTTATCCCAGGGATGGTCGGACTTTGCACCTGGAATTTTGTGTGCAATGTTGGATCCCTCACTCTAAGAAAAGTTGAGGGGCTGGAGCGTGTCCAGGGAAGGGAATGGAGCTGGGAAAGGGGCTCAGCCTGGAGAAAAGGAGGCTCAGGGGGGACCTTGTGGCTCTGCACAACTCCCTGACAGGAGGGGGCAGCCAGGGGGGGATCAGGCTCTGCTCCCAGGGAACAGGGACAGGAGGAGAGGGAACGGCCTCAGGCTGGGCCAGGGGAGGTTTAGATTGGATATCAGGGGGAAATTTCTTCATGGAAAGAGTTTTCTGGCATTGGAACAGGCTGCCCAGGGGAGTGTTGGAATCACAAATCCTGGAATGCTCAAAAGCTGTGTGGATGTGGCACCTGGGGACAGGGTTTGTGGTGAACACGGCAGTGTTGGGGTAATGGCTGGACTCGATCTCGGAGCTTTTTTCCAGTGTTAAAGATTCTGGGATTCTGACACGGAGAGTTCTGAGCTCAACACAGCTTGTGAACACTTGTAGCTCCCACCCTGCCATTATGTCCCAGTCCTGGCCTCAGGCTGCAAAATTCCTTAATTAATTCCTTCACTCAGACAGGAAGGGGCTGCCCTCCCTCTTGGGGTTTCTGTTTCTTCCAGCTCATGGTGCACCCTGTGAGGGAGGATGAGGAAGATCCTTCCCCTCGGTGCCTTGGCCACCCACTCAGGAGCATCCACGTAACTCTACCCCAATGAATTTTGGCAAATGAAAAAGCATGAGGAGGATTGGGAAGGTCCTCGTGAAGGGGAGAGAGCAGGGACTGCTGCACTTCCAGGAGAAACACCTGGCTCTTGGGAATGTGAGCTGAATCCATCAGCAGAGCTTCGTGGGCCTGCAGAAGCAGAATGTTTGAGAAAGGATGAAAGAACAAACCCATTCCAGTGAGAGGGATGCATGTTTGGCATAAACAAATACTTATTTTTTTAAAAAAGTCTGCGTAGCAGCGTCAATTTTGTATATTTATACCCACTGTGACCTCATTTCCCTTATTCCCAGCGTCTCCCCTGAAGGGACTGATCAGTCCCTGTGGTGTCCCACGATCGGCGCTGCCCAGGGGCGTTCCCGTGAGCTGCTGGTGTCACCCGGTGTCACCGGCACGGAGCAGCTGCTGCTCCGCCAGTGGCATCGCTGTTGGCACCAAGGGAAGGCTGCGAGGGCTGGGATCGTTCGGCCTGGAGGAGAGAAGCTCCAGGGTGAGCTCGTTGTGGCCTCCCAGTGCCTGGAGGAGCTACAGGAAAGACGGAGAGAGACTTTTCAGGGGCCTGCAGTGACAGGACAAGGGGGAATTGGCTTCAAACTGGCAGAGAATAGGTTTAGATTGGATATTAGGAATAAAGTCTTGGCTGTGAGGGTGGCGAGGGACAGGAACAACTTTCCTAGAGAAACTGTGACTGCCCCTGAATCCTTGGAAGTGGCCAGTGCCAGGCTGGATGGGGCTTGGAGCAGCCCGGGATAGTGGAAGGTGTCCCCGCCCACGGCAGGGGTTGGAACAAGATGATCTTTAAGGTCCCTTCTGAGCCAAACCATTCCATAATTCCGTGATGATTTTAGGGAATGTGTTAGTAATCTCCTATTCCACACAGACCTTCAGGTTCTTCACCTCTGGCTAAATAGGAATCACCCTCAGCCCATGGGCTCTTGACCCCTAGGCCTTACCTCTCCCTTCTTCAAAGATCAGATCTTTCCCTTGTGACAAAAAATTGTTCATTTTAAGCAGGAAGAAAACCCAAGAGAGAGGGGGGATATCAAGGACTCGATGTTCTCATCTGTGGGAAGCAGGGCTGGCGAGTGGGAGCCCTTCCAGAGACTTTTGAGGTGGATGTCGGTTTCTCTGTGCCACCAAAGCCACCGAATATCATCTGGGACCATTCCCTGCTCCTGAGAGCTCACGAGTTGCTGTGAAGATGTGATTCCCTTCTGGGCTTGGCAGGATTGGTTATTACAGGAGGGAGAGCTGGCTGAGGAAAATTTGGTCAACAGTAGGGAATCTGGGAATATGAGCTCACATCATCTCAAACCCAGGCTGCCTCGTTGTGCCTCTGGTGTGATTTTTGATTTCATGAGTGTAGCAATACTCCTCTCCTCTTTTCTTTCCATTAAACCAGGAGGGAAAACAAAGCAAAAAAAAAAAGATAATTGTTTTATCAAAACTGCTGTCTGTAACAAAAACCACATATTGATGGAGAAATCCAGCTTTAGCAATGGATTTCCTATTGCCTTTCTGCAGGAAGCTGCATAGATTCCATGCTCATCTTTCATTTCCATGAATAGCTCTGAGCTGACACCTTTCACAAGGAGTTTGTGCCAGAGAACATGGCAAAAAGGGACCTTTTCAGCTCTGCAGTTTCCTCCTGTGCAGAGTCAGGAGCAACTCCAGCTGTAAAAATCCCAGCAGTTCTTATCCAACCAATCTACAAAAAATGTTCAGGGCTGATATTGAGCAGTTGAATTGCCAAAAAACAAAATTGTCTGTACTACTCCTTCTGTAAAAAAAAAAAAACCAAAAAAACAAACCAAGACAAAACCTCCTATTTTTTTTTTTTTTGTTGTCTAAATTATATCTCCTTTTCTGTTGCATAAACCCATCACTGCTGGTCACAGAGAGGAAGAGAATGACCTGTTTCCTTCTAATAAAATCATAGATAAAATAGGTTTGGGTTGGAAGGCACATTAAAGCTCATCCAGTTCCACCCCCTGCCATGGGCAGGGACACCTTCCACTATCCCAGGCTGCTCTAAGCCCCATCCAGCGTGGCCCTGGGCACTTCCAGGGATCCAGGGGAAGCCACAGCTTCTCTGGGAATTCTATTCCAACCCCCCAGCACCTCACAGGGAAGAATTCCTTCCCAATATCCCATCTAACCCTGTCCTCTGGCAGTGTGAATCCATTCCCCCTTGTCCTGTCGCCCCAGGCCCCTGTAAATATTTAAATAGAAGGGAAAAGACCGCCTTAAATATTTGTAAATATTTATTTGTAAAAGGTCTGAGGCAGCGAGGTAGCTCTTGCCCAAACCTGATTTTCTCTGCAATAAATAACTCCAAATCCTTTGGTTATTTTGAGGAAGATCGAGGGGGTTTTGGAGTTTGGGTGAGTTTGTTTGGATTTCTTTTTCCAGCTTCCGTGGTTGATCATTCCCTGGACTCCACCACCAGCCCACAACCTCCCCAGACCCCAAGATCCCCAAATCCATGCAGGCAACACACTCCAGGTGAGCATCCATGGAGCCACATGGACCTAAATCACCGCTCCACGTGTCCTGCAGGCAACGTTCACCTGCCCTTGCCTGTGGTTTGCTGCTTTTCCCTCAGAATAAGTGGGGCTGCTCGTCCCTGCTCCCCCATTCCCTTCCCAGGCCGTGCTCTGCAGCCCAGCTCCTCTTACACAAGCAGCATTTTCCCTTTGTTTCTCCCGAATTGCAGACTATTTTTCTTTTCCAGGCTAATTCTCCACTGCGTCAAGATTGTTTTGAAGTCCCAGCCCATCCTCCCGAGCGCTCCGAGTCCCTCCCGGCTTGGTATCATTTGCAGCTGTAAGAAGCAAATCTTCTATTCATGCAAGTAAT
This sequence comes from Lycocorax pyrrhopterus obiensis, assembly GCA_014706295.1. Lineage (NCBI taxonomy): Eukaryota > Metazoa > Chordata > Aves > Passeriformes > Paradisaeidae > Lycocorax > Lycocorax pyrrhopterus. The sequence goes on along the minus strand of JACSVZ010000002.1, from coordinate 2,856,424 downwards.
TATTAAAAAAATATTTTGAGCAGTACCAGGCCTGGGACAGATCCCCAGGGAGTCCCAGGCTGTGCATCTCCTCGCTTTCCTGGCGGATCACAAATAACTCCTCGGAGCAAAGTTCCCTCCTTCCAGCACAGCTTTCCTTCGGCTTCGTGTCGTCTGTCCCTGCCATCTTCCCTCTTCCAGCTGTGCTGGAGCTGCAGGGATGTGAGCAGGGGCTGGCTGGCATCGTAATTTAATTTGAACTTCAGCTTGTCTGACTGGAGCTTCTGGATTTGGGCCTTACAAAACCGAAGGTGCCCATGTCTTGTTTTCCATGTCCGCCCTCGGAGCCCGTGTTTCTAAACGCCCCCTGTAAATTTATCCTTGAAAAACTGAGCTTTCCACCCTGAGACACCTCTTGGAGGCCTCCACTTCACCCCTGTGTCCTTAGGATCATGAAATCATGGAATAGCTTGGGTTGGAAGGGACCCTAAAAGGTCATCTCCTCCAGCCCCCCTGCCATGGGCAGGGAACCTTCTCTGCTGAATATTTCAGCACAAATACCAGCAGTTAATGGGGGTTTTGGGGCACTAATATAAATCAGACTAATTCTGTGTGATCTTCATCCTGGATTTTTTCTTGTTTTGATTTTTTGTTTGGTTTTTTTGTTGTTGTTGTTTGGGGCATTATTTAACACGGCTTAAGCCGGGGGAGGAAAATTCACTGGGTATTTCCTATATATGAATGTTTACAGAGTAAGATGGTTTCTTGTTTTTCACGTTACCAAATTTCATAGAATCCCAGAATGGTTTGGGTTGGAAGGGACCTTAAAAAGCCTCCCAATTCCAACCCCCAGTCGTGGGCAGGGGCACCTTCCTCTATCCTAGGTTGCTCCAAGCCTCATCCAACCTGGCCTTGGACACTTCCAGGGATCCAGAGGCAGCCACAGCTTCTCTGGATACTCCTGTTATGATGGAAAGTTCCCTGTGGATTCCAGGGACCTAAAAGCCAGAGGGGAGCGAAAGGGGCTGTGAAATTATTGCAGTTCCTATGTGTCTGCTTTGCAGCTCCAGCATTTCCCCAGCAGCCTTAAAAATCAGGATTATCTAAAGAAAAAAAGGTAAGAATCTTGTTTGTTCTAAGAAAATAAGTAAAAGGCAGGACTGATAATGGGGGGTTTGAAAGGTGGGGCTTCATTTTGCAGTGCTGCATCCCCGAACAGAAACTCCTATTTGGGGCAAAGTTTCCCCACCTCCCTGGAGACCCTCTTGAATATAAATGCATCTCCGGGTATTTCCTGTAATTCTTGATAATTATTTCAATCAAGGTATCAATTTATGACTTCCTGACTAATGAAAAGCTGCTTCTTACCGCATTCTCCTTTGATATGCAAAGCTGCCTTTGAGCTGCCAGCCCCGTGCTGGGCAGACCACTGCAGCTCCCACACCTGGCAAAGCCGGGGGTGACACCAACGCCCTTCGGAGCTGTCACAGGAATTCCATCCTTATCTTTGCACGAGATAACGCTCTGGAACCGTTTAGTGTGAATTTGGGCCGTGTGTTGGATGAGGGATGAAGTTTATTGCTCCTAACTGAGGGAGTCTGGAGGTGGTGAGCAGTGATCCAGGTGCATCTCGCTGCATTTGGGAGAGTCTGGTCCAGTAACTGCCCCATTTTTCTGTGAGTTTATCAAACCTATTGGTCTTTTCCAGCAGCAAAAGGAGGTAACCCTCCAAGAGCAGGTTTGGAACAACCTGGTCTAGTGGGAGGTGTCCCTGCCCACGGCAGGGGGTGGAATGGGATGAGCTTTAAGGTCTCTTCCAACCCAAACCAAAGGATTCTACGATCTCTGTAATTTGATCAATAATCCTACATTCACTGACCTCATCACCTTCAGGATTTGCTGCCTCTGGTTCATAAGCGCCCAAGAGCCTCCTTTCTCCAGGCTGAACAATCCTGAGCTGCCATCTCACCTTGTAGAGCAGCTGCCCCATCCCAGTGGTCATTTAATTGTTCTTTCTTCTTCTCCAACACCACCACTCTCCTCTCGGAGATCAGGGCTACAGATTTATCGAAACGAGGACGCATCAGGGTTTCCTGCAGCAGCAGAGTGATGCCTCGAGCATTGGATGTGCTCAGGGAGGGCTGAGAAATAACAATTTCTGGTCTCTTTTTAGCTGCCACCTTGAACACACCTTGGCCACACGCTGAGCCAGTGGTTTCTGGGGGCAGTCCAAGATCTCAGCTCGTGGTGCCAGTTCCAGCCTCGGTGTAGCACGAGAATTGTTCACATCCTTTTCCTCCAGATGCTTTGCTTTATCTATTCATGTACCAAAGCTCATTTGAAACTTTCTTCTCTGCTTTTCTATTTTTCAAGAGCCTTTTGGAGTTTCTTGCCCTCAGAAGATCTCTCGTGCAGAAATGGAGATATGGGGCTGCTCTTGCTCCTGCAACCTCCAGGTTGTGGGTGAGGATGTTGAAAAACCCTGGACTCGATCTCTGCTGTACCACACCAGGGACTCATTTCCATCCTGAGAAATGACCACTGAAACCTCTCACTTTCTTTCTTTTTCACCAGTTTTCAAGCAACAAAAGGACTTTTTCTCCAGTCCTGTGGCAACATGGTTTCTTTAATTGTGTTGTGAAGGGCTTTTTTTAAAAAAAAAAAAAGAAATGTGTAAAATCCTGTTGTTTTCCCACCTAGATCATAGAATCCATGTGCTTTATCAGGAAAAGGGTAAATTTTACTGAATTTACTTTTTTCCAGTGCCCTGAACATCACAGGGGTTAAATTGTTCGTGCAGGAAAGCAGTAGCCAATAATGGCTGGAGAAGGGCCTGGTGGCAGAATAAAAATATTTCTTTCCCCAAAATGTTGAAACTGCCAAGTCAAGTTGTTAATAGAGATTGTTTCTCCAACACGACAGCAGTGAGGACAACTTGGCTTGGGCTACTTGGCTTGGCTTGGCTTGGCTTGCTCGGTGCTTGCAGAGCACAGACCTTGGTCATAAAACCTGCTCTTAAATAATGCTCAAAATAAGCCTTTTTCCACCCAAAACGAAGACCTGGCAATGCTCTGCTGTAACTCTTCCAAAGTGATGAGCAGAGCCAGCTCCAAAAGCAGGGTCATGGCAGCTGCTCCATGGCCTCCTCCCTTATAACACATTTAGGTGACCCACCTGTCTCATCCCTGGAAGTGTCCAAGGCCAGGTTAGATGGGGTGTGGAGCAACCTGGGATAGTAGAAGGTGTCCCTGCCCATGGCAGGGGGTGGGAAATTAATGATTTTTAAGGTTCCTTCCAACCCAAACCATTCTAGGATTCCATGAAAACATCCCCCAAGGCCCCAGTTCTAATGAGTCTCGCTGCTAACGAGTCAGTGTCCGCCAACATCACCACAGCCAGAGATGTGAAGCCACGCTGAGTCAGGCAGAGTGAAGAGACACAGCACAGCCTCACCTGGCTCCAGTTTTGGTACCCAAGAAGAGCTTGTTGAAGCCCAACAGCTGGGCAGATGTTTGGGCTATGTTGGATACAGCTCCAGCGCAGGCCAGGAACCTCCTGCAGTGTGGGCTTGTTCCCCCACAGATCCACGGGTGCTGCCAGGACTCTGCTGCGGTGTGGACATCCTTTCCACAGGGCCACAACGTGCTTTGAGCATCCCCCAGCTCCAGCGCGGGCTCCTTCGTGTGCTGCAGGTGGGTCCACAGGGCCACAACATGCTTTGAGCATCCCCCAGCTCCAGCGCGGGCTCCTCCATGTGCTGCAGGTGGGTCCATGTCCTGCAGGGGCACAGCTGCCTCTCCATGGGCCGCACCGTGGAATCTCTGGGGAATCTCAGCCCGGGCGCCTAGAGCAGCTCCAGTCCCTCCTCCTGCGCTGACCCGGGGCTCTGCAGGGCTGTTCCTCTCTCGTGTCCTCACTTCTCTCTCTGTCTGCAGCTGCACAGGGTTTTTTCCCACTTCCTGAATCTGTTTTCCCCAGAGGTGCTGCCACCATCTCTGATGGGCTCGGCCTTGGCCAGCGCTGGGTCGCTCCTGGAGCTGGCTGGAATTGGCTCTGCCGGACACGGGGGAGGCTTCCAGCAGCTTCTCACAGAAGCCACCCCTGGAGCCCCTGACTACCAAAACCTGGCCACCAAACCAAATTCACTCCTCCAAGCATTTTTTCATTAATTCTTGGATCTTCTCATTGCTGTGCTGTAACTCAAAGGCTAAAACTTCCTAATATTGATGTTACCAAATATAAAATTAAACCTGATGATTACAAAATTGGTAGAAAAAAAGGCCTAGAATACAATATGAGCTCCTCTGGGAAATAAAACCCGGCTGCTGCCAGATCCAGAAGACACCTGTGGGTGGAAAAATTCTTGGGTGCAGAAAAAATACAGAAAATACAAATCCGGTGGGGTTTCTATGGGTCAGGGTCTTACTTGCAATGAGGATTCTCCTCCCTGCCTCAGCCAAGGAGAGAGGAAAAGCTACTCCAGGTGAAAATACCACCTGCCATGGGATAGTGGCTTCTGCAGCTCTGGGAGGTGGTGGCTCCCTCCCAGGCAACGAGATTCCGGGTCAGCCGGGGCAGGGATTTGCAGCGGTGGATGGATGGTCTTGGCACACGACGTGTGCTTGAGAGTGGAGTAACAACATCTTCCCTGCTTGGATCACAGCCCTTCCACGGCCCAGGGCAGGATAAACACCGGCCCAGGGCAGGATAAACACCGGCACAGCAGCTGCTGTGCTGCCTGCAGGAAGGGGAACAGCTCAGGGGGGCTTCGCCTACCTCCGCAGCCAACCCTTCTGAACCTGCTCCCCACTTCTGACTGGAACCAGCCAGTCCTGCTGGGTCATCACTTTTCTTTTTAAATATCTTTTTTTTTTTTCACCCCCCCCTCCCCAGTTTGGAGGCAGAAGTGAGAGCTCAAAGAGGAGGGAAAAAAAAAAAGGGAAAGAAGAAGAGAAGAATCGGGGTCAACACGAGCAGCAGTGTTTCAGTCGTCCTTTGAGAGCTTGTCTGTGCTCGCTGTGGGTGTTCTCCCTGCAAACACTGAGCAGGAGATGCTTTCCCTTAGTAGGGCAGGATCCCGTGCTCGGCCCTCCTCGCCTGGCCATAAAAGGGCAGCGTTTGCTGCAGGACCCCTGGATCCTCGGGAAGCTGACGGGTTTTTGGGAAGGGGCCTGCCCCGGCACTGCTTGCTTTGGACCTCACAACCCTCGTGTTAGTGTTGTTTTGGCTCGTTCTTTTCTTGTGCCTTTTGTTTTGTCTCTCTCCTCCTCCTGCTCCTCTCAGGAGGTTGGAGGGAGAGAGGCCAGAGAGCCTCCAGGAATGTTCTTGCTTCCCCTATTTTTTATTCTTTCTCTCTCCCTCCCTTGGCCTGATTTGATCCCTTCTTTTCCATGATCCTGCTCAGAAAACCAGCTGCTGAGTGAAAACCACTGGCCAAGCCTAGGATACATCCCTAAAGGGCTGCCCATGTCCCCAGCCCCCATCCTGTGTCCCACGGGCATCTGGAGGGCTCTTCCCTCCTGCTCTGCCCAAGCCTGTGGGTGGCCTGACCCTCTCAGGAAGGGTGGACACCACGGAACCTCCTCTCACCATCTCCTGGAGCACCTCTCCGTGGGAATTCCAGCCCACAGGAGATGCTCAGCAGAGCACAGCTGTTAAAGCAAGGAATCCCAGGCAGGTAGAGACAGCAAGAGGACGTGGTTCCACCTTGGAATTCATCATTCCAGGTCCACTTGGCTCTTCACAGAATCATTTAGGTTGGAAAAGACCCTCGAGATCATCAAGTCCAACCACTGACTGCCACATGCAGCACTAAACTTTGTCCCCAGGTGCTACGTCTACACATCTTAAACACCTCCAGCTTCTTCTGGGGTTCCTCACAAACCCAAAGCCCTCTGAGCTGTTACCGGGCCTCAGTTTTCTTCTTGTCCCTTGTCCTTGGTGACACTTCCTTTGGAGAAGTCCGAAACTATGGAAATGCAAATGGAAATATCAGGGATCAGTCAAACCAAGGAAATAAGAACCTCTCCTGCTTTCCCTAAGCATTTTCCTCAGTGTTGTTGTGGCTGATCTTTCATTTAAGACCCTCTGTGACCTTGTGGTTGCCATCTCATGGCCTGGGGAGAGGAAAGGAAGAGGTAAAGCTACAGGAAATGTCCCTTTTGTGGCCACCACACTGCTGGAAAGTCCCAGGAAGGTGACCCAACACTGCTCCTGTGTCAACAAGCCTCGCTCCATGCGCTCCTTGTCACCAGTTTCCCCAGAACTTTGCCCTCCTGGAGAACCTGTTCCCTGACAGCGACTGAACCCAGCTCTGGACCTTCAGATCCCTCTGTGGACCATTTCCTTCATCATTTTCCACCATTAGTGACACTGTGCAAGGTGTGCCAGAGCCATTTCCCAGCCCACAGCCTTCCAGGAAGGCTCCAGAACTTCCAGAACTTTGTGTGAAGGCATGAAGAGCCTGCAGTTACCCTCAGTCAGAAATCTCAGCAGCTGAAGAAGCTCCAACGAGGGATCAGTCACCCACATGCCCCACTAACCAACACAACAAAGCCCCCAGACCAGGCTGGGTGGGATGTCACCACACGGGGTTGGGTGGGATTTGCTGGGAGCTTCGGGAAGTTGTTTCAGCAAACCCCACGTAGCCCCTGGGTGCTTATGGCCACAAAACCACCTGGTTTTTGTGTCTCAGGAACATCGCTGTGGTCACTGTGGTCAAATAAATTATTTCTCCCAAGTGTGTGCCCCTTCCAAGGCTTTTCCCCTTGTCTCGGTGGGAACAGCTTCTCCCACATCAGGAAGGAAAAACTGTGTCTGGCAAAGACCAGGTCTCCACGTGAGAGGTGGGCTCAGCTTCTTCCAAAAAGCCAGAACCTCTTGGTGATCCCCCCAGAGCGGCATCTGGGCTTCGACCACCCCTCCAGATCTTCATAGTTCAGAGCTATGAGGACTCCAAGCTCTGGAGCTCCCTGGTCCCCTGTGCCACATCCATGAAAAGGCCACAGGGATTTGGGCTCTGGAACAGAGCTTAAATCCCTGTCTCCCACCTCCAGCCTCATCTCACCCTCACCCTCAGCACTGGCTGCATTTCCAGGAGCTTATGTAGCTTTTTGGAAAAGTTTCCAGGGTAGGAGAGATGTCGGACGGGCCAAACACTTATCTCACAAAAACCTTTCTGATAAGGACGAGGTTCTGGTGGCACTGGCCAGGAATTTTTTCCTGTAGAGCAGAGCAGGGTCGAGAGCGAGAAAGGGCATTAAAAAAAAAAAAGAAATAAATAAATGAAAAGCTCTGAAATGAACCCGGCGCAGGCAGGACGTGGCCACGGGGACGTTATGCAAAGAGCTGCTCACATCTGGAAGAAGTTACCACGCACGGCAACCGGGGCTGAGTCTAAACAAGTGCAAGACGTTACCACATGGATGTCTGCAGCACGGAGTGGCTCGGGAAAACCAGAGGAGTGGGGAAGGTGGGATGGGGATGGAGCAGCCCCGGGGTTCTGGGAATGCTCCCAGTGCCCTTCAGAGCCACCGTGCTGCTCTGCATTTAGGGTGGTGGAAGGGAATCCGTGTGCCCATGACATTTTGGGTGGAGTGTGCAGGAAGGGTGAGGGCTGGATGGGTCTTGGGGGTGGCCACCATCCTGATGAGGCTTGGCTGGGCACCTCCTGGGGCTTCTCCTGCCGAGGGGCAGAGCCTGTCCTGGTGCTGGAGGTGTGGGACCACTGTGGGACTCTGCACAAGTCCTCTACAGATACCTTGGAGCTGCTCCAGCTTTGCCCCCTCAGTCCCCAGAACGAGGATTTTGGGGTACCCAGCTCCTGGATGAGGCTGGGGGGTGTTGGGAAGATAAAATCCACCCCTCGCTCACCATCAGGGGAGCCGAGCAGAGCTGTCGTTGAAATAATGAAGTTTTGCTTTATTTTGGAGGGTATTGAGGACTGGCTGTGTCCCACAGGTCCCATCCCAGGCCCTGAGGGGGTTTGGGGGATTCCTCTCCTGTAAGAAAATTTTCCTTAAACACCCTCCAAGTGGAGGATCTCCATTTCCTCTGAACAGTGGGAGAACATGCCAAAAATACCCTTTTTTAATAATTGATGTCACCTTATGACTCCTCAAATTGGGGGTTTATGCCCCAAAAAACCTTTGGGTCTTATTATTGGGTTTGGAGGGAGAGGGGGTAGTGTCAGGGGGTTGTGTGCCTCAGTTTCCCCTGCCACAGCAGGATCCAGAGGGTGCTCCCAATAACCAAATGTGCCATAAACACATCCCAGTGGGGAATCCCCATTTCCTCCCAACAGCAGAACACCCCAAAATCCCATTTTTAAATAAACCAACCTTATTCCACTACAACCCAAACTGAGTTTTTATGCCCCAAAAAGCTCTGGAGTCTTTTTATTGGATTTGGGGAGAGGGTGAGGGGTTGTGTGCCTCAGTTTCCCCCACCACAGTGGAATTCAGAGGATGCTCCCAATTAATGCTCCAAATGTGCCTTAAACACATCCAGGTGGGGGATCCTCATTTCCTCCAAACAGTGGGAGAAACACTCAAAAAATACAATTTTTAAATAAACCAGCGTTATTCCACAACGCCCCACATTGGAGTTTTATGCCCAAAAGAACTTGGGGTCTTTTTATTGGGTTTGGGGAGCAGGTGAGGGGTTGTGTGCCTCAGTTTCTCTGCACCAGTAGGATCCAGAGGATGCTCCCAATTAATGCTCCAAATGTGCCTTAAACACATCCACGTGGGGGATCCTCATTTCCTCCAAAAAAAACCGGGAGAACGCTCCAAAATCCCATTCTTAAACAACTCAGCGTTACCCCACGACACCCCAAACTGAGGTTTTACACCCCCCCCCAAAAAAAAACCAAAAAACCCCGGGGTGTTTTTACGAGGCTGGGCAGGGGCTGCGCGTGCCTCAGTTTCCCCTCCCCGGCGGGATGCAGGGGATGCTCCCGGGGGATGCTGCGCTGCAGAGGCGGCTGTAGCGGAGGGGTTGGGGTGCGGGGACAGGGGACAGGGGGGTGTCCCCGCGGGGGTGGCGGTGGCTGCTGTCGCTTTAAAGGGGCAGCCGCGGCCCCAGCTGATGCGGCGGCTCCAATCAGCGGCCCCGGGGCTCTTGGCAGCCGGAGCCGCCGCCGCTCCGCATTCCTCCGGCTTCCCAAAAGGGGCGAACATGGCGATGGGCAGGATGAGGTGAAGAGGAGGAGGAGAGGAAAACAGAGGAAAAAAAAAAAAAGGAAAGGAAAGGAAAGAAAAGAAAGGGGAAAAAAATATTAAACGGGGGAGACGAAAAATTAAAGGAAGGAAAATATAGGGAAAAAAAGGAAAAGAGGGACGGGGATGCAAGCAGCGCTGGCGCGGTGATTTCCTCCCTCCCCCCCTCCTCCTCCAAAAGGCGAAAAAAAAAAAAAAGCAGAAATAAGGCAGCCAAAAGAAAAAAAAAAGGAAAAAAAAAAGCCACCAAACCAGCAACCCACCCAACCCACCAATTCCTTGTTTTTTTCATGGAGAGCACAAACCCCAGGCCAGCGGAGGAGGACCGGGACTCCTCAGCGCGGAGACCTTTGCATCAAAATGGTAGAGCCTGAACCTCCCCTTCTCCCTTTTCTCCTCGCTTTTATTTTCCCCTCTCCCTTCCCCTTCCTTCCTCCGTCGCTTCCTCGCGCTCCCGGGGCTTTGCCGACTTCCCAAAGGCCTCGAAACTTGCCCAAATCGCGGCCAGGGCGGCGGAGGTGGATGCGGGAGGGGGAGGCTGCATGGGCGATGCTGCATCCACGCGTGGGAGGGGGGGGGGGGGCGGTAGGGGGGTCGTGGATTTTTTTTGGGGGGTACAAAAAGCGCAGCCCGGCCGGGCTTGGGGCTGGTGCTGCTCTGCTGGGGCTGTGGGGGCTGCATGGGGGTGCCCCCTCCTGCAAGGCGCAAATGGGCTGTGTTTGGTGAAAATGGCATTAAAAACGCGGCCCCCCCACACCTTTGGGGTGCCTTGGGGGGGGGGATGGGGGTGCAGGAGGGCCGCGCGGAGGGGTCTGACCACCACCCTCCCCCCCATTGGGAGGACCCCGGCCCGGCTCGGGGGTCACTGGGAGGATTTGGGGGGGGGGGGGCGCTCACACTTTTGGAGCCCCCAGGGCAGAGGATTCGCTGGGGGGGGGGGGCGCACGAGACGCCGCTTCCTCGGCCATTCCCATTCCCCGGATGACTCCATCCTTGTGCCAATTCCTGCCCGCCTTCCCCCCCCCTTCCATGGCTGGTTCTCGGCGTGGGCCCCCTTTTCCCGGGGGGTCTGGGGGGGTCTTGGGCGCTCCCCAACATCCCGGAGGAGCGAGGCTGCAGGGAGGCGCAGCATCCCACCCCTCTCCGGGCCGGGAAAGGGATTTTCCATTCCTGCTCTTCAAAAATAATGATAATAACAATAATAATAATAACAGCAGAGCCGGGGCTCTCGCCTGCAGCAGTGACCTATTTTATCGGCCCGTGGAGTTTTGGGGGGGGGTTAGCTGGAGTTGCAGAGGGCAGGCCTGAGCTGGGAAAATCCACGGGAAATCCCCCGGGATGTGCCGTGACCACGGGATCGCGGCTCCCGGTACCTCGGTGCCTCCCCCATCCCTAAAAGTGCGGGGTTGTGGTTGCCCCAGCGCTGGCTCCGTGCCCGTCCTAACGCCCCGGGAAGCGTCCGAGTGGATTTTAGGGAAGGGGAAGAAAGTGCAAGCTTGGAAAAATAAGGAAACGGTGATGGATGGGATGGTGGGATGGGGCTCGGCACCCCCCGGCCGCGGATACTGGGGTTAAACTGGTCGGGATTGGGTTTGGGTTCACGCTGGGCAGTCGCACTCGGCCTGTGAAATTCCTTCTGGCGTGAAATCACTGCTGAAGCCGCCCCTGCATCCCTTCCCGGAGGAGATGCTGGGGGGCCGGGGGCACACCGGGGTGTTTTGGGGAGTGTTTCATGCCCTGAGGTGGAGATGGAGATACCCAGAGCCCACCCAAGCCAGCAGCCCCGCGAGGAAGACGGGGAAAAGTTGGGAATTCAACCTTCCTTCCTTCCACACCCTGCCTCGTCAAGAACCAGAGGAAGATTTGCTTTACAAAGCAAAATTCCTCCTTGGAAAGACACTAAGGGATTTATTATTTTTTTATTTTATTTTTTTTTCTCTGGATCTGTGGTGAAATCTTGCTGGGTGCAAACGTTCTGGCTCCAACTGCAGAGTTTCCCTGAGGATGCTGGCAGGGCTCAGCACCGCTCCAGGGGCTTTTCCCGGGGTGGCCGGAGGGTCCCCTTTGCCACCTGGGCTTGGAATGACGGCGGAGCTTTGTTCTCCCCGGGAGGAATTAACGGAGCGTTCGGTTATCACCAGGCGAGATAAACGGCCCTGTGTTCCTGTCTCGCGTCTGGAGCTGAGGCATTGTCACCCCCTCCACAAAAATAACCCGCTGCCGCCTTTGGAGATGGATCCTTTGGAAAAGGGAGGGAGAAGCGGGAGGTTGGTTGTTGCCTGCTTAATTAAATATTGGTTATTTTTAAGATGCAGATTTTTCTGCTCGAGGAAAAATAAGAGGGGGGAAAAAAACCCTAAACCCTTTGCGGATGAACTGAATGTGTCAAAACGTCAGAGGGTCTTTGAAGGTTTTGGGGGAATTGCTGATTTTCCCGTCCTCCCTCCGTGCTCCAGCTGGAGGAGAAAACCGAGGCTCTTCCCACGCTGCTGCATCTAAGCCTTTATAGATGGGCACCTGGTGATGGCCGTGACAAAGTGACTCTCCAGGAAGAGCAAGGGATGAAGTTTTCAATTTGCTGCCACGTTTATCTGGCCCCAAAAATGCTGTCTAAAAAATGGTATCTAGATCCTCCACGTGCTTTGCATCCTAGAGGTCCCCTGACATCCCACGCGTCCCTGTAAAACTGGAGGAGTGGACGTTGGTGGGGAGGATGAGCTCGGGGTCAGGCTCTGAGCCTCCTGCCCCTAATTTTTCCTTATTTCTAAGGGAAATGTGTTGTGTTGTCAGAGTGGTTTGTGCAGGGCAGGGATGGCCCCGTTGGGTTTCCTGCATGGGGACACCTGAGGACTTGTCCCCGTGTCCTCTGGGGCTGCTGTCCCCTCTTGAGCCAGCTCGGTGTTCATCCACCTCTCCTGCTGAGGAAAACCGGGATGCCTTTGGATGTGGGGAAAGATTGGCCGTGGTGGCGCAGATGTGATGGGAAGAGGACTTAATTACCATAAACTGTCTTTTTTTATTATTATTTTTATGATTATATCTTTTAGCCGGAGCCAGGGCTGCTGACACCCTGTCTGAGTTAAAGCCCTGCTTCCCGAGCTCCTGGAAAAAAACTGGGATAAAAATAAGGATACAAATAATGCATGTTCATAAAAATGTTGAAAGTGTTGGGCACGAGGAGTCTGGTGCATCGAGATCCTTGATCTGGGCAACTGGATCTAAAGGAAGATGGCCCATGGCAGGGGAGTTGGAACAAGATAATCTTTAGGGTCCCATCCGACCCAAACCATTCCATGGCTGGGTTAGAGGAGCATGGCTGGTGCTTCCCAAAGAGCCCTGGTCAAGACTGGATTTAAGATGGAACTGGAGATGGGGACCATGCCTGGGGTCAGAGCCAGGGTTTGGAGAGAATGCTCTGGGATGGAAAGTCCTGCCCAGGATGTTGGGACAGGTTCAATCCTGGACATCTCTGGCAAGTTTGTGGTTGGGTTAGGAAATGCTGTGGTTTTAGGGTTTACTGGGAGCTGGGTGTGGGGCAATCCCTGGAGGTGTCACATCCCACCACGCTGTTGATCCACCTGGAAGGTCATGGGGGCTGCTCCAGGGATGGGCACTGTGGTGCCAGGCAGGGGGGTGCTGCCCTCTGATGAAAGCCTCGTTCAGCAGCGCTTGGGAGGAGGCTCCACCCATCCACCCATCCACCCATCCATCCACCCATCCATTCATCCATCCATCCATCCATCCATCCATCCATCCATCCATCCCCCTACTTTACTTCTGGGGATCCCGGCCCCTTCCCAGGCGTTGCCTGGCTGCACATGGAAGTGGGGCTGCCTTGGGGTTACGATGCCTTCAGGCTGTGCACAAGCGACGTGGTGGCTGCCCCTCTGCACCCGTCCCTGCTCCCAGCACTGAATTTGGGGTTCCTGGGGGGATCCCATGAGCTGTGGGGCGGCTCTGAGCACCGCCTGCCCTGCTGCATCCATCCCCTCCCTCAGTGGCAGTGGGGACAACCGTAGGGTCTCGGGGGGTGATGCCTCCTCCCCGGCCTCGCACAGCGCTCCGGGCTGGGCAGCGGTCCGGAGCTGGCCCCTGGTGCAGCCGCTTGGCCGACAGCCCGGCTGGGGAGGTCAGCTTTGGGTTTTGTCCTCGTTTCCTCCCTCAATCTTCCCTCTGCTTGTTTTTCTTGGGCAGGGGAGGGAGGGGGACAGTGGCTTTGTGTGTGTGCGTGTCCCCCGGGCTCTTCCACCCCGGCAGTGACTCCGCAGGCGGTCCTGCATCCCGTAGATGAAGGGCAGCATCCCATCCCATCCCATCCCATCCCATCCCATCCCATCCCATCGCATCCCATCCCATCCCATCCCATCCCATCCCATCCCATCCCATCCCATCCCATGCTCCCATGCCAGCGTGGTGGCTCGGGGACATCTCCATCAGCCGGGTGTCACTGGCTGTGCCAGGCGCTGGTGGGGTCCCCATGGCACTTCTGTCCTGTGTGCCCTCAGCGTTTGCCAGGGCGATGCCAGCTCTGCTGAAATCCATCAGCATCCCTTCAGGATTTAACCCCAAACCTGGCTTGGTGTAGCTCTGGAATTACCTGCAGAGCTTTTGCACCACGTGTTGGGTCTGACTGAGCTGCTCCTCTTTCAGCCCTGACAGAGGGGACAGGGACAGACAGAAGGGTGCATCCAGCCCGGCTTCAGTGCCTTCAGTCTCCTGGAGGGATTGGGATTTGTCTTGGGATGAAAATAATGCGGCGTTGCTGAAGCCTGGGTGTTTCTGCAGCAGAGACTGAGCTTGTGCAGGGGACAGTGCTCGACTTCCTGCGTGTCAGGATGGACTCCCAGGGCTTGGCTCTGCCCTCACTGTCACCCCTGGTGGAACAGAGGGACAGTGTCCTCGATGCCATCACGGTGGTGGCATCCCCCAGGAGCAGCATCACCTCATCGGTTTGGGGATGGGGGGTGATGGCAGTGTTGATCTGTCCATCCTTCCTTGGAAGTGTCACTGCGGCTTTGCAGCTCTGTGTGCAAAAGGAAAGGAGAAAAGCACCCAGGTAGGATTGAAACATTTTTAAAAATATGAGATAAATAAAAAAGCACGAAGCCATTAACCCTCTGTGGGCTGTGCTGTTGGGAAGCCAGTGCCTGCTCCCAGTGGATGAAGCCTTGTGTTGCTCATCCCACCTCATCCCGCTGCTCTCCCCACGTTGCTGGTGGCCGTGGCACTTCCAAAAAAACCCCAAATTAATCTTTTTCCCTTTGCAAAGGTGTCCCCTTGGTTCCAGGGAGACAGGGATGGGGGAAGGAGCTGTCCCTGTTCTCTTGCACTGAGGACAGTCCTGGTGGGCCTGGTGCTATTACCAACTTCCCAGGCTGCTCCTGGGAAAAGCATCCTTGAGCCAAAGCCTGTAAATGCTGGGTATCATTAATAAAATATTAGAAACAACCAAAAGGCAGGAAAAAAAAAAGCCTGGTAAGCGTCTGACTGTCCTCCAGCTGAGTTAGTGCTCTTCTTCACCTGGCAGAGGCTGGGATGTGTTTTTTGGGGTGTCCAACACCCCGGGATGAGATAGGCTCTGGGAGCATCGCTGAGCCCCTTCCCCTCGCCTGCTCTCGCTGCACATGGCTCTACTTTGGGCACCCTCAAGCCTTTCAGACAACACACAGGGGAAAAAAAATCACCTCCTCAGGAGGTGTCACCTGCATCCCTAAGGCCTCCGGAGCGGGGCCGGGCCGGTCCCCGGCGGGAGCGCGGCACATCCCGGCGGGCAGGATGCCGGCGGTGGGCGCTCCTCGGGGCCGTGCGGGCCGGCGCCTCGCCAGGCGGGGCTGCGGCCGGGCTATTGTTTTCCCTTCCTGCTTGTTTTTCCGGACAACCCTCTCCTAATTAAATAAAAACACCCGTCGGAGGAGCGAGCAGACCCCACCCCCAGCGCGGTCCCGTGCCGAAAGCACCCACGGGGGAGCTCCCCGGGGAGGGAGGGGACGGCAGAGCGCTGAAGGTAGGCGACAGGCGAGGGGCGAGCGCCTCGGGATGAGGTTTATCCCTCTGCCAGGTTTCCATGCATGGCCGTGCTCCAGGAATGGGTGGGTTGGCAGTGGGATGTGCACGGTCCAAGCAGTGCTGCTCATTTTGGGGCGGCTTCGTCGTGGTGTGTCCTGGCTTGGGGAGCTGCGGGAAGACACAAGCATCACATCATTTTTGAAAAATCCTCTAATGGCCTCAAAACTAGGGAGAAAAGGCTGGAGGTTTCATGCAAGGGTCTGGAAGGCAGAGGGCAAGTTGTAGGAGGCTGAGGATTAAAACCGAAAGCGCCAGTGCTTGGGATTTGTAACGATGCCCCTTTGTGTCATCTGGACTAATCTGTAAAAATGAAGGTTTAATATTATTTCTTTCTTTAGCAAAAGTCAAGTTTTGACATTAAATAGTTTCAGCCCAGCTGTTTCGCCCTGAAGTGCAGCAATGTCCAAACTGAGAGGAGGGCATGGGGGACTCCTTTTTTTGAGGAGCAAGTGCTGACATTGTATTTAGCTCCTTATTAAAACACTTTTCTTTAATGCAATTTAATACTGAAGGTCAACTATGAATGCTTTGGTGGTTGGAAATGATACAGAAAAGCAGATTGCTTGTTTTCCTTGTACATCTTGAGGGTGAAAAATTTAAAGACACCCCCAAATTTTGTGCTGAATGGAAAGTGGTTCACAGGCAGCTGGTCTTGTCACCACTTAAATGTGAATTTTATGCCCTGAAACCCCCTGTCCTTGTGCTCATACGGGAAAGAATTGCTCATGGTCCTCGATGCTGTGGTGATGAGGGCGATAGAAATTAATAAATAATTAATTAAATAAATAAGAGGCTGGTGAAGGTCAGAGATGGTCTTCTGGGGGACTGAGGATTTGAGTATTTAAATATATCCAGAGTGGCCCAACCTATTGGTCCTTTGGGGAGGTTTAGAGCTGCAGGAACGTTTAAGGATCTGGTTCTTCATAGCTGCTAAGAGAAATAGCATTTTATCCTGGTACCTTGATTTAAATCCAGCAGCAAACACCTTTCAGGGCAGGTGATCAGGTGTTGGTGGGGCTGTTTAGGGAAACTGAGGCACGGGGCGGGGGGGGATGTGGGTGGAAACGGAGCCTGGGCTCCATCTCCTGTGGTGGGATTTTTGGTGGCTTTGCTGGAGAGAGGCTGCTCCAGTGAGCATCAGCATCTCCTTCCACCACCATTCCTTACTCATCCTTTCCTACCATCCCCCGCCATCGGGGCTCATCCGACCCCCCATCCCTCGCCCCGAGCATCCTCCCCATCCTCTGGCCGCCCTCCTGCCCCAGCAGCTGTTTTGGGATGGGACTTGGGCAGCATCACGTGAAAAGTCTCTTTAAATAGAGCTGGAGGGCAGCGTCAGGGCGGGGAGGGCTGGCTGGAGGCGCCGCCGGCCCCTCGGGGTGGGGAATTCATGGCCGCGCTGCTTTCTAATAATTTTCAGGGGTGTTTTTCTGCTCTAATGGTGCCAAAAGCTTGCTAAGTAGTTGGCAGTGTGTGGTGGGGGCCCTCAGTTTTAGGGTTCACCGTGGTTTAGTGCATCCAGTGAGCTCCCCAAGTTTGGACACGGGATGGAGATGGGATGGGTGACCTGGGACTAAACAGAGCCAGAGGGGCAGGGTGGTGATGGTGGAAAAGAGCAAAACTCGTGATTCTTTTTTTTTTTTAATATAAGTAATTTTTTTTAATATTAAAAGAGATATATATTTCAAATATTTGCGTTTTCCCAGAGGAAGAGCACTGGATTTAACCCTCCCATTAATCCCCATTAGCCAGGCTTCTCCGCTCCGATGGAGCTGCAGGGACGGGAGCTGCCGGAGGGGCATTTTGGGGCGAGTTGGGGTCTTTCTCGGCATCTCACCCCGGCAGGCGCCTCTTGTCTCGGCCGGGGCTCTGGCTCCGGGCAAGCTCACGAAAAGCATCTGAGAGCAATAAAGAGCAAAAGCCTCCCGCTGACAAGCCCGGGCTGAAGTCACCGGCGGGACGCGGCCAAGACACGCATTGTCCTCGCCGCTGCTGGGACTGATTAGAGCTGCCTGGCAAGGACCGGCGCTGGGTGAGGGATCAGCCCCTTTTGCCAAAAATCCTCGATCCGGAGGGGAAAAAATAAAAAAGCCGGCTTTTGTTTTCCAGTCTGGGCGATGCCGCCCGACAGACCCATTTCCCCCTGTTTTGCACCCATTTCTCCGCGGCTGTGCCAAGCTTGGGGTGTCCTATATGGGGAATGAGGTGAGATGGATCCCCCGGGGAAAAACCTAAATTTAGGGGTTTTTTTTTTTCAGGAGAGAACCTGGCAAACAGCAAACTGCTCTGCTGAATTCCTGCTGTCTCTTCAGTTTTTGATACTTATTATATCGTTATTTATTTTCTACGTGTCTTGGGGGGGGGGGGGGGATGGCTGAACCATCCAAGATCTCATCAAAATGTTCTTGGCAGTCGCGGGGCTCAGAAAATGGGGGGGTGGATGGATGTTCCAGCTGGGATGCGGCATTTTGTAGCAAATACATATATATAATGTTTATGAATTTATATATTTATATATTTCAGTCGTTTAACTATAAATAAGCATGCATGTATAAAATATTGAAAATATTAAACATATATAAAAATTATAAAAAGTATATAAAAATGTGTAAACACCCAACCCTTTTCCTACCTCTTTGCCCCACTCCAGGCTGCAGAGCCAAGAATTCGGAGCAGAACTGGTTTTTCCATGTTTTTCCCTGGGTGCCAGCACTTGCTGGGGCTCTCCAGGGCTATCAGAACCATGCAAAGCTGAGATCCCAATTGGTTGGACGGGTTGGTTTTGGAGCAGAAATCCAATGAAAATGAAAAAATTTGGCAGGGAGGGGGAAGAGGTTTTTCGCTTGTTGGGAAAACAGAGAAGAAAACACTCTTTTTTATTATTTAAACATTTTTGTCTGTGTGTGCTTTTGCCTTTGGCTCACCAGAAGAAGAAAAAAAAAAAAAGAAAAAGACAAACAGAACGTGTCTTGCTGGAATTTGTGTGTTGATTGAGAGCTGTCATTTGTTCCAGAAAAAATGGGAGATGAAAAACTCTTTTTGGAGCAGGAGGTGCAGCATAAACCTGGCAGGTTTGAACCCTCCATGTCTGCCACTGTTCTGCACCGTGTCCTTGGTCACATCCTACAAAGGTCAGGAGAGAGGGTGTTAATGGGTCCAGATCTGTCTCCATCCATGAATTGGGAATACAGGACACAGGATTTAGGGTGTGGGATATCCCTTGGATTTGGGATGTAGCAGTCACGCTCATCCTGGGGCTCAGGTAAGACCAGGAGAGGGGATGAACACCAGGGATGGTCTGGACCGTGTGAAATACGTGGGAGTTGGATTAAACACCCAGCAAACTCAGCCTGGGGAGGGTTGGCAGTCACAGCATTTCCCAGCCTGGGGGTGCTGCTCCCTGATCTGAATTTTTCCAGGTAGTGCCTTTCCCCAGGCAATGGAAAATGAGCATTAAGAAGTGCATAAATCATCCCAGTGAATCCAGCTGCGAGTGAGCTGCTGTCGAGAGCAAGAGCACGCGGCATAATTCAGAAATATCAGAGGATGTTGGGCTTTGTGTAATTATCTGTAGAAGCAGGGAGCTATAAAATCCTAATTTCCTTTTATTTAGGGGGTTAAATCTCAGCGGGTGTCTAAAATTGGCTTCCTGCTTGGGGCAAATATCCACCTGGATCTCCATCTGGTTCAGGAGGTCAAGCCATCTCCTCTCCTGTATGACATCTCTGAGTGAGTGTGGACACCTGAGCCTGGCTTTGGACCTCCTTGGTGTCCGTGGTGTCTTCTACCCACCTTGAAGGGATATCAGTGGGTGCTCATGTGGCCCTGACCTGCCCTTTCACTGGGGTTTCTCCTCCTTGGTTGAGTCTCCTGGACTCAAGTTGGTGGTGGAGCTTCTTGGTTGTTGTCTTCAAGCTGGGCCTGGTGGTGGAGCTTCTTGGTGTTCCAAAGCTGGGGCAGGTGGTAGAGCATTTTGGTTGACATCTCCAAGATGGGGCTGGTGATGGAGTTTTTTGGTTGGTATCTCCAAGCTGGGGTTGGTGATGGAATGTTTTGGTTGGTATCTCCAAGCTGGGGTTGGTGATAGAATGTTTTGGTTGGTATCTGCAAGTTGGTGGTAGAAATTCATGGTTGGTATCTCCAAACTGGGAGTGGTGGTTGAGCTTCTTGGTTGGTATCGCTGACTTATGATGCGTGGACAGGCATGGGTGGCATGGCCAGGAGGATGATTTTGGGGTGGAAAGAGCCCTGAATGATTTTATTTCCTTCCTCTCCACAGCTGATAGTCGAAAAAACGACTGACTACCCTTCGGCTGAGTACTCCCTGGTGGAGGATGTAGCCCTCCACTTCACGTGTTTGATGGACAGACTGAACGAGCAGCGCCTCTTTCAGCCGGACCTGTGCGACGTGGACATTGTGCTGGTGCAGCACAAGAGCATCTTCCCGGCGCACAAGGGGGTCCTGGCAGCCTACAGCCAGTTCTTCCACTCCCTCTTCACCCAGAACAAGCAGCTGCAGCGTGTGGAGCTCTCTCTGGAGGCCCTCACCTCGCAGGGCCTCCAGCAGATCCTCAACTTCATCTACACCTCCAAGCTGCTCGTCAACTCCTGCAATGTGCAGGACGTGCTGAACGCGGCCGCCGTGCTGCAGATGAACAACATCGCCTCCTCCTGCCAGGACCTGCTGGACACCCGCTCGCTCAGCCTGGCCACCGACATGGCCCTGCCTGCCGAGGGCTGCGCCGGACCCCCGCCCTACTACTGCGAGATCAAGCAGGAGGTGGACGCCCCTCACCCCAAAATCTATGCCCGGGAGGGCAACGACCCCTTCTCGGTGCGGGTGGAGGATGGGACAGGCAGTGGGACGCTCCCCCCTGGCCCGGCCAAGCAGTACTACAAGGAGGAGAAGGATGGAGGTCCCGCTGTCTGTAAGATGGAGGGTGAGGAGTCTGAGGAGGACCTGGACAGCCAGGGCTCCTACAACCGGGAGCAGATCATCGTGGAGGTGAACCTCAACAACCAGACCCTCAACGTCTCCAAGGGCACGGAGGGGAAGGCGGCCACCAGCGAGGCAGCTGTGATGGGGCGGCCGGACGGGGATGGGCGCGACACGGAGGAGGACGGGGAGGAGGAGAATGAGGAAGGGGAGGAGGAGGAGGAAGAGGAGGAGGATGCAGAGGTGGGGGAGGAGGAGGAGGAGGAGCGCAGCGAGGAGGAAGACCTGGAGGAGACGACGGAAGAAGAGGACGATGACGATGATGATGAAGATGCCTCAGAGATGAAAAGGGAAAAGAGCGGGCAGCCCCGCAGGGGCAGCCGGGCATCCAAAGCCACCAAACCGGCCATGGCAACCAGGTCCCAGGAAATGGCCAAGGCGGAAGAGGAGGAGGAGGAGGAGGAAGAAGAAGGCCAGAGGGGAAGGAAGAGAAAGAAGGAGCAGGATGGCTTGGGCCAGAAGGTGAAGCTGGAGGAGAAACAGCATTATCCTTGCAAGAAGTGTCCCCGGATCTTCAACAACCGCTGGTACCTGGAGAAGCACATGAACGTCACGCACAGCCGCATGCAGATCTGTGACAAGTGCGGGAAGCGCTTCCTGCTGGAGAGCGAGCTCCTGCTGCACCACCAGACCGACTGCGAGAAGAACATCCAGGTGAGCAGGCCCCATCCATCCAGAGCATGGATCCCGCCGGGGTGAACATCCCACCAAGGGGGAAATACCTTACCCTGGGGTGGACCATACCCCAAGGGATGAACGTCCCAGCAAGGGGGAAACAGCCCAGCAAGGTGTGGAGCATCCCACAGGGGGTGGATGTCCCAGCAAGGTGGGGACATCCCATCAAAGGAGGAGCATCCCACCACGGTGGGACATCCCAGTGAGGGAGGGACATCCCAAACACCATGGAGGTCATCCCCCCCAGATACACCACGGGATGGGCTCGTGCTCAGATAATTCAGATGTTGCAGTTGGCACATGGCAATTGGGAGGGAACCTTCCTTCACCCATGACCCATATTCAGGCTCAGGAGGGTCACAGAGTGGCCTGGGACCAGAGGATTTGTCCCAGGGGGACTGTGGCTTCCCCTTGTCTGGCTGGGTGAAAGCACTGAGTTAATTTTTAAGGAATAATTTTTCTTTTGAATTTATTCAGTTAATCTGGATAAAACACTGTGAGCTCCTGATGGAGACACACTCCAGTGTTCCCACCCAGGCTGAACCCCCTTTAGTTTAATTTGAAGATTTGCTGACAGGAGTTAAAATGGTTTTAATCTGCCTTTTGTGCTTTTTTTTTGTGTGTATTAGCAAATTTCTGAGTGCTTTGACATCCATGCACGGCTCGGGCATGGTGTGTCCTTCCGCTGTGCTAATGAGATCCTGTGTTGGCAAATGGACTCCGTTAAATCCATGCAGTTTTGGGGGGATAGGGAGGCACCCAATCAGAGCAGCAAATGTGTGTTCCTGAAGATCCCTCCAAATTCCCATCTCTTAATTCCTGATGAGCTGTTTTACAGGATGCTGCTGCTAATAATTAAAATATACCAATTTTTGGAGAGCTTCTCCCATCACCCTTTCCACCAGCGACCAGATTTTAAATGATCTCACAGCTCTCCTGGATGAAGATAACACAACCCAAGTGCTACTGGAGCCCTTCACTAATGGCATCCCAAATACAATAGGGAATGAGGCAGATCTCGGCGAGCAGGGAACATGAAAGCAGGAACAGTCTTGGCTCATCAGTGAAGCAGTCACTGACCCTTTGGTGACCCTTCCTGACAAATTCACAGCACTGAAGTTGCTTTTTTTGGATGCTTTTTCCCAGAATGGATGAGTGCCATCTCCAATACCTGTGTGGTGGTGGCTGTTTCAGAGCCTAACATAAAACCTGAGCAGTTAAAAAGGAGTTTCCTCAGAAAGTTTCTTCAGCTTCATCTACTTTCCGGGTGGATAACATGGGGCTGTCACCTCATTGCTTCTTTTTTCACTCCCCTCCTTTTTATCCCTTTTTCAGACCATTTTGGAATAGGATGAACCACAACTGCCTGTGCAGTGACCTCCTCCTGCGGAAAAAGGGATCATTGTCTCCCACTTAATTGAGCATTTTTAATTTTACAAATAGCCAAATCCACTCCATTTGCTCTGATAACATTTAATAGCTATCAACATACCATGGAATTATGTCTGGATGGAAAAGGAATTTTTTTCGGCTCTGTACCTACGACAGACAGTTTTTATTTCTTGGGTGTTAATCAGATCCATGGAGGGACCATCCATCTTATCCCAGTTGGGTCTGCTGCTTTCTTTCCCTGCTTTGTCCCCAAATTTCATCCATAAAGTTTTAGGTTTTAAGCACCATCCTGCTCCCTGTGTTCATTCCCCATCTCCATAATGTGCATCCTACTCCAGGACCTGAAAAGTGATTCATCCTTTGCTTTATTGAGTTGTCCTTCAAACTCTTTTTTTGGCTAACTTCAGTATGGTTTTCCTTTTAACCTGCAGGAATTTATATCCTCATTTTTTCCCCTCATTTGGACGTTACTTCCACATTTTTGAGTGATGATTTTCAGCAGTAACTGAGGACACAGAACTTGGCCCTCCAGGGTGTTTGGTTCCAGCCCCGGGAGTTTTCCTACCTCTGCTGCTTTCCCTCTACCTTTCATTTTGAAATTCCCCTGCAGCCTCTTTCATTTTAAGTGGAGAAAATGGATATTGATGTGTCTTTGATATCAGGCTCTAGTCCTGATTTAGCCCTGAAATATCCCTTAAAACAGAGATAAAGCTGTTCTGATCCATGGAAATACATACTTGGGAACAGTGGGACTCGGAGGACTACTCATGTTGACATTTGAGCATGGCAAGACGAAGATGATGAGGTTTGGGAATGGCTCTGTGACCCTAATTTTTTTCCTTTGAGGCACCTAAATATAGATATATATGGAAAAACACTGTGACTGCACGGCAAAATGGTGTATTTTCCACGGTATCACAGCAAAATTTGGTTGAATCCCATCAAGGAGCATCTGTTCCTTTGGGAAGGAGGAGAAGTGGAGGAATCCCTTCCTGGGTTCACCAGTACCACTCAGCCACGTTGTTGCAAGATACCTTCAAGGCATGATTTTCTCAACAAATCTGCAAGGAGAGAAGGGATGGTTTTGTCCTCGTTGATAAAGAGGAATGTGAGTCATGGAAAGATAAAGGGGAAGGAGTCAACCCCTGGCTTCTGGCAGTGGTTTCCTTTGTGGACATCTCTCTCCTGTGTTTCCTTCAGCACTGAACAGATCTCACATGCCTCAAACAGGTCTCACACAGAAGCTGGAGCTTTTCCTGGCAACTTCCAGAGGAACATCGAATTTGTTGGAGCTGAAGTGGTTCTCTACCATAATTTCTTGGGGAAGGTTTTGCATGTCGTGTTGTTCTCCTTGTGCTGATGGACTGGCAGTTTGGGTCCATTTTGGTCTATTTGGATATAATGGAACCACAGATCCGTTTGGAAAACCAGTTTAGTGCTGAAGTATCCATAATATCTGCTGAAGACTGGAGTTGTGCTGCTGCCCTGGTTTGGGATTCTCCTTCTTTTTATATTTTTTTGCAACTTTCCAGTGCACAGAGGGTTGGGATTATTTTGTGTAACATCTTCATTTAGGAATAAAATTCCCAGTTGGGAATAGGGCCTTGGCACATAAGCTGTTGCTTATGCAAGTCCTGATACAGCCATTGATGGAGATGCCACCATTCCCTGGAAGGTCATTGTCCCTTGCTCATCCCATGGATAGAAATTTGAAATTTGGAGGTTTGGAAGCGACAAGGTCTGTATCAGACTTGCTGCTTGTTATGATTTTTGATATCAGCTGTAGCTTTCACAGTGATGTTCCCTTTCCATGGGTGAAGCTGCTTCCCCTGCTTCCCTGATCATCTCCTGTCTCCTTGCAGTGCGTGACATGCGGGAAGGGGTTCAAGAAGCTCTGGTCTCTCCACGAGCACAACAAGATTGTCCATGGCTATGCAGAGAAGAAGTTCTCCTGCGAGATCTGTGAGAAGAAGTTCTACACCATGGCCCACGTGCGCAAACACATGGTTGGTGAGTGTGGGAGGCACCAGTGGCACGGGGAGATCTTGTTGGGGGTGTTGAACCATCAATTTGGCAATGAAAGGTGTTTTCTGTTGCTGTCATGTTGGGTGTTCAGGGCTGAGCTTACTCTTGGGTGAGCTTTCTCACATCACCATCTTGAAATTTGGCCTGATATTCAATGCTGAACCAATGTCTGCTCAATGCTGGGTTTGGACGTGGTGCTGGGGAATCCCATTTATTTTATTGTTCAGAAGTGATCAAAGGAAGGTGTGAAGTGTAACCAGTGTAAAAGAGGACCAGACCACACCAGTGCTGGGCTTTGAAAAGCAAGTAGCACGTGGCAACAGTGGTCAGGTCCCTGGGCCTTGGAGCCACCAAAGAGATCCAAAAGAACGGGGGTTTGGCAGGGAAGTGCTTGAAACGTTGCTGGCATATATCTTCCAAAGAAGCTTTGGGTTTGCTGGGATTGGGCACTGGTGTTGGGAGCCACAGCTGGGGTGTGGGGAGATGGAGGGTGGAGGTGTGTGGAGGGCTCCTGACCCTGCCCCTGTCCCCACCAGCACACACCAAGGACATGCCCTTCACCTGCGAGACCTGTGGGAAGTCCTTCAAGCGCAGCATGTCCCTCAAGGTCCACTCGCTCCAGCACTCCGGGGAAAAGCCTTTCAAATGTGAGGTAAGGTCCTGGCTGTTGCCCCACCCCTCAAACAAGGGCAAAACCACTGATCTGGGGAAGGATTTTCCACTTCTTGGGGCTTCCACCTTGCTTTGTGCCACTGCAGCTGTAGGGATGATCCCACGCTTTTCCAAACTTTGCATCCCCTCCTGGTTTGAAGGTCCCACCAACTTTATGATGAAACTTGTCCAATGACAGGATCTGTTCCCCAGTGCCTGGACTTTGCATCCCACCCTAAGCCCATGCAGCCTGCAAACCTGGCTGGGTATGTCCCAAAAAGCCATTTTTGGGGTTTTTTTGTGGGGGGGAAAAAAGCATTTCTTCTCTACTGATGTTTTGAAGGGAATGTGGGGATATTTTGGGTACTCATCAGCAACCCATTGCCCCGCAGAACTGCAACGAGCGCTTCCAGTACAAGTACCAGCTGCGCTCCCACATGAGCATCCACATCGGCCACAAGCAGTTCATGTGCCAGTGGTGTGGCAAGGACTTCAACATGAAGCAGTACTTTGATGAGCACATGAAGACGCACACGGGTGAGACCCCCCTTGCCCGGCCCCAAATCTCCTCAGTCAGGCTCTCCCACGGAAAGAGCATTTGGATGGGGATAACATCTTTGAGTGGGTGGAAGGATGGGGTTTTTGGGGGCATTGGTAAGGCCCCAATCGACTCACTTGATGAGACTTTTGAAAGGGCTTACAATGGTTCACGATCTCTGAGTTGGACACATGGGAGAAATACCAACAGGATATTCTAAAGAGGTCAAAACAACAACAGGTTTGCTGGCAAACTTTAGAAAAATCAGGGAACTTTGGCAAAAGGCTTAGTACAGCATTCAACCAACATAAAACACTTCTCACAGCATTTAACTTGGCCCACTCAACTTAGCAACTTCAAACCCATTTGATGTTAACTTGCTCAAAATGTTCCAAGGAGAGGGAATTAGAAGGAGAAGAAAGAGAAAAAGAGAAAAGATATAGAAAAGCACACATATAGCTACCAACTCCTGGGTCCAGACAGAACTTCCAAAACAAAAGTAGGGTACAGATGAACGTGATGGCCTGGTGTTTGGCCTTAAATACCCCTGGCCCTCATGGGCCCTTCTCCCAGGTGGGACTTCTGGTCATTTGCCCACTCATGAGGTGGATTAGGGGAGAGTGGAGCACCGCCTCCAGTGTGCCATGACTGGCAGACCCTTCCAGGCTGGGATACAGGCTGTGGGGCTGGGGTGTGTGGGGCTGTCCACTGCCTCATCAGGGAGAGCCCCAACCTGTCCTTCCCCCACACACATATACCCCAAAATGTCTCAGAATATCGAATTTTCCAGTCTCTGACACCCAGCCTAACCAGCAGCTTCTCATCCCTCTTCTCCCATCCTCAGGTGAGAAGCCCTACATCTGTGAGATCTGCGGGAAGAGCTTCACCAGCCGCCCCAACATGAAGCGGCACCGCCGGACCCACACCGGGGAGAAGCCGTACCCCTGCGACGTCTGCGGCCAGCGCTTCCGCTTCTCCAACATGCTCAAAGCCCACAAGGAGAAATGTTTCCGCGTCAGCAACCCCTTGGCTTCGGACACGGCCGTCCCCCAACCCGCCACCAGCCCGGCTCCGCTGCCCCCCGGCCCTGGCGTCTCCCCCCTGCCCCTGCCGCTGCTCCATCCTCTTCCACAGACCCTCCCTCCTCCTCCTCACCTACCACCACCCCCTCCCCTGTTTCCTGCGGGGAGGATAAATTCAAACAACAATTAGGTGCCCCCCATCCTGGCCACACGCCTGCACGGACTGCTCTGCCCTTCGGGAACGCCTTTCCCCCGGGGAGCCAAGGCTTTGCTTGCTGTCTACCCCCCTTCCTCCTCGTTTTGGGTTTTTATTCCTTTTTCTCACCTGTCATTCTCCGCAGAGAGTGGGAGCAGGAGGAAGCCCCCCGGAGGAGCGTGGGTGTTGGGGGGAAACCGCCATCCGTCCGTAAGGGTGTAGGTAAAAGGTGTCACTGTCCGTTTCATCTTCCCACACTCCGGCTTCATCTGCCTGCTGGGATGCTGGTGGGGCTGGGAGGAGCAGGATATCCGGGCTTGAGCTTGCTGGCCGGTGCATCAATATTTCTAAGCCGAATTCTAGTTAGTGGTGCTTGAATCCCTGTACTGTAAAGCTGGTCTTTCAAGTCAGGCTCTTCACCCACGGGGTTGAGAGGTGGGCACCACAGAGGAGCCCACCACTGCCAGCCCCAGTGGCCCGTGGTGAGCGAGCAGATGTCCCCATTGGAAAGCCATTAGCACGCTCGCGTTAGCAGCCCCCGACACGTCTTCCTTCCCGACAACAGGTTTTCCTCCTCCACAGGCAAAAGCACAAACACCCGCCTTGCATCTCAGGGCATCTGCAGCTCACTGTCGGTTCAGTTTTGGGGTGCCCTAAGGGAGCTGGGTTCTGGTGTGCCCTTTCTGCTAATCCCAGCAGGAGCTGGGCTCCTGGGGATGCTCTGGAGTTGGGGAGCTGTTCCTGGGAGAGCTCAGACAGCTTTGGGACCGGCAGGAGGGTAGCCTGGGACAGAGCAGCAGGACGCTTCTGTTTCTCGGCAGAATCGGCCCAGAATAGTGCCTTAACAATCCGAATAAACCCCTGAGTGATGGGTGAGCTCCGGGTCGGTCCCATTGCAAGGTTCAGAGCTAAAGCAAGACCGTGTCCAGCCTGGGGATGATGATGTCCCAATCTCCGGTTTGTTGCCTGCCTTGCTCTCCCAAGCTTCACCTCTCCTTGTGGTGCTGGCATCCGTTGCCCTGTCCTGGTTTGGGGGGACCAGAGGGGACCAGTGAGGGCTGTGCTTGTTTTGGTGATGCCCTGTCGCGTTGCTTAGTGCTTGCTGAAGATGTTGAAGTCGAGCTGGTCTTTGGTTTCACTTACAAGTAATATGGCTGGCTTCATGCTGAGGAGGAGGAGAAGAGGAAGGCTTTGCTGTCACCTTTTTGTTGGGCACTGAGGTCCCAGCAGGGTCTCTCACTGCTGTGCTCTGCTCCAAGGTGTCATGCATTGGACTGACCGTGGCTGTATGTGGTCCCTGCCTGGGGAAATGTCCCCTTTGGAGTCAGAGAGCACCCAGCATGGGCAGAGAAGGGCTGGCAAGAGGTGGGGGGCTGTTGCCGCTGATGCCGTGCTCCTAAAGCCAACGTTGAGGTCACCTACGGACATGGGTTAGGTCATGGAGGAGGTGGTGAGCAGCACTGTTGGTAGGCAAGAAGGAAAGAGGCCACCGAGTGGGCTGCAGGAGCCCTTTCTTGTATGCAGCTTGTGCTGGGTGACAGCAGAGTGCTGGGGACAGGGAGCCAGGTCTGGCTCCGCGAAAAGTCTTGGTGTTTCATCTCCTGGACCCAATCAGCAAAGCACTTGGGCAGCATTGAGGCTGTCCCTGCAGAGATGGGAGGATTCAGCCACATGCTCAGGGGCTTTGCTGACTGGGGACATGCAGGAGCCTGACGGGGACAGGACAGGGCAGCATCTGCTGTTCTCCTGAGTGCTCTTTGAGGTGACAGGCGTCACCTCCTGCTGAGTGGTTCCCCCCATGCCTGGCTTCTTGGGAAAGCTGACTGATGTTAGCATTTTGGAGCCACAAATTCCTTTTCATATTCGTGTTGGCTGGAATCCTGTGGATCCCCAGCGCCTCTCTCAGTACCAGTGAGCTCACCCCCATCTCCATCTGCTCCAAGCAAAAGGAGGTTGCTATGGTGGAGCTGCCTCGCTATATTGACCTTCTCAGGTGGGTTTCAAAGGCTTCTCTGCTATCCCCCTACATGACCCTGGGGCTTGTTGGGATGGTGCAAAACCTTCTCAAACACACACCCGTGAGGAAGTAGGGCTCTTGGGGCCATTGGCTGTCTGAAGGGACCATGACACATACTGGAAGATGATTGCTTTACAGAAGCATTCAGTGATACCCGTGGAGGTGTTGGAGTGGTCCATGCTGTCTCCTCCTCTGCTGCCTTCCAGATCCCATCCCCTTGGGCTTCCTTGTTCTTCTTTCCCCTCATGTTCAGCCTTGAGACAGGATGGGAGCACTGTGCCCCGAGGAGGGATCACCTTGCTTTTATGGTCT
Source organism: Lycocorax pyrrhopterus obiensis (assembly GCA_014706295.1). NCBI lineage: Eukaryota > Metazoa > Chordata > Aves > Passeriformes > Paradisaeidae > Lycocorax > Lycocorax pyrrhopterus. Next base: position 2,827,337 of record JACSVZ010000002.1, on the reverse strand, counting down.
TCTGAGATGGAGCCCATCAGCGGACAGACTTTCCCCCCCATGTAAACACCCATGCCAACATGTGCTCCCTTGTTCCGCTCACCTGGAGGTGGCTTTCCCTCTTCCTGTCCCGGTTCATCCTCTCCCAGTGAGGACCTGCCCCCCTCGGACATCTCTGTGAGATGAGAGCACTTCCTTGAGGCTGGAAGCCCAGCAGAAAGCCCAGCGACTGGTCCCAGCTGCGTCCGATCCCCTTCGAGAGCCTGCTCGTAGAGCCACTTGGAGACGTCGAGATGTGACCATGCACACAGCACTTTGGAGAACCAGATCCCTGCTGCTCCCTCCCCTCTCCAAGGCCTGTGTAGTTCCCAGGAGTCCTACAAGGCCTCCAAGCCCTTTTGTCTACACCCTGACTCAGCCCCAGTGTGTCTTCATGTCTGGTTTTCGTTTGCGTACTAAGAGCTCAGACGAGTCGCTCCCGCAGTGCCTCGTCCATCCTGGATCCGTCCCAGCCGGCCCTGTTGCACCCCTTGGGGTTAGACAGGGCAGGAGGCAGGAGAGTTGGGTCCGTTGTTTTCAAGCTTTTTGTTTTATTTTAATTTTTTTTTAATTCTTTTTTTTTTAACTCTTGCACCTTAATCTCTCACATCCCTTCTTTGACAGACCGTGAGGGTGGAGAGGGGCTTGATCTCCATTACGCAGTTCCTGAATATGCCGCAACGCAACGTTCAGCTGACAGCTCTTCCCACACACCTAAACCCCAGACCTGTCTGGGTTGGAATTTTTTTCTCCCCACTCCACCCTTCATTTGAACTTTGGGTAGGGAGGGAATCATGTGGGGAGGGTCATTTTTGGTTTATATATCCCAGGAGCCTGGTAGCACAGACCAGTTCGCCTCACGTATCCATGAGGCACAGCTGGCCCTTCGGACCACAGCCATAACCCCGGTGCGGTGGGAAGGTGACGGATGGATGGATGGATGGATGGACGGGTGGGAATGGCTGTGACAGTGCAATAGAGACGAGCATCCGCTGCTAGACAACTCCTCTGAGGTGACTCTTGGTTTGCCCGAAGTCAGGAGGGAAGGACAGATGGACAGACGCCCTTTGTTCACACAGACGGCAAGAGCTTCCCCACACGCAGCCCTGCCTAGAGACACGGAACCACGACGGGAGTTGGGTCGAACTTACAAAGGAAGAAAATAATAATTTTTAAAAAAAAGGAGAAAAAAAATAGGAAAAAGAACAACCTCTGTAGCATGGAACTTGAAGGAAATTAATGAAACCCCAAGCACTTGCCTCAAAACTAGTTTCTCATGCCTGGTGTTTGGCTCTGTATTATTTTACGGCATTCAGTATTGGTTGCCCAAACATGCCAAGTTAAGAGTGTATTGGTGGCTCTACAAGTGTGAACAAACTAAACGAAGCACTTTATTCTGTATAGATTAAGGGAAGGTGGGGAGGGGAGGGGAAGCTTGGATGCTTTTCGGAAGCGTCTTAAGTAATGTTCTAGGAAATGTATTATTATTATTATTATTATTATTATTATTACTTTTTTTTTTATGACCATGTGTAATCAATATATGTTTATCTTTAACTCCAAGTACAGCAGTTACTCTCTTTGGGATGGTGTGAGGAGGGGGAGGCTGAGATGGTTGGATTAGTCCATCCCCATGGGGCCAACTGAGGCAAGTCATTGTCTACCGCAGGAACGGGCGAGTCTTGCTTCGTCGTCGGTCCCGTTGGCCAATGTCCAGGAGGTCCCAAGAGGTTCATCAAAGCCACCTCCCAGGGCACAACTCCCAGTCAGACATCCCCATCCCGAGCCATCTTCTGCCTGGAGGTGCTGGGGCTGCTCTCTGGGCTGCCCACGAGCACAACGAGTCACGGTAGGGAAGCTGGTTTGGGTTGTCCCTCGAGGCCAGGTCCTTGGCCATGCTTTGAAACCTGCTTTTGGCCTCTCACCAAGGCACGCTGGGGCGCACTGAGCTCTGAAATTGGTGAGAGGTCAGAACTGGGCCTTTCCACTGCGTTCTCCCAGTCTGTAAGTGTCATGACTGTTACCAAAGAGGTTGCAAGTGGAAGGACTGAATCAATAAACAATTTGTCTTTTATAAAAGAAAACCTAAAGCTCCACCACTTTCTTTGTCACCTTAATTTTGCTTTATCTTTTTCTTCCCCCCGCTTTTTTTTCTTTTAAAAGGGTTTTTTTCAGGCAACAGTGTGAGCAGTCAGAGACGGGGAGGATGAGCTTCCTATGGAATGTTGACTGCTGCCACTGCTTTGCATGTATAGACTCTGTGTTGGGTTTGGTGGGAGGTGTGTGCGTGTGTGTGAGACAACTTGACTGTTGTGGGGCCAACAAAAAAAGAGCTTTTCAGGGAAGGGTGATGGGTGGATAGAAGAAGGGATTCAGTGCTTACAGCCCTGGGGTAAGGACTGAGCTCCTGGTCCTACTGCCTCCGTCAGGTTTGTGTGAACTCTGAGTAGGGGCTCTCTGATCTCTGTTGGCAGTGGAGAAACCAAGGAGCACACCCAAAAGCACCCAGTGCCTTTATTAGTTTAAAATGGAGCAGGGGGAACCTCGCCAACAATATCAGCACAGATATTGGGAAGATAATGGAAGAAGAGATGATTTTCCCTCAGCCTTTGGATGTAGTCTTTGCCACTGCCATTATCCGTAGGGGGATCTGTGCCACCAGAGCTGTTGCATCTGAGCCAAGAAAACACCAGGCAGCAGCGAGGAGTGATGCCTCTCTGAGCATTCCTGGTGGCATTTCTTATCTGTGATGGCCTTCGGACTGACACAGCTTTTTGGAGAGGTGGAAGAACATCCCCAGGCCAGACTTTCACTTGGTGATGTCCAATTTTGCTGCCTTCCTCAGACCAGCATGCTGAGATTTGGCTCTTGTTGCTCAAGCAATGGGATATTTCAAGTTCTTCTGGGTCTTTTCATACGACAGCTATTTTTTCTTTTATGGTTTCCTGCCCTGTGCCAGTGGTGGCATCTCCACAGCTTTATAATGGATGTGAACCACGCAGGGAGCACCAAACTCCAGTTTTTTTGAAACTTCTTGAGCCTGTATCAGGGACCACATCACAACAACTCATGGAAGGTCAGCAACATTCTCCTGTTGGCTTCAAAAAGCCCAAAATTCCCCCAGGAGAGCCAAGAAATGTGGTAGGAAGTGAATGGGGATTAACCCTCTCTTAGGATCACCAACAACTTCCAGCCTGCATTCAGCAAGAAGAGCTGAAGCAAAGGTCATGGAATCACAGAATCATTAAGGCTGGAAAATACCTCGAGATCATTGAGTCAACCTTTGACCAATCACCACCTTGTCAACCAGACCAGAGCATTGAGTGCAACTTCCACTCATTCCTTGAACACTTCCAGGGATGGTGTTGGTGGAGGCAGGAGGTGGGATCCTGACACTGCAATAAATGACTTTTAAAAATAGATATTCTATGCAGGGATTATTTTTAAAAATTTTTCTTAATTTTCCTTTTTTTCTTTTCTGCCAGAAGCTATTTGGAAGATTCATCTTTAATTAGCTTGGGAATTGTCTACATGAATTTCTGCAGAACTGGGCAGAAGGTGTTTATTTCTTTTCAGTGCATTTTTCACACATTTGATTATTTCAAAGATTTTTATTCCTTTTTTTTTTTTAAGCTACTTTGTGACAGCCAGTCACCTTGGATTTCTTTTTCTTCTGAAAATATTTCATTACTGTTCTGATGTGATTGTCCTCTAAGGAGCTTATCCTGTAACTTTTTAAATCCTTCAAATGAAACCAGGACAAGACTCTGGTTCCTTTACTCCCCCTGAATTCTTTTTCCTTACAAACATCTTGTAGTTCCTCCACAACTGCATTTTGATCTAGATGAATCAGCTAGGTATGATTTGTGATACCAGAATTTTCATACCACTGTGAGGCAATTATTTTGCAAGGTTTGTATTTGTTCTTTTTAAAAATTATTATTGATTATCACCCCTGTTAGTGGTACTATGACATCATAGAATCAGAGAATTGTTAAAGTTGGAAAAGACCTTTAATCTCATCGAATCCAACCACCAACCCAGCACCACCACCATGTTCACCACTAAACCGTGTCCCTAAGTGCCACATCCACATGTTTTTTGAACACTTCCAGTGATGGTGACTCCATCCCTGGAACTCCACTGCCTCTTCCAGTGCTTTGCAGCCCTTTCTGTGAAAGAATTCATCCTAATATCCAATCTAAACCTCCCCTGGCACAACTTGAGGCTGTTTCCTCTCGTCCTGTCACTGTAGGCATCCAGCTTCCTTCTAGTCCTGAGTAAACTCCTAATTGTGGTACTCATGGGGAAGAGCTGTAAGGATATGAATCATAAAATGTCAGCACTGAAATGGGAGAAAATCAGAATAAACACTGGGGCTCTCCATGGGGCTGTTTTGCTCTGTGTGTCCATCACAACTTGTGCTTGGTCCTTGTCTTTGGTTGCTGCGAAGGATCAGTTTCAGCTTTATCAAAGTGCAAACACAGGGGATTTCCTTTGGAATAGTAACGTTTACTTTTAAACAAACCACTGGTCAGATGGTGTGGGCATCAGGAGATTTTTGCTCTAACAGATCTTTGTCCTGCTGCCTGTACGGTTCTATCAAAACTTCATTATTGACAACTTTCAAATAAATACGCATTTTTCCTCAGTCAGAAGCTCTCTTCGAGCCAAACACATCTGAGATCGCCTTAGCAAAGTAAAATACTCTTAAAAAAAAAAAGTCTGAACATTAAAAATAACAGAAACAGCAAAAATATAAAACCTTTCCCTAAAAAACAGCTTTTTCCCGTCCATAGGTGAGAACATTGTGATCTGTGATTGAAGATGACAAACCCAAAAGGCTGGAGATGAGCACACATGGCCTCCCCTGTCCAGCTCTCCCCCTTCCCTACCCTATGACTTGCACGACTCCTCCCCTCTTGAGACTCGGCTCCCGGCCTCTCATCACTCCAAAGTCAAGGTGGAGGCAAAGAATTAAGATTATTTGCTTTCCATTACAATTTCCAAAGCCCTTCTGCTGCTCACATGATCTTTTCTTTTAACTGTCTCATCCCAAGAACCCTCTTCACCCAGGAACTCATCAAATTCTATCAGGTCTCTCCTGTACCACTTGACTTTGACCCTTCCTTCTCCTCTCCAAGGAACATCGTGCTCACAGACACCTTAGGTGGGGAAACACTTTGTAGACCCCTTTCCCTGGGGAATGTCAGCTTAGGCCCCACTTTCTGCCTCTGCTGTTTGCTGGGGAGGTCCAACAGCAGTTGAAAAGATGGGGAAAAACATGGAGAAAGAAGTGAAAAAATGTATGATCTATTTGTCCTGTCTCCTGAGACTGGAGTAACTAATTTTTCCGTGCTTCTCAGTCTTCCCCAGCTCCTTTCAGGCTCCAGATCCCCTCTCCAACTACCTTGTGAGCACCTTCAAGTTCCCAGAGGTTTCCCAGATGCTGTCTCCTCTTTCCCACTTCTACAAAAAAGTGCCAATCACAGATGCAATGTCCTGCACAGTGCCCAGATGCCACATCTCTGATAAGCATCTCCCCATCTCCCCCCCTCCCTCCTTGCCCCAGACCCCCGTGGAAGAAAGAAGACCAATCACTACATCTTCGTTAGGCGCAGAACATTGAGGCGCACAGGAAGGAACGTGGCACCGGAGGCGTACTGGATTTCCCGGAGGACCCCTTCCCACTTCTTCTGCTCCTCATCATACCTGGGGAGAAGCAGACAGGCAGTTAATGGTGAGGAAAGGTCTCCTCTCCCTCCCTCCAGCTGCTCTCCATAGTGGTGGGAGCCCCGGTGTGATGTCTCACAGGAGTTATTTGGCCACAAGAATCTGTGGGAGCTGCACAGGGACTTTCAGCCCTGGCGTGCTCTGGTTTGGGAGATGTGGATATCAGCACGTGGTCTTGCAGGGGAGGGGATATTTTTCCTCTGGGAAATGGGCTGATGGCACCAAGGTGGAACATCCATGGTGAAGGACAGCAGGATCCTGCTGAGGGTGCCAGAGCACCGACATGAGGGACAGGAGCAGCCAATGCTGCATTAGCAGCTGTCACAAAGTGCTTTCTGCCCACTCCTCTCACATGTAAGTCTATCTGCTTCCCAGCCCAGACTCTGCTTCCTAGCCAAGCCTATCTCCCAGCCTGAGCAGTGGCTGTTCCCAGGGAGAGGAAGCATCTCACAGATGCTGCTCCACTCCAAAGCGGAGGCTGGAACCAGCTCCAGGCAGAATGTCAACACACAACAAAGCCAAAGGAGCAGGTTTTCCCTGGTCTGTTGCTGTTTGAGGCTGGGAGGGATCACTGAAGCACTAATGTGCTCTCCAGCAGAGCACAGGGCAGACTTCCCACCAGGTGACCCTGCGCTGAGCCCGCAGCCTCATGCTGGGCTGACAACATCCATCTCACACTGACGGCATCAAAAAAGACAGAAATTATCCATTTCATCACTAACATCCCTCCCATGCTCCCTTGGACAGCCTTGGGGAAGATCATCACCTCCAAACATCGTTCAGCTCCGTTGGCACCAGCTCTCCTGACTCCGTCTCCACCGTGGCGAACCCCCCGAGCAGGTAGAGCACCCCAGACAGGCTGACCAGGCTGACAGAGCTGCGCTCCTGAGGGAACTCGGTGAAGGTGTCCCACCTGCCACATCAAGAGAGGAGACAAATTAGAGCACCCTGGCCACCCCCACAGTGAGGATGGCCTCAAATCAGGATTCAGCTACTGAGCTCACTAGTGACAGATTCAATAGTGCAGGTCTAGCTGGGATGGGACCATACGCTGGCTGTTTTTAGGGACAGCTGTTTCCATCACCATTGTTCAACTTTGTTTTGCTTTGAGCATGTGGACCAGCACGTCCCAGTGCTGGGACTGCAGCTGCAAGAGTCACCCAAAATCAGAGCGTTTATTGTGTTGGGTGAAGCTCTCAGAGAACACAAAGACAGCACCAGTTGGTGAAACCACCTTGAGGATGATCCTGAGATGATCCTCAGCCCAACCACAATGACTTTGGTGATGCCCAGCTCCCTGAGGAACCATAGAATCCTAGAATGGCTTGGTTTGGAAGGGACCTTAAAGATTATCATGCTCCAACTCCCCCGCCATGGGCACATAGACTGGAGGAACCGACATCAGGAGTCACAAACAAACTCCAGAATGGCTGGAAATTGCTGACTGCACACCTGCAGCTACTCCTTGTGTAACCACAACTCAGGACATACTTGTTGGTGGCAATGTCGTAGACCTCCACCGTGTTGGTCAAACCGGAGTCAGTCACACCGGCTGCCACGTAGATTTTGTCCTTGTGCACGGTGGCTCCAAACAAGGAGCGGGCGGTTTTCATGGGAGCCATCTCCTTCCACTCAAACTTGGCTGGGTTGTAGACACACATCTTCTTCAGGCACTTCCTGGAGAAAAATGAGAGGGAAAAAGAGCCTCGATCGCCTGCCGAGGGGTGGTTTTGCACTGCAGGGGCTTGGGGGTGTCTACTGGGGAGAATGTGGGGTGTCTAGGGAGGATTTTGCTCCTCCACATCAGCATGAGTGGAGGAACACACCCTTTGTTGGGTGTGCACCCGATGATGTCCATGCCTGGAGCCACCACTTGTGTGTGTAACGCATCCCTCCTGCTGTGCTCACTTTGGGTAGGAGCCCTGAAAGCTCAGCTTTGTGCTCACACACTTAGATACAGGTCCATGTAACCAGCAGCCTCTCAGGAGCTCTCACAGCCATTGTTTTAGTGCTCCTGATCCACTGTGATGCTGCAAAATATCCTCAGTGACGTCCCTGTCACCAGGTGGGCAGCATGAGATGCGAATGTATGCACGTGCACACCTTTCAGACCCTAACCCTTCCCAAGCAGGACCAATCCTTGCTGGACTGTGGAATGTTTGCTCTGCAAACACTCACATTTGTGCCCTGCAAGGCAGCCACTGTGATGCTCCTGAGAGGCTTTTCCTGCTGAGCTCGTCTCCTGCAGGAGGGCAGGATGGGGTCAGGGTGGATGAGGTTTTTCCCTCCTGTTGCAAATAACACACGTCTGGATTTGGCTGTTATGACCACTCTGCTCCACAAGTCCAAGACAGGAGACCCTAAAAGTGAAGGGGCTTCTTGCTCTCCAGTGCCTCTCCCAACCTGTGTAACATTTACTTTTTTGTGAGCAAAGGGGATCACAGGATGGTTTGAATGGGAAGGATCTTTAAAGATCATCTCGTTCCAACCCCCATGGGCAGGGCCACCTTCCATTAGACCAGTTGTCCTTAAAGCCCAATCCAGCATGCCACCAGGGATGGGGCAATATATTCTTTCTCCTGTAAGGACACTGCCACCTTCCTGATGTCCCTGTTGGCCTCCTAAGGTTTTGCTAAGGGCTGCAGGCACAAAGATGAGCTGGGAGGGAAGGATCCACATCTCCCAGCCCATCCAGCCCTCCTTAAAGCAGGTTGAGAAAGGTACCAAGTCTGCATTCCCACTGGTTTGGGGGATTGACTTCTTGATTTTCTCTTGCTTTTTGACTTACTTGTCACTTCCTTTGCCCCCGATGACATAGACAAGATCCTTGTGTGATACCACTGCGTGGCCATAGACTGCGTAGGGAAGGGGATCGGCCTCACCCCACTTGAAGGACCTGGCTCAGAGAAAGATGGGAAGCAAAAGGATTTGTAGCTTGCTGGGTGACACTTAGAGGAGCTGGCACTTCCCAGACCCAGAGATGAGCACAGACTTGCACTCAATCTCAGAAACACAAGGTCTGCAATGAGACAGGCTCAGCCAGTAAATTTTGTGATCCTAAAAAAAGAGTGACAGTAAAATAAGCAGAATATTTATGCAAATATCTTATTTTCTTGAGGTCTTCAGGTAGGTGCAGGGAGGGAGCAATAATGTCCCCTTGAACCTCCTTTTCTGCAAGCTGAGACCCCCCCAGCTCCTTCAGATGCTCCTGGGGCTCCAGACCCTTCCCCAGCTCTGTTCCCTTCTCTGGGATCCCTCCAGCCCCTCAATGTCCTTCTTGTCATGAGGGGCCCAAAACTGGACGCAGGATTTGAGGTGCAGCTTCACCAGTGCCCAGCACAAAGGAAGAAACATTTCCCTGGTCCTACTGGCCACAGTCCTGCTGATACATCCAGGATGCCACCGGTCTTCTTGGCCACCTGGGCACACGGCTGGCTCATGTTCAGCCACTGTCAATCAGAATAATGCTGGGATAATGTCAACCAAATAAAACCAGAGATAAAGTGATGCTGATCACATCTCTACCAGCTGCAAATTGACACTCAAACCACCCCCTGAGCACTTAGTGGGGGCAGGGAAATTCTTTCCCAGAGTCTGCAGGGGCAGATAAATGCCCCGTTCTGTGGGAATGGAACTGGTTTCAAATCTCTGCCTATAAAACAGACTTGGAAGCACACACAGCTAAATATAGACCAAGCAAAGGCTTGTTGATGCCTGCTGCTCTGTCACTTTGGGGCAGAGAGCAACAGGCTTTGGAAGTTTCTGTCTCCTGAGAGCAGAACAGGATGGTGCCTTTTAATAAAGCTCATGAGCTAGCATGGGTCAGAGCCTATTGTCCAAAAATAATCAGATATTAAGCCTGATATCAATCAGGATGAGCCATTCTGTGGCACATCTGAAAATTTTAAAAACAAGCTTTTCTGTTCAAACCTCTTTTGGTGAGACCTCAGTGAATGTCACTGAACCTTTAATCAATAGGCAAGAGCAGAAGGTTTAGCAGAAGGAAAAACTCTTCTGTACGTATCTCACATGAACTAATATCAGTCCCAGATAACAAAATATTCCCACAAAGGCTTCCATCTCCAGGAGGCTCAATAAACAGAGCAGCTGGAGTGAGGCAGCTCAGGGCCCCAGGGCACAGCTCAAGACAGTCCCAGCATCCAGATACAGAGTTCAAGCCCTTCTCCCAAAGGTTTTGACCCCTGGAGAGCTGGAGTCACTTTGCACAGCAGCTGCTCCACCTTCTCCTCTAACCCCCCCTCCTGCCCCACACTCGCACCGAGCACTCACAGCCGGTCGTAGCACAGGACCGAATCCAAGGTCTTCTCTCCCTCCTTCAGTTCCTTCCCTCCGACCACAAAAATTGAGTTTTCTGCCTCTCCCAGGCCGAAGAGGCAGCGAGGGGAGGGCAGCGGGGGCATCCCCAGCCAGTCTGCGTCCAGATGGTCGTACTGGAAGGGAACATATGGTCATTAGTGTGTGCTCACCCCACCCATTTGGTTAGCAAAAGTCAGGGTCCAGAGGATGAGGGCGAAGTCTGTTCCCATGTGCAGCCTGGTCACCCCAGCAGCACTCTGTCCGATGTTGCTGTGGCTGTGCCTTTGTCACCTGGAGCAGGACGGGAGATCTGAGAGCAAACCCAAGCCACATAATGTATGGTAAACATTTTACGACAAGGTGCAAGAACAAAGACGGGTCTGCAGCAATATCTTCTGCTCTATTCATCAAAGCCTGGACTTTATAGAATCACATTAAAGTTGGAAAATACCTCTGAGATCATTGGGTCCAGCCTTTGACCAATCACCACCTTGTCAATTAAATCACGGTGTTAAGTGCCTCCTCTGGTCATTTCTTGAACACCTCCAGGGATGGTGACTCCACCACTTCCCTGGGCAGCCCATCTCAATGCCTGAACACCTTTCCAGTGAAAAAATTCTCCATGATGTCCAACCTGAACCTCCCTTGGTGCAGCTTGAGGCCTTGTCCTCTTGTCCTCTGACTGGTTGCCTGGGAGAAGAGGCCAACCCCCACCTGGCTACAGCCTCCTTTTAGGGAGGTGTAGAGGAGGATAAGCTCTCTCCTGAATCTCCCCTCGAAACTTGGCACTTTGAACAAGCTTGGTCATCTTTGGGTGAAAGACTTCCATGTTGGACTTACAATGGATTTTTCCTGGGACTGGAGGAGTGGAAGCACTTCAATCTTGGAAATTTTCCTGAACATTTTCATATGTAGAACACCTCACAGTGTTTCATCCTGGTATTTTCCCTCTCTGCCAGGTAACAGGGAGGTGCCAGCAATGTTGGCTGCACAGATAAAGTGTGCCAGACCCATCTGACAGCTGAGCAAGCTGCTGGATCAGATCACCAAATCCTTGGACGTCTGTAGATCAAGGCATTGCCTCATCTCTCACCAGAAAAAAAAAAATAAATCTGGGACTGAGGACTCTGAGAACTGTGGCTTAATGGGAACCGGGGCAAAAAATTTAATGTAGCTTGACAGAGGAGGGAGGGATGTCTTGCAGCCAATTTAGTGGGACTGCAGGATGAAGCTGTGACACAGCATTGCCTGGAGCACTGTTTGCCGTGGGCTCAGGCCAAGGAGCTTCAGCCTCGTGGGTTGGCCCCAAAGGCTCGGCCTCAGCTGGGTGCCTGTGGTTTTTGTCTCTTTGTAAGCTGTGGTCCACACGTGTTATTTATAGTGCAACCCTGAGCAGTTCAGTCATCAGGACAGTTCCTGCTTCTTGATGGATTCAGCATTGTTTTCAAGTCATAAATCTTTCAAGTGACAAAGAAAGGATACCCTTTTCCATCTGAAATGTCAATGGAATCATTTTGCTCCTGCCAAAATCTGCAAGGCCCCTGGGATTTATCAGCATTTTTGTATTTTGATGCCTGTCCTTAAATCTAAATTATCCCTGACCTAGTGGCCCTGGCTTCAGCAGAGGGAACATGAAATTTGGGAGTACAGAAACAGTCGGAAGGTGTAGGGAGCTGTGGTACAGTGGTTCAAGAGCTTGTCACAGAGGTGCACGTCTAACTATGTCGTTTCAGCTGAAGAAAAGGGCTCAAAACTTCTCTTGCTCATACAACAACCGTGAGCTACAAAATGACACTGATGTAATAAATTAAACATTTAAAAACTGATGGCACTCTCCAACTCCAGGACTTGTCTGATTCTCCCAAGCACAAGTGACACAGCGAGGTGTGGAAGGACCACAGTCCCCTTCTTGTGGGGAAGAGCTAAAAATGACCTCACGATGCTCAAGGCATTTACCACTGAGTCAGTGGCAAACTGGGAGCTGAATAGAGAAATTTTGCTGTTTGCAGATTAGAACCACAGAGTACTTTGGGGGGAAGGACCTCCAAAGGTCTTTCATCCAATCCCCACGTTCAAAGGGGCACAGAGCTGGAGTTAAGAGAAGATTGCCAGGGCTTTGTGCAGTCAAATATTAAATGTTTCCAAGGAATGTTTCCAGTGTTGCCCCACCCCTGGAAGTGTCCAAGGCCAGGTCGGATGGAGCTCTGAGCAACCTGGTCTAGTGGAAGGTGTCCCTGCTCACGGCAGGGGTTCGGAACTAGGTGATCTTCAAGGTCCCTCCCAACCCAGGCCATTCTATGATTCTATGGAGGTTCTGTGACCTCTCTGGACACTGCTCCACCTCTGCTGGGAAGATTGAACTTTAGGCACAGGTTTGGGCTGAATGCATCTGCCTGCTCTGCACAGGTAACTGATGGGGTTGGACACATCTCTGTCATCATGGATTGTCCAATGTGAAAGGCTGTATCTGAAACAGGACACCTCCAGCACTTCCACAGCTTCCCCACTCCCTCCTGCTTTCTAGGGCTGAGGATTCTTCCTCCTGGTTTCTCATTCCCTGGACTTCACCTGGCCTGCACAGCCTCCTGCCCCTTTCCAGGTGAGGACAAGCACGGTCCCTGCACGATGTGCAGCCCTACTGATGAGGGCAATGAGTCAAGGGAGGCATCAGGGCTCTGTGTCTCAGCTTGGCAACCACCCTCATTTTATCCTTTCTGTCTGGAGATATTATTGTTTTCCCCAGAAGACGTGAGCCTGGGACACGTTATTGTTTCTTCCCAGAAGACTTGAGCCATGGAGAGGAACAAAAAAAGTATTTCTGGGCATGGGAGGAAGAACAGAGGATTTACTGGATTCCTTGGGGTCAGCAGGAGGGGTAGGCACCCTGCCTTAGCTGTCTACAGGGAAAGAAATCTGGGCTGCAGCCCAGGCTGGGGCTCAGATTGCCTGCGCAGCTCAATCCAGCCACACTTTGGTCACCGCTGAGTTAGAACAGCCACTTTCCCTGAGGAGTATCCCCAAAGACACCACATGGTGGTTTCCCCTTCACAGGACGGAAATGGCCGAAGCACAGACTCTGAGCTGGAACAAACTCATCTCCAGGGGCAGGAACAGCCCTAGGAATGGGGCACATGTTGGGAGGCAGGACATGCCCTGTGTCCTTGGGGTGTTTGCTCTGTGGCTGCAGCTGCTGCTCCTTTTTTTGGCACCTGGCAGCATCACCCTTGGGTTTTGCTGGGCTTCATAACCAGGGAACACAGGAGATGCAAAGCAGAACCTGGGTCTGATGCCATGAACCTCCCAGTTCGTGAACCCTGTGGCAGCCAGGGCTGGGCCAAATTCACTGTTCTAAACAATCCTCCGCTCAGGATTTGGATCAGGAAGGCTCATTCCTATTTCCTACTCCTTCAAACCTTCTTCCTCAACTACCAGAACCACTCCTCAGAGGCATCTGCCTTAAAAATAAAGGGAAAAGAACCTCTAGTAAAGCAACTCAGATGCTTCTCCTTCATTTACAACTTTCATTTTAACATCATGTGACAAAAAATATTGCTGCCTTTACATGGAAGCTAAAGCCTGGTGATGCTCCCAAGTGGTCAAAGAAACAAAAGAAAGATAAAGGTAGTACCTGTAGGAAGTAGGAGCTCATGGGATCCTCTTTGTTGTCTTCGTTGTAGTACACTCCTCCAACAATGAAGATCTGATTCTCTTTGGTCACCAGACTGATGTGGTTCTTTGGGATTTGAGTAGACAGGGAGGCAAAATAGCACTCATTGGCATTGGGGTCATAGGCCACTGCCCCACTGTCGCTCACCATGAAAATAAGGTCCTGCAGGAACATCCCAAAGCGCATTGTGTCATTCAAGATCCCAGGGAGAGCCTCCTCCTCTGTATCTTCCCCTTCATTTACTGCTCCGTTGACAACATTCTCCTTCACTTGATTCTCACTGTTCTTCTTCACTTTCTTCTTCCTCACCACAGTGAATTTGCCTTTCTGGGCATCCTTCACCATCTGCAGCTTCTTGAGCAGCTCCGGGCTGGACTTGACCATGGCGTGCTTCTCCACGTGGTCCGTGATGTAGTCGTTGGGCATGAGGCGGAAGCGGATGCTTTCAAAGATGACAGGCAAGGCCTTCTGCCGGCTCTCACGGTCCTTGGTCCCCACCCACTTCATCACCACCTCAAAGACACTCTCCTCCTTCTCAATGTTGAGGGAGTCGCTGGAGATGATGGCAATCAGCTCGTCGGGGGAGAGCTGGTAGAACTCCTCATCCCGGGAGACCAGCGCAAAGCGGTCACAGATGAAATCCCGGGCGGCCACGGCCAGCCGGGCGCAATCCAGCATCAATCCCAGCCGGAAGATGGCCAGGCAGTTGCTGAGGCAGAGCCGCTTCTGCAGGAAGGACACGCACACGGTGAAGATGGAGGGGATCTGGAACATGTTGGCCACGGAGAAGATGTCCTGCACGTTCTGCTCGGTGATCTCCAGCTCGGAGGTGTAGATGTAATGGAGGATCTTGCCCATGACATCTGGATCGACATCTTCCAAGCTGACCTCTCTCTTCTTGCTCTCTTCCATGTCTGAGAGGAACATGGCCCGGAAATACGGGCTGCAGGCTGCCAGCACCAGACGATGGCAGGGAAACTCCTTCCCTTTAACTTTTAAGACACAGTCCAGAAACTTATTGTGGTCCAACATGTCTTTGAGTCCATCCTGGAGAAGAGTTTGCTGGTAGAGACGCAATTCTTCCATTTGATCAAGAGGCAAACCCATGGTGACGAGTAACCGCTCGTTCTTTTCCCCAGTCCTTCTTTTATGGATAAATATTGGCTATATCTATAACTGAGTAAGGAAACTTGCTCAAAGCAGGGCTCGCAGCCTCGCGGGCTCCCAGACCGGCGGCGCACTGGGAATGTGAAACGCTCGCTACTCTCCCAGCTGTCTGTGTACTTCAGTTTCCAGCTCGGGGCTTTATATATAGACACAGCGCTGCAGAGCTTAAGGAATCCATACTGCAGCATGTGTAAGCCGATCACCCTTTAATATGACACATTGGACAAGGAGGAAGGGAGGGGGCCGGGGGAACAGCTGTAATTCCAGCCTCAGTAATTCAGGAAAGGTCTGTCAGCTCATGAGTCACCATGGGGGGAGCAGGAGGTTTCGCCGCCGTGACACCACGGGGGACGCGCACGACCCATGGGCTTGGGGAGCGGACTCTGGGTGAGTCTAACAGCCCAATCTGCCTTTTGGGTCATGGGTGGCAAGGCTGGGACTTGCTCCTGATGATGCTAAACGGGCTGCTCCGAAAGTGCTGGACCTTTAGCTGTGCTAAAAATAGCCCGTGAAGTCAAAGCTGGAAAGATGCGCTAAGGGAGGGTCTTATGTGGGCTTTGTGGCATCCCAAGCTCCAGCCAGCTCCCGCCCAGGGCTGCTTTGCTACACAGGTTTGTCCTTTATTCTCCTCTAGAGTCACTTTTCAGGGGTCTGGAAGGGGGTGGGAAATGGAGGTAGAGCTGTTTAATTACAGCCCTGTATGGAATATGAGACCTGTGATGGAAGTTATTTTAAAATTCTCACTAAATCAGGAGATTTGAGGACTGTGGGAGAGGGATGGCTCTTTTTCCCTGCAATAGGTGGTGGAGTCACCTTCCCTGGAGGTGTTTAAGGAAAGACTGGACATGGCACTCAGTGCCATGGTCTGGTTCAATCATAGGTTGGAGTCAATCCCAGGGCTCTTTTCCAGCCTCACTGATTCTGTGACTCTGTCATACCTGCAAATGGGTCCCAGTGGCACAGTCTCTGGGCACCTTGCCACCAATAAATCCATCTTTTCCAGGTCCTGGTGACAGAGAGAGTGTCTGATGCAGAACAGAAGCAAAGGAAATGCAATGGTGGGCTTCGACTCACAGATTAAGACATCTAAACACAAATACCTTCTAGTAAATTGAGAGTGTCCTGCTCAGATCTTCTGGTTCACCCCCATGATGAAGTCTAGAGCCACAGCAGGACAATCTGCCTGGCCTGGAGCCAATGCTCCATAGTGGCTGAGTTCTCCAGTGGCTCTTGTGTCCTGCTTGCCTGCCCATGGAGGTCTAGGAAGTCCCAAGGGCCCTGAAATGGCCAGTCCAGGTCCAGCGATTCCCACGGAGCTCACAAAGAAGCAAATTAGTTTTGACAGACACGGGCGAGCAGAGTAGCTATAATTATTTATACCTATGGTAAAACTTGTGCATGAATCTGTTTTATCTCTTACTGTGGACCCTCTGGGCTGTCTGACACTCAGCGGTGGCACAGATTTAATTAACGATTTAATTAAGTCTATGAAAAAATATTAGCCACTATTCTCGATGTATTTAAAGCCACATAACCCCTTACCCTGGCACGGATGTATTTATAAAAAGTGCCATGGTGGTTATCTCCAGAAGTGGGAAGAGGGGGGGAGCTATACTGGTATGAAGCCCTTCTGTACTGGTGTAGTTCCAGCAGCATCTGGGAAGTACCACTATAGCAGGGAAATAATCACAAGCTGTTTTCAGAGCTCACATCATAAGCCCTTCTGTGCTGCTCATCTGTGATGGGATCAAACACTGAGTGCTGATCTTTGAACTGGGTCGAACTTCAGGAATCTTTGCTCCCTGACATCTGGGGCTGGATACCCCACCTCCTCCTCTCTCCGCTCCCTCTGCATGAGCTCTGTGCCATCCCAAGTTTAATCCTGTGTTGTTGTGCCACCAGCTGGGATTTCCCCCCTCCCTCTGCCTTTAATCTCCCTTGAGCCCTGAGTTGTTTTCCTTTTTGTTGTGCTGCCATCTGAGTTTTGCTTCCTTATTCCCCACCCCACGAGGTGCCACTGCTAAAATGCAGCTACAGCCCTTCCCAGAGGAGCTCTGGGACCTGGTGGGTCTCTGGCATCTCCCAGGTTTGCGTTTCACCCAGGGAAAGGGCACTGTGCTGGTCCCAAACCTGCTCTGGGGACTCCATGGGCGTCAGTGGCTTTGCCCAGCAGCTGGAGCAGCTCCAAGGCTTGGGGAAGCAGCCCTGGTTTTCCAAGAGCCTGGGTGCACTGTCCCCAAGACCTGACAGGGCCACAGCCAGAGATTTCCAATGACCAGTGGACTCCAACAGTCATTAAGTGTGTCCCCAAGTGGGCAATAGTGCCCCCAGGACATGGGAGAGGGTGAATGCCCTGGTTTTGTCTGGGACAGAGTTAATTTTCCTCCTCCAGTGCTGTGTTTCTCCTGATTCAGGATGGGGATAATGCTGATAACTCACCCATGTTTTGGCTCTTGCTGAGTCGTTCTCACCGAGTCAAGGATTTTCCATGTCTCCTGCTCTGCCAGTGAGGAGCTGCACCAAAAGCTGGGAAGCAGCGTGGCCAGGAGAGCTGATCCGAACTGACCAGAGAGATATTCCCTTCCACAGAACATCATTCCCAGTATATAAACTGTGGAAATTACCCAGGAGGGAGCCAATTTGCTGTTTGGGGACAGGCTGGGTGTCAGTCAGTGGGTGACGAGCAATTGTGTTGTGCATCACTTGTTTCTCTTGGGTTCTGTTGCTCTTTCTCCTCTCCTTATCATTACCATCCTCATGTTTTATTTCAACTGTTAAACTGTTCTTATCTCAACAGATTTACCTGTTTACCTCTTCTTTCTGATTCTCCTCCTTATGGGGGGCAAGGGGGAGTGAGTGAGTGAGAAACTGTGTGGGATTAAACCACGACAGTGAGGATACACGGATACATCCTAAAAGGATGCAGTGTTGCAGGATCACTCCCTCCCATACAAAATGTCAGAACAAAAAGGATGAATGCAGGAATTTTAGCCATGTCAGGCTGAACAAGAAAGTGCCCAGTGCAGGGCTATTTACTGGGATTTGTAATTGCAATAAATAATTGCCTTTCTTGGCTTCTTGGTTGAATTTTACAAAGGGGCAGGCAATAACCAGAGCAGATGAGATGCTCTTCTCCAGAGAGATGAGCAGTGGATAAATCCCATCCTACAGAGGAATTCAGTGAGGCTGAGGGTGTCCTGTGCAAGGCTGAGCTGGTTGAGATAGCACCAGGGTGCTCCTGGCCCACCAGGCCTCCTGGGCTTGTCAGAGCAGTGAAAGCCGAAGGGATAACTCCTGGAAAAGGAGGGCAAAGCCCAAATTCTCCCACGAAGTGTCTCTAACAAATCACTTGCTGGGCTGGTGTCTAAGATTAGCTCCTTCTGGCAGCTTCAGCAGACGCAGCTGCTGGGTAAATATAGACCCTTAGTGAATAGGCTATTTTCTCTCCTGGAGTATCCAAGTCAGGAGGGCAGTGCAGAGTCACTGGGCTTTGCCATGTGAGTCACCCACTTCGACACTGGGAGGTGACTCTGTCCTCCCAGGAGCTGAGCCACCACAGCGACAGAGCCCTCGGTCTCAGCAGCTCAGGGTGGTGCCACCTGCGCAAGGACACCCCCAGTGAGGGGAAGAGATGAATTTAACCCTGCAGGAAGCACATGGTGGCAGAGCTGTTTGGATGGAAAAAGTAAATCTGGAATAATGGAGATGCCAAGAAACACCTACAAAAAGTCCAGCAGCAACAGATGTGTCAAAAAGGGATGTGCCTGGCAGCTGGAGAGATTTTGGGGATGGGACAAAATGCCACCAAGGCACAATACCTGCCCCTGACTCCCAGCACTGTCGATCAGACTCCCAGAAATAAGACAAACCTGGCTTCTAACCCAAAACCCACATGGGTGACAGTTTGCTGGCCACAGGCTCTACGTACGTACAAAAGCAGAGTCAAAATGAAGGTGAGCATGAATCGAGCTGCAGCCCAACCTTCAGTCTGGTGATGCCACCAAGGTGGGTTTCTGCTGAAGTCAGAAATGTCTTGTATCACTGTTTTGGGGGGCAGGTGAGGACCTGCACACGGATCCTTGTCCTCTCAGCTCTGGTGGCTGGGCATTGCCCGGGGTGTGACCTGCAGCACAGCAGCGTAGCAGGGATGAGCCGCAGGTGCCAGAGTTATCCAACATTTATTGGCTACATAAATAAGTGACATTTATCAGGGACTTCACAAATTACTTTGGCAGAGCTGAAAGCTGGCTAGGAGGCACCAAGAGTCTCGACCCCCATTGCAAAGGGGTCTGGATCCTGCCCTCACCAAACACCGACACGACTCAGACATAAGGCCACTGAGAGTTACTCTAAAGCGCAAGAGAGCCAGAGCTATTTTTCAGTTACAAACCCACCTTTCCCCCAAGGCACCGTGTTTCACACACTCCCAAAGTCTACTTCTCCAAGGAGTCTCCCATGGGCTTTCCCTCCACCACCCAGCCCCAAGTCCCCGCCCTTGATTCAGGGTTTCTCTCCTTTGGTTGTATTTACCTGTGTGCTCACTCAGCCCTACAGCCATGGGCTTGGCACACCAAAGGCAGCTGAGGAAAGGGATGGGTGGCTGGAGATGAGCAAGAGTTGGCTACAGCACGTTCTGTCCCTCAGCCATGGGCAGGAATGTGAGCTTAGACCTTTGTCCGTGGCATATAAAGAAATTGAGGTGGGGTTCGGCTTGAGTCCCAGGACACGTGTCCCAGCAGGGCTGGTCGTGGTGGCCACATTGTCCTCGGATCCAGCAGTGCAGGACCCTAAAAGCTCCAGCCATGGGACCTGGAGAGTCTCCTCTGGGAGACATGGGCTGTGGGAGAGTCCAGTGCTGGTGGACCAAGTGTTGTGGGGTGAAATCTCTGGGCCTGCACAATGTCAGAGGGTCAGGAAAATGATGGGGATGGCTCTGGCATGATAGAAATGTCCTGGGATCCGCCTCAGCATCCTGCCACGCCTGGGGAGCCTGTGAAATGCCCACTGTGCCTGATGGAAAATCTTTCCTGCAGCAGGGGGGTGACCTGTGCCTTCCAGGTGACTTCTACGTGGATGAGCTACAGCAGTCTGATT
Organism: Lycocorax pyrrhopterus obiensis; assembly: GCA_014706295.1. Taxonomy (NCBI): domain Eukaryota; kingdom Metazoa; phylum Chordata; class Aves; order Passeriformes; family Paradisaeidae; genus Lycocorax; species Lycocorax pyrrhopterus. The sequence goes on along the minus strand of JACSVZ010000002.1, from coordinate 2,807,341 downwards.
GTCAGGAGGGCTTGGAGAGCCCTGGCCAATGGCTGGTCTGGCAGCAGTGGCTGGGAGGGGGACCAGGCTTTGGGACAAGCCTGCTGGTGCCTCCCCTACTCCACCTTTGCCTTGTCACCCTTCTCCTCCTCCTCGATGGCCAAGATGCGCTCGCGCTCCTTGATCAGCTGCACTCCGCAGTACGTGATGAACCAGATGGACAAGGTGCTGACAGGGAAACCTAGAGCAGGGAGGGAGACATGGTCATCCAGGGCCTGTCAGCTTGCCTGACAAGGCCAATTCTTCACCAGCACAGCTGCCTCTCAGGTGGGTTTGGGAGGTCCCACAAGCTCACGATGGCCAATGACATTTTTCATCCTAGATCCAGCCCTGTAGCTTTACCGAGAGAAGAGGGAAATCCTCAGGATCAGAGTTTAGATGAAGCTCAGCTTGGTGCCTGAGCCCACCAAGGCACCATGGACAGCAGCTAATGTGGGGACATGCTGGAGGGGCTTTGAGCCCCTCTTACCCCCAGAAATCCTTCTGTTCTCCAAGTTCAGACATCATGGTTGACTTTCTGCCCATTGAACCTGCCCATGTCCATTGTTGCTTAACACTGTGACCTTCTGGAAGGTTTGGGCCCCCCTGATGCTGTGGATCAACCCCAGCCTTGCCCTGCGATTAGTGGGGACACAGTGTCTGCCCAGGAAAATACATATTTTTGTCACCTACATCAGTGACAGAGCCTGGAGCTCTCCCTCCACTTAGGAAGGGTCTGACGGTGTTTGCAATCACAAATCCGGTATCCACAGCAGAGGGGTGGATCCAGGGTTTGTTCCTGCTAAAACAGGACCTCTGCAATGAATAACGCAACCAGCAAAAGCCGGCGAGCTCAGCGGGCAGGCACTCCTGGCACACCGAGCCCAGAGCGTGATATTATCCATTCCCTGCGCCAGCCCCATCCCGGAGAGGATGGTTATTTATACCCTGGGCAGCTCAAGAAGACTTCAAAATAGCGCCACAACCCACTGATTAGAAATGTACAGACTGCAGGATGAGGATTTGTACCTGTCACGCTCAGGATGACGCAGGAATGTCTGCCGGAGCAGAGGAAATGAGGCAGGACGAGTAAACCCCTTTCTCCAGCAAGGGGACTGTTTCACAGGCAGGGCCTCAGCCCTGCTTGGCGAGGGGAATGTGACCCTTGCAGTGCTCCAGGGAGCCTAAGCCAGTGTCAGGCTGTGCCAGGAGCTGTACAAGCACACCTGGAAGGCGGCTGGTACCACAGAACACTCAGTGAGGAGCGTGGGGGCTGAGAAACCACTGCCCGCACTTTTCGCATAAGAATTCAGGACATTGGGAGCAGCCACACCACCAGACAGTGGCCAGGATACTTTGGACCCACAAGGACTCAAAACCCCAGTCCTCAGCTCCTGTACCAGTGTCCCCCCATTAAAACAGGGGTCTCTGAGTGGGGAAGGCTGGCAGCACCTTACCCGTCACGAGGAGTCTCTTGGTCACCAGCAGTGCAAACTCCAGGCTGTTGAGGGCCAGGATGTTGTAGAGGACGATGGCCCAGAAGTTCACCGCCCCAAAAGCTGCCCTGATCCGCCGAGACGTGGCCCCTGACAGTTTGGCCTGTGGAGGGGAGAGGAGCAGAGGGAAAAGGGTCTGTAAGGAAAGGGGGTGACCGGGGCAACTCCAGGAAACTCCAGCTGAGATCCCAGAGAAGAGGCAAAAATCAGAGCAGCCTTTAGTGCCTTTGGGACAAAGAAATAAATGAACAAGGCAAAACTTCTGCTGTGGTGCATGAGGGACTCTGGACTGGGTCCATGGGTAAGATAGTTAGATAGGTTCATGATAATTGCAGAATCACAGGCACATGGAATTGTTTGGGTTGGAAGGGACCTTAAGGATCATCCAGTCCCACCCTTGCCATGGGCAGGGACACCTTCCACTATCCCAGGCTGCTCCAAGTCCTGTCCATTCTGGCCTTGGACACTTCCAGGGATCCAGGGGCAGCCACAGCTTCTCTGGGCACCCTGTGCCAGGGCCTGCCCACCCTCACAGGGAAGGATTTCTTCCCAATATCCCATCTAACCGTTCCTTCTGTCAGTTTAAATCTATTTCTCCTTGTCCTGTCCCTCCACATCCTTGTCACAAGTCCCTCTCCAGTTCTCTCAGAGCCCCTTTAAAATGAAATGGTTGAGTCCCGCTTTCTCCACCTCTTGCCTTGGGTAAGCCACTCCTCAAGGCAGAAGAATCTGTTGTATCCCAGGATTATTATTAGCCTTACATGCAAATCACTCCTGGGTCCTGGTAAAAATAGTTTCTTAGGAATTCAAAAAAAAAAAAAAAAGCTCAAAACTAATGACAGCAGCAGAGTGAAACTGTCACTGGCACATAATCTTCAGGATCAGCTGCTGTGAGTGGAGCAGGGAAGGAGTTTACAGCAGCCTTCAAAGAGCACGGTGAATCCCCAGGCCACTTAGTGCTGGGAATTGTGGTGCTGCAGGGAAGGAGATTTCACTGCCTGTGAGAGCCTTAATCTGATTAGGAGTTCAACAAGGAGAGCAAACGGGAGGATTGCTCTCCACGGTTTTTATTCAAAATAGATCTTTATTTAACCAGTTTGGGACCTCCAGACTTTAGACGGGGGAAAAGAAATAAGGAACATAATTGTTTCCAGGATGGAGTTTCCTAAATTTTGTTTCCGGTATGTCCTTGAGACACCTTGGTCCCAAACAGAGATGGGCCACTAAGCTTTGGAGTGTTTTAAAAATAATTTGTTCTAAGATCTAAACACTTGCTTTTAAAACAAATCAGATCCAAACCACTGAGAATGCCAAGATGCTTTTTGGAACAAGACCAACAAATAAATTATTCCCGTAAGGAAATATAGAAACATTTCCCCACAGGATCATAGAACATGGACATTCCCCATAGAATATTCCCATGGGTTACCCCCATGTGCATAAACATATTTCCAAGGACAGACCTCATATTTTGTGTCCATCTGCGGCACTTTGATGCCTCGTTGGAGATGCATTCCTGCTTCTCTTGGACCTCTCTTTTCCCTCTGGAATCTCCACCCCAACCTAAATTTCCTGTGAAGTGTCACAGGGGCAGGAGTTTGCCGTGGGTGGGTGACAAAGCACATAAAATGAAGGGACACCAAGCACCAGGACCGTGCTTCCCTTGCACAGCTCAGTAGCTGATCCCAAAGATTGTCCAGGGATGTCACGACCCCTGGAAATGTTTAAAAAACATGTGGATAATGCATTTAGGGATGTAGTTTAGTGGTGAACATGGTGGTGGTACTGGGTTGACAGTTGGACCTGATGGTCTTTTCCAGCCTTAATGATTCCATGATTTTAAAGGCCACAGGGAAAGAGCTTCAGGTCTCCACGCAGGAGGCCGGGCCATGGAGCTTCATGGCATCCTTAGGGATGAAAATCTGAAAATCTGACTCCCACGAACCAGCGTGAGCTCCCTCCAGTCACGGATATTTTCCAGCACCAGAGCTTGTCCCCAGCCCCCTCGACTTTTTCCCACCCCTGCTGCAGCCCAGCTCCTCACCTCCAGTTTGGCAAAGGGCCCCAGCTGGAAGAACTTCTGCACCCAGAGCTCGAAGTTGAGGCCGAAGCAGTTGGCGAGAGACCAGATGTAAACGACCTCGCAGGGCCCCAGCCACAGCGTGGTGATGGCAAAGGTGCTGATGCTGGCCACCAGCTCCTTCAGGATGTTGTCGTGGTTCTCTCCAATGTGGTCATACACATATCTAAGGGCCAGGGAAGGTGGTTGGTGCTGGGAGACCCCTCCGGAGTCTCTTTTCCCGAGCTCCTCACAGGCAGGTCAGTCCAGGACACCCCAGTAAAACAGGAAGGATGTTCTGCTGACACATTCTTGCAATAAACTGATTTTTGCTGTGCCCCAGCTGCTTGTGGCTTGTGTTTCTGCAAAGCTATAAATGCTTGAGGACAAAATATCCACCTTTCCCCCTCTGGCAGGTAAAACTTGCTAAAACTTGGGGTCTCTAGAGCTGCAGGCTCTCTCAGATTTGCTGGTGCTCAGGGTCTTATCACAGAGCAGCCACCTCCCTCAGCACAAGTTTGCTGGGGTGAGGTCATGGATAAAAGGAGGTGAAGGGCTGAGGGAGGTGCAGATGGAGCTACAGGACTCAGTTCCCCTTTCCTCCTAGAGAAATATAAACCTGGCTCTTCCTCCTCTGAGGGAATGCTAAACCCACCAGACTTTAAGGGATTTTGGGACAGGACTCTTTTATTCCCAGCTTTGGAGGAGGGGGCTGTTGCTCTTTGTGCAATAAATTCAATGGGTTTGGGGCTAAACAGAGCAAATAGTGGGACTTATCCAGAAGACAGGACAGCCCAGCTTTGGGATGAACAGCATGTGATGCTCCATTGCTCTGGGATGGACGGGAAGACCCTGAACCAGACCAGAGGTGGTGGATCAGACACTTACTTGCACAGCCAGTCATTAATCCCTCTGTCAAAATGCCTAAAACAAGATAATGACATGTTAAAACACACAATGACAATAAAAACGTGTTAAAACAGAGAAAACACCCAATCTCCTGGGGAGGCACAGCTTGGACCTCACTCACAGAAGTCCTCCAAGCTCCTTCCTTGGACAGCTGCCATTACAGATGGAGTTTAACTTCTCTCCTTATCTGTTGCTTCCTGCCTGGAAGCAAATATTTCCCTGGGCTGTGGCCAGGTCTGGACTATAATTTCAGGTGGTCTCCAACTCACAGACCAGCTGCCCAGGACAGCCCAGGTGTCCCCCCCTCCACGCAGGTTCTCAAACACTCCTTTGTTCACGCTCGCGGGGTACTCACGTTTCGGCAAAGATGTAGAGCATGGTGATGCATTTTGGGGGCTGGGGTGGGTCCAGGTGGTCCAGCCTGGCGATGGTGTTGATGACCCCAAACATGACGGCAGCTTTCACCCAGTCATACACCAAATTGGAGTAGGCCAGGCCAGCTGGAGCAAAAATGGGAGTCAAACGGGGGAAAAGGAGCACGGAATGATGCATCACAATTTCTGGGGATATCGTGGCCCATGGGAGCACGGAGTCTATTGCAACAAATATAACATCAAGAAGAAACTCACTGCTGTCTTGGAACAGCTAATCTTTTGAAACTAAGTGTTTTAAGAGGCTTGAACCAAAGGACAATCTCTTCTCAGGATATTTGGGAACAAACTGCTTATTGGCCTTGGTAGTCAAAGAAATTCTGTTTATACAGTAATTTATTCCATCATTGTTCCTTCCCTCTGAGGCTTGTTAAGCTGTGATGAACTCGTCACAGTTCTCAGGTCTGACCTCTGAGTTTTTATTGGCATCTCCATCAAAATTCCCCTCACCCCAGCTCCCTCTGGCCATGGATGTAACGTCGATGCTACAACAGAGCCAGGGCCAGAACCTCTGATCTAAAGATGTGTCTGATGCTGGGAAACAAATCCTGCAGGAGCAGCCACTACAGATTTCAAATGCCTCTGCAAAGAGCAGCTAAAATGCACCCATCTTGGTGGGATCCAGCTCCCAGATTAAGGGATGCTCCCGCTGTGGGCCAGGCAGGGGTGGGCAGTACAGTCAGAAGAGCTCAGCTCCCCCTGGAGTAACACAGGATCAGTCCATCCAGGACTCTTGGGACACCCTAAATCAATGTTAGTGGCATTCCAGCTGCGTTAGGATTTTATCCTGGCCTCCAGATGCCACTCTGGTGAGACATGAGACTCCTCCAGCCCCAGCTTGTCCTCTGCTGTGTGGCGGTGTCTGAAATGCTGCCATTGGACATGGATTTGACCAGCTGGAATCCTCCATCCAGCTGCCAGCCGAAGGTCAGTGCTGTACTGTACTTCCCATTTATCCTGCAAATTTGCCTTCTGGAGGTCTCTAGCCCAGCCCTGCTTGGACAACACCCAACTTTAAGTTGAGATTATGTTGCTCTGGACATTGTCCATTTAAGTGTTGGACATGACTCTTTTGGGATAATCGGTAACCCCTCTGGGCACCTGTCCCAGTGTTTGACCACTCTATGGACAGCATTCCTTACATGCATTCAGGCTTTGCCTTGCTGCACGTGGTTTGCTGTGTCCTGCTGATTTTTTGGAGGTGCTGAGCTCCCTTCCAGTCCAAAGGCAACAAAAATGTCTTGATGCTCAGCTTCCTAAACCCCAAACTAAACAATTTACCCTGTGAAAAGGTCAGACCAACACCGTGTGCTTTCCAGGGCTGCCCAACCCCAGCTCTGTGCGTGGCCAGTGGGAGGATGAGGGGCTTTTACTCAAACCTGTCCAACACAGACATTCCCAAAGCCTCTCAAGGGGGGGTGGATGGAGATCTGGGTCACTCACCACTGCTTTGGAGCTGAGTACAGGGGTGAACGTGCCCAAGCACGGCCACTCACCCAAGGACCAGTCTGAGAGGCGGTTCACGAACTTCAGGTCGGAAGGGAGGGTGAGGATGTAGAAGAAGTGGAAGAAGATGTCCACAGCCACGATGGCCCCCACGTGGAGCAGGGCATTGACTCGGATGTTCTTCATCTCGTCGTCCTTGCGCCTCAGCTCTTGGGTGCTCACCTGCAGGGAGGGACAAACCAGGGTGGGGCTGAGGCCAGGGACAGGACGGGCAGCATTCCCTCATCCAGAAGGATGGTCAAGTCCAAATGGGGATGGATTCATCATTCGCCTTTAGAAATCACACCATGGACTACGTGGCCCAATTTCTACCGATTAAGGGAGACCCAAGGAGTGGCTCAGGTGAGCACATCCACAAGGAGCAGGACAGGTGCCACCCAGAGCACCCCTCCCACACCTCCAGTGCTGAGGACAGCAGGGATGTCCCTCCTGCATCACCCTCCTGTTCCCATGTCTGGGATTTCCAGCAGAGCAGGCACGTGGTGAGACACAGCAGTGACAGGTCTGTCTGTACTCAGGACTCCAGCTGGGGTGAAATCCACGCTGACCAGGGAGCTCCCAGGGTTTCATGTTCTTTCTGCAGCAACATGCTCAGAAAATCAACTTTGCTTCAGGACAGCCCCTTGCACAGGTCACTAAGAGGGAGCAAATTCTTGCACCCATCACATCTCCAGGATGGATTCCAGGGTTGGAATCCCAACCTTACAGTTCTGCCAGGGCCTGGTGTATTTTTGTCCAGGGTCACCTGGGAGAAGGAGGAGGAGAATTGATGAGGTCTGAGGCTTCTGCTGCAGACTCTGGCTGTAAACAAGAGGGAGACTTGCTCGAGGGGCCGTCCTGAATCGGTGGGACCTGATTGATGGGGATTTCATCTCTGCTGTGTCTTGCACAAAGAGGGGCTGGGATTTGCCTCCAGGAGCTGTCACATCTCTGGTCGTTGTCATATAAACATCACCAGAGTGAGCTCTCAGGATTACACGGGGCAGAGCCCTGTCCTTGCCTCCCCGCATCGCCGTAAAATTGCTGCTGTATTCAAAATCCTCTTATGTTTATTACTTCCCCTTTATTCCATGTGAGAGGTGGGAGCTCTCCCTGCATAATCCACAGGCTGCTGCACCAGCCCTGTTGTCAAATCCAGATGATTCCTGAGAATTAAAGCCTCTGCCAGATTTTTTTGGTGTCTGTTAAGTACCAGGTGCCTTAAGGATACGAAGAGGTCGCTGGACCCTGAGCTGAGGGAGGACAGGGTCTGGCACGGAGACGTGTGGGAGGACACAGAACCCTCCTTCCATGGAATCACAGAATGGTTTAGGTTGGAAAAATCCATTCGGATCATTGAGTCCAGCCATTAACCCAGCACTGCCAAGCCCATCACTAAAACATGTCCCCAAGTACCACATCCACACGTCTTTGAAATACCTTCAGGGATGGTGACTCCACCACCGCCCTGGGGCAGCCTGTTCCAATGCTTGACAACCATTTCCTTGAAGAAATTGTTCCTAAAATCCAATCTAAGCCTCCCCTGGTGCAACTTGAGGTTGTTTCCTCTCGTCCTCACGTCTGTGTGTGGTGCCAGCACTTGGCCACCACCCCCTTGGGATAAGGGCTGTGTCCCCCACATTCCCAGCCCTACAGAAGGGAATTTGTTCCCTTGATCTCAGTAAGAAAGATGCTTCTCCACCCAAATTTTGCTGGCCAAGCCCTGGTACAGATGAGTTCCCACCTCACATGGGGGTGCAAGAGCTCCACCAGGATGTAGGACCAGTAGGTTCCAAAGCGGCAGATCCGCTCTCTAACTGGGCCGTACATCCCACCCTGGGGAAGGGTTCTATCTGCCTCCCGCCCTAATTGCTCTTGGGCAATTAAGAATTCACCGCTCCAGCAGTGCAGGGGGGATGTAGCCAGGAGATGGCAGTGGTGGCCAGGCCAAGCCAGGACCCCGGCCGGGGCAGGGGAAAGTGGTCGGAGACAATCCTTGTGCCTTTGGGGTGAGCGTTTGAGCAGCAGAGAGGGGAATTGCTCCTTTATCGGCTTTAGACATCCTGATTAGGGGCTCTGCAAAGGAGCAGGAAATAACCCCGCCCTGGATCCGGCTCTGCAGGAGCAGTGGGAGTTCAGGTGTTGGAGACATGGGGAGTTTAATGTCCCCATTTATAGGGACCTGGCTGCATCCCTGAAGGAGACACCAGAGCTGACCTTATGATCTTCAGGGTCAAATGCTCTAAAAATCCTTTTTAATATGTCCAGTAAGAACCAAGGGGCCTCTTGTTCCTTTTAAGAGGCATCATGAGGTTGTCAATTCCACAGGTGATGAGCAGGCAAGGAGCAGGACTTGGATCATGGCTCATGCTGGAGGAAACATTCCAGTGCAGACCCTTTCTTAGGCAACCAGAACCGGCCCCACAGGTGAGAGAAGGTGCTGGGCCTGGTGGGTCTTTGATCTTCTCCTCACCACGAGGCTCTGGCTGCTCTCCCCCACCCTGGGCTGGTTTTTCTTCTGAGTTCACAAATGTTTCTCCAAAACATTCTTGTACCCAGGCATCAATTTGGGTCCAAAAACTCGATGTAGCTGTTCTTCTGCAGAAGGACCCAGGGGCATGGTGGGAATCCTCCACAGCATCGCTGCTGACCAAACACCTCCCTTTTCCAGCATCACCAGTTTGCTTTGCAGGCCAAGGCTGATCCTTGGTGTAGAAGGAGGTTGAGGTGGGAAGAGTGAGGGGGGACACAGCACTGCAGGTTTCCTTGATCTTGGACTGTGGAACAGCTCCAGAGGTCAGCTGGTCCCAGCCCAGGCTCCTGCTGGTGTTTTCCAGAGCTGTTCGGAGTCTGCTCGTCCAAAAGCTCCCTTGGTTGTATGGAACAGGCAAAGACTCGGGGCATCGAGGTATTTCATGGAGCCCCTGATTGCTGGAACTCAGCCTTCCACCCAATCTTATTTATTTCCTGAGGAATAACTTGTTCTAAAGACACTCAAGCCATCCCTGGAAGCTGCTACTCCCTGGGTGAAGCAGCTGGATGCAAATGGGAGACTGTCCTTGCAGTCACAGCCTGCAGAGGTCCCACGGGTGGGCACCATATGTGTGGCCCTCGCCACAAAGGTCCTGGGGTGACAACACAAGGAAACCAAGGCACTGAGCAGTGCAGATGTCCAGTGAGCAAGGACATCACAGCAAGATCCTCCTCTGTGAACTGGTCAGTGAAAAGGGCCAAATAAACCCAAAAAGAAGGTTAAAAATCCATCAGTTTATGCCCTTCCCCACAAAAATGCACAGCCACAGACTGGAGGTGACCACAAGAAGTTCTACAACCATTTGCACCTGCACTGTGGCGAAAGGTGGGGTTTTCGTAGACATTAAACCCAAGCAAATAAATTTTGGGGAGAAATCCTGCTCCAGCCCGGCCTCAGGATCACTCACCTGGGCGTGGAACTGGTCAAACGTCATGACAGGCCCAAAGAAGAAGAATGGGAGGTAGAAGTTGTACTTGAGGAGGTCGAAGATGGAGTAGATGCCCTCTTCCTTCTCGCAGTTCTCGAGGGCAAAGCTCATGCAGCGCATGATGGTGAAGGTGCATCCTCCGTAGAAAAGGACATCTTGGAGATCAAAAGCTCCCGTTACAAACCCGCTCTGGACAAGAAACAGAGAGTCACCGCCAGGAACGTGGTGTCGCTTCTATGCTCCCTGGCTTTGTGGGGGACACCACTCCTGGGGCAGCAGAAATGGTTTGGGTTGGAAAGGACCTTAAAGCCCATCCAGTTCCACCCCCTGCCATGGGCAGGGACACCTTCCACTATCCCAGGGTGCTGCAAGCTCCATCCAGCCTGGCCTTGGACACTTCCAGGGATCCGGGGGCAGCCACAGCTGCTCTGGGCACCCTGTGCCAGGGCCTCCCCACCCTCACAGCGAGGAATTTTTTCCTAACATCTCATCTAACCCTGACCTCTGTCAGTTTAGTTTTCAGTTCAAGACAAACCTCTAATTATGCTCTGACACCAATTGTCTCTGAAGTTAATGAGCTGAAAAGAGAAAACTGGGGCTCGATTTCCCAGCTGGCTCCTGCAGCTCAGAGCAGTCAGGAAGTGGTAGATCCTCTTGGCCGTGTCACCAAGCAGCTGTTGGTCACACAGGCTTTGGTCTGGGGTGGCAAAGTCACCCTGTCACAGGTGTCCCCAGGGAGTAAAGCAGAGCCAGCACATGGTTGATGGAGACGGAAGGGACACGTTTTTGGAGGCAGGGAGAGGCAGCACTGTCCTGCTGAGGGACTGGATATTTTAATAAGGTCCTTCTCGGGCTTTTCTCCACCCAGCAGTGAGAGAAAATCTTAACTAGGCTGTGACCTAAAAGATGGGCATCGCTGAAGCCATCCCAGCTGTGTGTTACTGCCGGGGAAACTGAGGCACAGGGCAGCCACAGGCTGACAAGCTGTTGCCTGGGCAGCAAGAAGGGCTCAGATGTCCTTTGTACTGGAACAGCACAAAGCCACCAAAACACGACATCGTCGCTGTGGGATTTATTCCCAAGCTCAGCACCTCAACAGTCCCCTCCCTCTCACACTGGGGGAGCTCTGATGCAGCCAGGAGAAATGACCAGGGCCTGGGGCTGCCCCAGGAGCCCTCCCTGGGGATAAACCCAAGGAGATGGACACCAGTGGCCTGGAAACAAGGCAGACACATGGCCGGGACAGCACCCACCTGCCACGAGCCGAACGGCTCCACCTTGAAGGAGGCAAGGCAGCAGAGCCCGGCCACGTAGCAGAGCCACTTCTGCTTGGCCAGCGCCACCGAGTAGAGGACCAGGCAGTGGGACAGGATGACCATCAGGTAGACTGGTCCCATGCTGCCCAGCACAGCCAGGACCCCGTAGATCGTGTACATCACAGCCCGGTGCTGGGGAGAGAGGGGCCGTGGTCAGCGTGGTGAAAGCCCCAACCCCGCTCCCACTACCCCAGAACATCCCCAAAAACCCCTTCCACAGATGCCAGGCCACCCCTGGTGCTCTCAGATCCATGCCACCGCATCCCTGGCTCACCTGTGGCACAGTCATGGAGCAGATCTTGCCGAAGAGGACGTGTCCCGAGAGGGCGAAGATGATGACGTTCCTGAACGAGGTGAACCACATCACCCACTCGAAATCGGCCACATCCTGCAGGAGCAGCACCAGGCACTTCACTGCCCCCAGCCCCACAACTTTTAAAGCCTTTTCTTCACATTTTCCACCCAAGGGCTCCTGAGCACTTTAGCTCAGACATAAAACCCCGGAGGGACGTGCAGAGGTCGCTCGTCCCGGCGCACACAAAGTGGAGCGTCCACAGCCCTGCAGGGCTGGTATTTCCCCCACTAATTTAGGGAGAAAAATACGAGTCACACGGGCTTTGCAGAAGTGTGTCAGCAGCAGAAATCCAGCTCTGTGTCTCCACTGACCAGGTTGTCTGTAACTAGAAAAGCCTGAGCCCTTCCTCACTCACCATCTTCCTGCCGAAGTAGTGCCAGCCCGGCTTTATGCCGTCCCGAAAGGCCTTTCTGTTCATGCTGTCTGCAAAAGAACTGGAGTTACAGGGAGGGAAACAGCTCTGGGAAACGGGATTCACGTTCAGGCCAGGCAGGGAACCTTCATCGTTGTGATAGTGAACCACCAGGGCTCAAATGACCCATCCCAAAAGTGCCTGATTGCCATGGACAACGAAAATAGTCAATGACCACAGGTTTCTGCAGGAATTTTCAGCAAAGCCTTTTTCTCACCACACATCCCCTGGATGATCCCATGAAATTTTCAGGTTTGTGGGCTTCCAAACAAAAAACAAACAAAAAACCCACTCCCCAAAAAGCCAAAAACAAACGAAAAAAAACCCCCATACAAACAAAAAAATCCCAAACCAACCAAACAAACAAAACCCCAAAACCAAGCAAACACAAAAGGGAATCAGCCCTGTGTAGGCAGGGTGCTGGTTGCCTGTTTTGGCACTGCCTGGAGACCTGTGACATCCCACAGCCTCTTGCCCTGAGCAGCTGGAAGTAGGGACAAGGAAGCAACAAGGCAAAAAGGCAAAAATCCCTTCAGAAAGGATTTCCAAGCTGTTCTCTGCAAAAGTCAAAGCCAGGGATCTGCTGCTGGTATCAGCAGCTGTAAACGCAGCCACCTTACACCCATCCTCCTTCGCAGGGCCGCCTCCCGGGGATGCGATGGGAGCGTTACCTCTGGATGCCTCGAAGATCCCGCTGCCGCTGTAGAGCACGGCACAGGTCACCACCAGAGCATAAAACCCCAGCTCGTAGCTGGGGAGCATCGCTTTAACCCCCATGGTGGGAGGCCACAGCCCCGGCCGGCACGAGGGAGGGATCCAGACCTGGGAAAGGGAGAGAGGAGAGGGAGGAAAACCAGGAGTGAGAGCTCACCCCCCCTCGTACCCCTCAAACACCCTGCGTTCCTGCTGCTCCTCCCCAGCTCTGCTCTGTGGGCTTCCCTGGAGGCTAAGAGGAAGGAGGAGAGGATCACACCTGGGGCTGAGCCCCGGGGCACAACTCAGGTGTGAAGAGGTTCCTGCAAACCCCACTCGGGAGCCAGGATTTGGGGCAGCTCAGCCAGGTGTTCCTGATGAGGGGCTCTTCCCATCTATCGCGCTGTTCAGAGCTGCTCCAGGATGCCAGCTGTCCGGGACGGGGTTCCTCCAGCGTGTCTCTGATGTCCCCACCTCTAAATCCCAGTGGGATTCAGGATAGAGCACGGGGACACCACTGGTGGAGGGGGCGCGATGGGTTTTCCCACCGTCTGGGCTGCCTCACCTTCTGCTGGGCTTTTGCCGAACCTCCGGCTCTTGGGGGGCTCCCAAAGCCCCGTGGTCCCTCATTTGTCCCGGCCGGGAGCCTTTAGGACCCCGCAGACACGGCCGAACCCCCCGGCGGCATCAGCAGCGCTCGGGGGATGGCGACACCCAGCCCCGCAATTAGCCCTGGGCTAATTACTCCTGCCGAGGCTAATTAACCTCGGCGCGACATGCCTTGCAGCTCCTTAGCCTCCCCACTGCCTGTCCGGCAGCTGCCAAAACGCGGCTGGGGGCTGGAGCAGGCGGGGTGCGGGAAGAGGGATGCGGGGGGACAGGGACAGGGACACCCTCCCCCGGCGCTGCCACCCCCCACCGCCACCATCCCCGAGAGCGCTGAAGGGATTAAGGCGTAAAAGGCTCCTCGGTCACCCTCAGCTTTGGCATCCGCGTCGCAAAGCTTCTGCGGTTATTAAAATAATTCCATAAGAAAAATGAAAATAATATTAAAGTTATTGTTTTAATTTCAAACGTTTATTCTTTTTTTTGTTTGGTCGCCGAGGTTTTTAAAGGGTGGCGGGGGAGTCCTTAGCAGCGCTGCGGGGTGACCCCATCTCCCCCCGGCGTGGACTAAACGCGTTTCCCGGGGGGAAATTCGGGCTCATCCCGGGGGGAATTTCGGAGGTCGCCCCGCGGTCACTCCCGCTGCGGGCGGGCGCTGCCACCGCGCTGCGGTGCCCCTGCGGCGGGAGGGCACGCACGGAGGTGCCTTTAAAAAGCTTTTCTTCTTCCTTTCCACGCTTTTCAAAGCTTCTTTTTATTCTTTTTTTTTTTTAATTTTTTTTTTTTTTGGCGGGGGAGCGGGCGAGGCCACCCCGCAAAGGAGCCGGCGGTGACCGACCCCACGGGGGGCGAGGGGGCTGGCGGGGACCCCTGGGACAATTTTAACTCCTGATCGCTCCCGAGCTGCCGAGTGAGGCTGGGGGATCCCAGCACAGCCCGCCGCAGCTCCGAGCGGCCGCGGGGCAGCATCATCATCATCATCCTCATCCCCCCGCTCCCCTTCCCGGACCCCAGCCGGGCAGTGGGGGCAGGCAGAGGTGACAGAAAGCGCTGGAGGTGCGGGAGCAGCGTGTCACCACCCGCAGCGTGGCCCCCCCAAGCCCCGCATCGCTCCCCGCTACTGACCTTGAGCGCCGGGGCCGCGGGGGGAGGCGGGCGAGGGTCGGGGATCCAGCGTCCGGCACCGCGACGGGGGGGCAGGAGGGGGAAAAGGGACAGGGGGGCACCACAGAGGGTTTGGGGGGCCGCTGACTTGCCCTACAGCATCTCTCAGCCCGGTTTGGGGCGGGGGGGGCGGGTGTATTTTCGGGCTGCCGTCCCCCACCTTGCCCCTGGAGGAAGTTTGGCTGGGAGTGGAGCGGAGCAGGCGGGAGGTATTTTTATTTTAGAGCAGCACTGCAGAGGGGGGTGGCTCGGGAGCTGTCTGTCACGGCAGCTGCTGAGAGGACCCGTGCTGGCTGCCAAAGCTCACCCCGAGCCAGGGGAGCCGGCCCGGGGAGCCCCGGGGCACGGCAGAACCAGGCAGGGACTGGCTCCCTCCAGGGGGGGTTTGGGTCCCCACTTTTAGCCTTGAGAGGGAAGGGGTGGCCCCCATCACCTGGTTCCAGAGGGTGATATCATTGCGTGGGGATGGGGAAACTGAGGCACGGAGCCAAAAGGAAGTGTCATTCCTGCTCATCTTAGGCAGCATTTAAATCTAAGTGAGGCTCGGAGGTTGCAGCATCTCCTGCTCCCAGGTAAGAAGCATCAAGACAAGAGGAGATGGCCTCAAGACGTGCCAGAGGAGATTTAAGTTGGATATGATTAAAAATTTCTTCACTGGAAGTGTTGTCAGGAGCTGGAACAGGCTGTGCAGGGAAGTGGTGGAATCACCATCCCTGAAAGTGTTCAAATACCCACGCAGATGTGGCACTTTGGGGCCATGTTTTAGCGGTGGGTTTGGCAGTGCTGGGTTAACGCTTGGACTCGATGATCTCAAGAGTCCTTTTCCAACCTTAATGATCCTGGGATCTCTACAAGCCACCTTTGGGGTCTCCCTCTCGGCTTCCAGCATCCCCAGCAGGGGATGGGAAGGGGCAGGGTTGGGTTGTGGCCTCTGTAATGTCAGGGCGGGCAAACACAGCTCAGCCAAGAGGAAAATCTCCACAGCCTCAGGGTCAGGCCAGTGCCCGGTGCCCACGTTTTCACCGAGCCCCCGTGAGATCTGGGGACAGCTCGCCCTGGGGCCGCCTCCCTGAGCATCTCTGGGCTGCCTGTGGGATCAGGGAAGAGAAACAAGGCGGAGAACCCCGGATTTCATAAATCCCTCCATGGGCTGTCTGGTTTGGGGTGAGATGCTGTGTTCTGGGCTCTGCAGGGAGCATCTGCAGCCCTCGGGTCAGCCCAGCTTTGCTGATGCACTGGCTGCCAACAAAAAGGCTTTTTAGCATCATTTTTCACCTGGTGTCCGCAGAGAGAGGCTCTCCCTGGCCAGGGCTGTGTGGCAACACTTCCAGCACCTAACGAGGCGCTTTATTTGCAGCAGGCGGGGCAGGATTCGGCCCCTCGGATGCCCCGGAGCTCCAGCCCGGATCCTGCAGCTGCAGCTCCATCCCTGCCCGGGGACTCGGCTCCCAGACCTCGGCGTAATTGACTGGCTGCTCAGAGGCGAGGTAATTAAGAGCTCGGTGCAGATAAGCACGGGACACAATTCCTCACAATCCCTCACAATTCCTCGCTCTCCCAGACAGGGAGCCTCAGCAGGAGGGAAAATAAAGTCTGTGGGTGCAGACGGACATGGACCTCGCTGCGGTGGTGCAGGGAGGCAAGGAGGAAAGGCAGATCCACGTCACCCCCCTGGCTCCCAAACCCGCTCACTCCCCATCCCAATCCATGCAGAAAGCAAAGCCAGACCTAAAAATCTATTTTTTTCTTTTTTTTTTTTGGTCACAGCCCCATCGTGCTGCTCCCCCTGGGCACTGGCATCCAGAGAGTTTCAGGCAGATGGTAGATTTTCACCTTCTTTACTTTTTTTTTTTTTTTTTTAATCCTGAGAAATCTGTGATCCTGCTGGATTCGAAGTACAGCTCAGGTGAAGGGCCGGGCAGCAGTTTTTCATGAGGCTCTGGGAGCTGTGGTGATAAAAATAATTTAGCTTTAATTTATAGATATTATAAAAATTTAACCCCCCCCCCTCCTCGCTCCTGATTTCTAATATAGTAAGATTTATTTTTAATGTGACCAGGGCATCTTCCTCAGCACAGGGGACATTTCTGTGTTTTATTGCCCCAGTGTTTATGGTTTTGAGCTGCTTTAAGTGATATTTTTCCAAATATTTGGGGGGTTGCCGGAAGTTGTGGCTCAGGATTTGGGGCCAGGCCCCTCTTTAGTGTCTGAGAAACGTGGTGGGGTTCCAGGAAAGGTGCTTGTCTCTGTCTCAGTGAGGCTTGGGGCAAACTGGGGATGTCAATGGGAACACCAAAAAAACTCCCTGGCTGCTGTGTTCCTGCTGCTGGAGCAGAAATTTGAGTGGGAAGCAGAGATGGATTTAATCACAGAAGCACAGAATGGGTTGGAAGGGAAAAAATTCCTCTAATTCCACCCCCTGCCATGGGCAGGGACACCTTCCACTATCCCAGGTGGGTCCAAGCCCTGTCCAGCCTGGCCTTGGACACTTCCAGGGATCCAGGGGCAGCCACAGCTTCTCTGGGCACCCTGTGCCAGGGCCTGCCCACCCTCCCAGCCAGGAATACCCTCCCAAAATCCCATCTAAACCTACTCTCTGTCAGTTTAAAGCCTTTCCCCCTTTTCCCACACTCCATGTCCTTGTCCAGAGTTCCTCTCCTGTTCTCATAGGTCCCAATCTCATGGATTGTTTTTCCTGCCCAAGGTTGTCCTGTTGGGTTCCTCATGCAAACATCACCGGGAACATGCCAACCCCACCAGGATGGCTCAGGAGAGGGGGATGGGTCATCCATCCATCCATCCATCCATCCATCCATGATCACCCCCAGGACCTCTCTCAGCACCCCCAGAATGGCTCTGCCCATCCCCCTGGGCACACACCGACCCCATCAAAGGTCCCAAACCTCCAGCCACCCCAGGAAAAGGCTCTGAAGGAGACACCCACTACCTCCCCCACCCACTGCCTTCAGCTCCTCTCCTCACAATCCCCTCCCATTCCCAAAAAAACGCCCCAATTAGGTCAGTGGCAGGCTGGAATGACCCCCCCCATCCCTTGCTGCCACACTGCATCCCACAGATCCCTCTTCTCCCTGACCAGGAGCTGCTCTGAGCTCGGGATTCAGCCCCTGCCCCGGGATGGTTCTGGAGCTGTAAGTGGAGACTCCCAGGGATTTAGGTGGCATTTGTTGAGTGAGGCCACCCTGTCCCATGGGAGCAGCCAGCTCAGGAGCTGGGCCTGGAGGGGAGAGGATGAAGGGAGAAATGGGAAACCCAATATCCCCCTTGGCTCTGTCGTGGCTTAATTTAGAGCACAGGGGCTCTGCCAGAGTGTTTTTCCATTTAAAGCTGAACCTCTTCCCTTTTGTCCTGCACTGTGCCTTGCAAGGCAGTGGCAGCTGCTGCCTGGGGCTGCTGGGGGGGTCAGCAAAGCAGTTTCCAACTCAGTTCCCCTTTGCCACCAGCTTCCTCCCCATTTCTCCCACATAAAGGACTGAAATCTGTCTCCTCCTCTTGTCCCTGTCCTGCTTTGGAGCCTCAGGGAGGGTGGGAGCCACCCACAGCCCCAGTCCATGGCTCTAAATTCCAGTGGGATGGGCTTTGAGCCCCCAGCTGATCCTGTGCCCCTTGTCCAAGTGGATTCCAGGGCAGGGAGAGCTCTCCTGTGTCAATACCGTCCACATTTAACCACCCTAATACAACTTAATTCATGTTACAGCCACTTTGGGAAGCTCTTTGCAGGTGAACTCCTGGCAGCAGGCCCAAAGGAAAGGAGGACAATTCATCACAGATGACTTATTCCCAGCAGTTCATCTGTACTTTAAAATCAGATGCATCCATCAGGCACTTTATGGCTGCTCCATAGAAGAGCTCTGCCCAGCTCCAGGGCAGGAGACAAATTTTGGCTCAGCCCAAGTGTTTGGAGAACTCATATTTGGAGTTAAGAACTGGCCAGATCCTAACAAGGAGTGCCCACAGCTAAATACTGGCAAGAAAATGAACCTTAACTGTACCCACCAGCCCGTGCCAGCGTTGTCACCTTCAGCCTGTCACCACCATCAGCCGCAGTGAGAGACTGAAAAAACCCAGAGCTTATCAAAAAGCTGCCTGGGACAAGACTTTTCACTGGATGAGGGTTGTCCCAGTGAGGAAATGCTGGGGACTCACGGTGCTTTTATCTAAGAGAGGCAGAGCGATGGCTGGCTGCAAGCTGGAGCCAGAGAAATTCAAATTAGAATTGAAATACAAGATTTTAACAGGCTGGTGCTTATCCACGAGGGAAAAAAAGCACTGAAAGTTCCAAGGGAAGCAGGGGGATGTGGTGATTTCACATCAAGCTCAGTTATATTCCTAAAAGAAATGTTGAAGCTCAAGCAGCACAAGTGTGCTGGAGAGATCCTGGGGCTGAGGACCAGCGGTGAGGGGATTTTGCAGGCAGAGAGAAAAATATTGTCATGGACTTTGTTCCCTGAGTGATGGGTTGGGGTGCAGGGGGCTGCTGCTCCCAAGGTCTGCCAGGGTTTCTTATATTTATCAAAATGCTGCAAGAAAATTGGTCTCACCCCTTGAAAACTGGGAAGCAGCAAGAGCCAGCACGGGGAGAACTCAAGGCAGGCCACTCTGTAGAAGTGCAGGGGGAGTGTATTTCAAAATTAAGGTGAAAACTGAGAAGGCCTGGATTTTCTGCCCCCCCCCCCCCAGTCTGTGACAGGACACAGATTGCACATTTCCATGAGAAGCAGCTGCTTGCAGGTACAGGCTGCCTAAATAAACTGGTTTATAGTGGTCGGGTTCTTTCTTTGTCAAGGCATCTGGTGGTGCAGAAAAAAGGAGACGATGCTTCTGTGCAGCCCCAAACAAGCACAAGTTTAAAGAAAGGAGTGTTGCAGCACTTGAAAAGAGGTTTGCAGGAGAGCCATGTGCGTTCTGTGACATCCCAGTTTCTTCCCTGTGCTTCAGGGGCTGACTCAGAGCCCTTTTCCTGGAGAGAGGTTTGATCTTCACAGCTTCCCTGGGCTGGGGGACGAGGAAGGGCAGCAGATGCCTCTGCTCAGCTCCTGGGAAAATATTATTGATTCACACTCCTGTGTAAGTGAAATCAGAACCTGCAGCTCCAAGTTACGGCCTGAATTTAGCAGCCACTGCACAGAACAGTCCCCACAGCCCTGCCACTGCTCAGGCAGCTTTTCCAAGGGATCTGCTCACTCCTGCAGGTCCCTAAAACCCCTGTCAGAGGATCCCTCCCCTCTACAGAGACATCAGGATGGAGCTGAACAGAAACTGAAGCTGTGGCTCGCTCTCAACCCAGGATTTATTCCTCAAGAGATGATTGAGGGTCGCAAGATGCTTTTTCCTCTGCTGCTACTGGCAGGGAAAACATGGCAATGAATGGTCCTGCTTTTTGTGAGAGAGGCACCTGGGAGCTTGGCTGATCTCCAGGGCAGTGCTGGGAGAGTGGAGCAGCCTCGTGAGCACAGGGAGGGTGAATTCCCTGCTAACTCCCAGGTGCTGAGGTTATCCCCAGCTCCCTGAGCTCCTCCATCAGGAACTCCAGGAACTGTTTGAAAAGAGATGTTTCTTGAAGAGAGACATTTCTGAACCCAAGCAGGAAAAAAGACAGGGATAACACATCCGGAGTGACTCCTGCTCTGCTTTTTTCCAGGGGGTTCAGGATGAAATCCCCGTGCTGGGGAAGGGAGCAGTGATTTTCCTACCCACAAATCCACTTTGCACTGGTGGTGTTGGCTGGGGTTAAAGCCTGACAAACTTCAGGCTCATAAAAAGAGGCTGACAAAGCAAAGCAGAAGAAGAAAAGCTTCCAAGACTTTCAAGTGAGAAACAAAGCAGCACTGTACAAAAACGACTGGCTCTCCATTTGCCTGGAATCCCCAAGGCTGCTCTCCACTGGCAGGCTGCATGGCAATGCCTGATTAGCTTGCACTCCGTGTCCTCACTGTGCTGCAGGAGAGAAGGACAGGGCTGGCAGGGTTTGCAGCAGCTCCAAAAAGTCCCAGCACTGCTGCAGTGAAGACCTGCCTGCATTTCGTAGCATTTCTTCCCAGAGAGAACAAGATCTGCCTGATGGATGAGTGCAGAGACCCAGAAAAAAGGAATTCATAACCTGGATGGCAAGTTTTGTATGGAATGAGCTGAATTTGAGGTAGGTTGACTCATTGCAGGGGTGATCTGCACAGCTTTCCAGTGGAAACTCCACTGAGGTCAGAAAACTGCTGCCAATACGTTCAAGCAAAGAAAGAGGTTGGAATGGTGAGAGGAGCCCACCCAAAGTTGATTTGCAGATAGTCCCAGGTCAGGCTAATCCTGTCCCTCAGCACTGAAGTGCTACAGAAAGCCTGAAACAGGCAGGTATCAGCGTGGGGATAAAAGCAGAGCTTGTTTTGTCCTAAGGAAGGGGGCTGGCCTAACTTTTGTACAGCAAATTCCTTCCTGAGCTGATAAAGGCAGCAGCAGATTGAATATCGAGCCCTCTCAGGGAACACTGTGCTGAAACCTGGCAGGTTCTGCCCAAAATCCCCCTGCAGAACTGCAGCTTCCCAAACTGCACCCACCAGCCCTGCTTGCCAGCCCTCACAGACAATTTGCTGACACATAAAACCTTCACTTTTTTGTATTTCATCTCTGTTTCCCATCCTCTCCTGCAAATGCTAAAGAAATGACACGATCTGAGGCTGCAAAACCACGCTGCTGCCACTGCATTTCAATTCCCAGGCACGGTGCCTGGGCTCTCTCCCTGTTTAACTCTTCTCTTGTTTCTGCTGCTGAATGGCCCGTGAAAATCTATTCTTCACTTCCTCCATTGTGTCTTGATACAGCTGAAAGTCTTCCTCTCTCTTTCTCACAGTGTCCTCCAGAGCAGCCTTCAGTGCTTTGTTCTCATCCAGCTGGAGCCCAAGCCTGCAAGGAAACAAAAGGAAAAACTTCCCCGTGAGCTGGGGAGCTTCAAAGCAAATTAGAACAGTTGCCTCTGTTCTGGGGAAGAAACGCTGAAACCCAGGATCTGCGGTGATTTTATGACAGCCGTGAGAACGAGCAGACTGAGCACTTGTTCCACCTCTCCCTGAGGCAGGAAAGAGTAATCCCAGCACGGAGAAAGGGAGAACACACCTTGTGATCAGCTCCTCCACCTGAGATTCCAGGGGCAGCTTGGACAGGGCTGCAGAGAGCTCCTTCCTGTCACTCACATGCAAGGGGAGTCCTGACAGGCCTGTAGATTCAATCACAGAATGGAGTTTTAGTGAAACAACAAATCAGTTTTGGCAGAACACTGAGTCAGTATCAAGAACTAGTGAATAAATACTTAAATTCCATGTTGTAGCCATAATTGATCACAAATACATGACAGACTTATTTTAATTTCCTTCCAGCAGAATGAAAACATGATGAATTTGCATTTCAGGGCTAAATACATGCCTATGTATGTAGAGAGGAAAACAATGAATCCAAAATATTTAAGTGACCAAAACAAGAGGTGACAAACAGCTGAAAAGGATTCATTTGATGTTGATCTTGCAGTTGTGTTTCAGATTATGACAGCTGATGCTTCTTGAATGTCTGTGACAAAGTTTGCACGTGGCACCCATTCAAACAACTTTTGTAAAGCACTTTGATGCTCAGCATAAACACAATATGGGTTAAATGTACTTCAAGGTGTATTTCAAACCAAGGATCTAACTCAGGAATGCTTTCCTAAATAAACATTACAAAACATGCAGCTCTGGTTATTTTGAAAAAATTCAGAAACTTTTTTCAGGGTTAAAGGGAAAAGACAATTCAAATTTACTACTGGGACTAGAAAAGCAAAACCTGTGACCAGTGAATCCCTGCAGTGGAAGGAGGATCAGAGAAGTGTTCAGGGAGCTCAGAAAGGAGTGCAAGAAGTGAGCACAGCTATTGCAGAGGATGCTGAACTTATCCCAGCACTGAGGGACTGCATGGTGGTCTCTGCTGTTGATAAAAAGCTGAAAGATTTTAGTAAATGTAAATAAATGGCTTTCTATGAAATAATCAATAGCAAGCATGGAGCCAGGTAACATGAGGGAAAGTTTTGTGTGGTTCAGCCCCAAATAAATCATAAAAAAACCACAGCTAAATGAAGAAAACAACAGGCTGGAGCTGGCTGCAGTCCTTCTAACTGGGAATACAGCACCACGACAGTGAGCAGCCAGGCTGGCACCTGTGCTGTGGTTCCACTGAGCACTGCAATTGCTGGTTTGTGCTTGTGTTGTCATGTTGGCACGTTTCTGTATCCCTTTTCCCAATTCACCTCCCCCATAACATCAAATATTTTCAACTAAGTCCATCTGCTATTAAAACACTAAATCCTCCTTGTGTGGAATATCTGAAGGAACCTGGTTGGAGAGCACTGAACTCTGACAAAAACAAATGGGAAGCAAAGGCTGCATTGTATAACCAAAAAATGCTTTTGATCTTGAGGCTGTGCTTTACAGGGCTGAGGAAAACCTGCTGTTACTTACCTATCCCTCCTCTGGGATTATTCTTTGATAATTTGGAATTTGGATAAGACAGGGGAAAAAAGCACAGAAAATGAAAAGCCTGAATAATTTTAAAACACAACTGGGTTGTTTCCAGCTACTTAGCATCATTATCTACTTCCCTTGAATTGAAGAGACCAGAAACATTAGATTAGCAATTAGATCAGCTCTCTCCAATTTTGCACTTTCAGAAAGAAAGGAAAATACTATGTTAATTAGCAGGTTGTCTACTCTCTATTTTGTATTCAAGCTTTTCATTTCTTCTTACTTCCTCAACCATTGGCATGAAAGCATTGAGATAACCTCCATGCTCTGCTGAAGAGGTGTATTACAGACTTGTAGATGTGGTTCCTGTGCAAACTCCAGAGAGTTTTGGCACATCACGAAGCTCTCATCAAAGCAGGGTGGTGAAATAGATTGTTACCTACTCATCTCATGGATTTAGAGAGGATTTCTCCTTATTAGTCTTACTGCCAATCCTTTTCTACTTTTGCTTTTAGTCCTTAAGCAGAGGAGATTAATGAACTAAATATTAAGTGAGAAGGAATCTGTCACACTGGTGAAAACAGCTTCTTCCTCTGGCTATGAAATGCCAGCTACCAGAGAGGAGTTACTAAAACTTTACTACAGCACAACAAAACTTGACCAAAAAGCCTCAGGACCTGGAGAGTTTGTCTCTCTTGGAGCTTGCAAGGGGAATCTTTGGTAACAGAACACATCAACGCTTCACCAGGTTGTGTAAAAGTCTGAGCAGTCAGAAACTCAGTTAAATTCTGTACAGGGCAGCACCAAAAATGCTTCCATACTGTTGAGATCTAAATTTTTCTGCGCTACTTTTTCTGCTCTCAGTTAATACAGCTGAGACAACTCTAAGAATCAGTGCTCACACAAAAACACATGAGAATGGGTCAGTGTGGGCTGGAGCCCCTTCCAAGGACACAACAATGCTGCTCTAAGGAACAAATCCATGTTTTACAGAGAGGAGTAGGTCTGAAGCACTCATTCAGTCCCCATTCAGGATAAAGGTTCCTCTGAAGGGCTCATCCAAGGTCTCTGATGAGCCTTGTGGTCCCTCTGGTCACCCTAAGCCAGCCTGACACCACCTCAACATTTGCCAAATTGGAATTCCCCTCCCTGCTGTTCATCTCCTGGCATTTGCAGTCTTTTTACTTTATCAAAATACACATAAAAAAGGAAACCACTGGAAAAATTTCCTTAAGAATATGTGCCCTTTTATTGGTTTAGACACTTTACAGAATCAGAGTCCTTAAGCAATAAAAGGATCTGATCAGGGAAATAAAAATTTAACATCCACCATGAATTCTTCTTCTTTAACTACGCCAGGGAGGCTTTCATATTTATAGCAGGAGATTATCACGTTCATGGGATAATAAATTACACCAGATCTAATTACTTCATCACCAGCAATAGTTTTTCATAGGCACTGACAGGGCTTAAATTGGGATGCGTCCTTTAATTCTGCTCTTAACCTTCAGCTGAATCCCTCAGGCACGAGTGCAAAGGGAGCTCTGGGCCTGGGGGCAACACAGAGCAGGGGAAAGCTTTCTTTTTTCTGGAGTTATCCCACGGAAACCACGCTGCAAAAATCCTGATCCCACTCGGACCTGCAGGAAAACCCTCTTGATTTAAGAGGGGCCAGGATTTTGCCTCCTGCCTTGCTCCTGGGCCTGAGCAGGTCCCATCACCGCGCGCAAGGCCAAGCACCGGGCTGGGTTTGGCAGATGCAGCCTGAGTGTTGTCGCTGTCTGCTCAGCACAGAGGTGAAACAGGGGCCGTGGCTGTGGCTGAGGGCTCCCCCTCACCTGTTGTGCGCCTCAGGGGAGGTTTCTGGGCAGTTGTGCTGCTCCCCGGATCCACCTGCAGCTTTTCCAGCTGCTGTTCCAAGATGCCACTTTGCCACCGCTCTTCCTGAAGCTTCCGCTCAGCTTCCAAGACTCTGTCACTGCTTTCCTCCACCCTGACAGGCAAAAAAATAAGAGGAGGGAGTTCAGCTCATTTGTGTCATGTCTATGTCAAATCAGTCTTGGTACTGAATCCTGCTTCTTTCTGCAGAGCTCCCAACAGAAGGGAAAGGACTTTCCATGCATCCAAAGGCAGAAATCTCAGCGAAATTGTATCAGATAACATCTTCTAAATATGCAAAAGAGAATCAACTAATGAATACAGCTGGAAACAATGGGTTTGTTAATGGAGATTGCTCAGATCCCTTAACTCTGGCTCCCTGTGTGAATTCACCCCTCAGATGAGCAGGAAAGCTGCAGATTGCTGAGCAGAGACCTTTTATTACAGGAATAATAAACTGCATTTTTTAGGCACTCTGGGAAGGCTTGGAAGGAAAATAGTTTATAAAAACGCAGTCTAACATTTGCCTCAGTTATCTGAGAGGAAGAAAAGAAACTTGAGGTTGCTTTTAATAAACTTGGCCATTAGACACAACCACGGATGGGAGAGGGTGGAAAAGAAACTGGTGGTGACAACACAGAAGAGCAAATTGCCTCTCTCCATCCTGCATGACACGGCAGAAAATTAACTGCAAAAATCTCATGTGCACCCACGGATGCTGCCAGTGGGGCAGTGACTGACACCAAGTGATTCCAAGGAGTTTAAGGATAAAAAGAAATCCAAATTGACTCATTGTATCAGATTGAATAAGAGAATTTCCCTCCTGACCCCACGGGGGGAAGCTGGTTACTCTCTGAATCAAGAGACTTGATTAGTTTATTTCCCTCCTAGCTGGCATAACTAAAAAAATATTACAACTGTAATAAAATTATATCACTGGCTTAAAAATGTAGCTACAGGCAAGACTCGACCTCCTGTGGTAGTGAATTCCCAGGCTGGTGATGTGCTCTGAGACATTTTATTCCTCTCAGTGGTTCTGCATTCACTAAACTTTCATTTGCCCCTGGTGTTCCTCTGGCATCCACTTTACACAAAAAGTGGGGGGAAAATGGCAAGATCTGGGGGTTTTTTTTTATGGAATCATCTGCCAATAGGAATAATTTAAACTGAAATGCTGTGGAAAAATCCCACTCGTAGCAATTCCCAGTGCTCTCCTCTTGATTTGAGCATTATCTGTGTTACCTGAGCTTTGTTACAGCCCAGCAGTGGACGGAAGAGAAGGAAAACCTGATTTTTTAACATATATTAATGTTGAAATCTGCCTGGTGCTAAATTACCCTGAGGTCTTCTAAGAGTTATTGCACAGAGTCTCACAAAATTTATGTTACCTGCTTGATAAATGTGTGATAACTGTGGAGCTGCTGAATCATCAATTTATGGCACATTTTACAAGCAACTGTGCATTTCATTGACTCTGTTTTTCATTATCCCATATTGGTGGTGGCCACACTTCAGTTACCACTCACAGCTCCATCCTCATCTGATTGCACAGCTCTATTAAAGTCACTGGGCTTACAAACATGAAAATGATTTTTCCCAGCATGTATTTCCAGAATTGAGCTTTAAAAGCACCTTTTCCACAGTTCTAAAAGAAAAATCTATTTTTTTCTCACTGGGTTTAATCATGCAGGACAAAAGTTATACAAGTGAGAATGATAATGATGGTAAATTAAAGCAAGTAAGCAAACAGTGCTTATTGTATTGACAAGAACACAGATGAAAGTATATTTCCAATATTGGAATACAGATTTGGGAATCAAATAACACATACTACAAAAAAACCCCAGTAGCTGAAAGGTATCAAAAAATTTACTTTGCTTTCCCTTCCCTTCTAAAACATAGTTGGCTTTTAACATCATCTTACATTGAATTGTATCATACAAAATAAAATGAAAAAAAAATCACTGCTATGCCTCAGTTAAAGCAGAATAAATTCATTTAGGAAAGGATACAGTGAAACTTAAAAAGAATGTGGAAAACTTTGGAAGAGAATATTATAACTATAATTACACTATTTACTACTGATGAATAATATTGCTGCCTCAGTAAGGCCGTGCAGATATAAATACAGGAATTCTGGTTTTATCTAGGTGCAGCAAGCTGGAAGATGGCTCCATTTTTTTCTGCCCTTTGTTCTAAACGAATAATAAAAAGAATGAATCATCAGCCAGGCAGAGAAATTGAGCAGAAAAATTTTGAAAAGCCCCTATTTAAGGCAAGGAACACAGCGTGTGATGTACTGTAGTGCATGTCCCAGACTTCTGCAGTGTTCCCTGATCCCAGCACCCCACAAAGGATGCTGGTGGGATGAGGCTGTACCTTTTCTGCAGCACAGTCACCAGTTCCAGGAGCCTGTCCCTCTCCACTTCAGTAGCCTGGAACAGAGCCCTGTGCTCTGTGATCTCTGCCTGCAGCACTTCCCAGCCCCGGCCAGCAAACCTGAGGAAAGCACAAGCACAGAGAGTCTGTTTGCCACTTCCTAAATGAGAGAAATGAAACAAAGGCAGGCTCTGAGCAACACCTCAAACACACTTGTCTGAAGGTGAAGGCGGAATGCAGAGCCAGGCTCACTACCTCCCCCCAGCACCCATCCCCAGACTGCAATGCACAGAACAGAAATATTCGGGTATAAAGTCACAGGGGATGCCAGTAGAAAGCTGTTTCCAGGGTGCTTCCCCTCCCCATCACCCCTGAAAACAAACTTCCACCTCTGATCAATTCATTACCTCTGACTCTCCTCCCACTGCTACTGCCAAAGTAAAAGAAGATTGTATCTCCCAAGTGCTACTCTAAACTATTAAATGCTCTGCTATTGATTTTCTCCCTCTGAAAGGCTTCAGGCAGCACTTGCACAATGGCTGTTCTTGTGTCCAATATGTGATGAAAGGAAGGGGCAGTTTTCCCATGTACCCCATTATTATGTACTTCACTGCTTCTCTGACCTCTCTGCATTCAGGAAGATCTCCTTTGGAATAAAAAAAAAGCAGGAGAAATCTTGGTGTTTGGGAGTGAAAATGGAACAGATTGGTGAAAAACAAGAAATCAATTACAAAATTAAGACAGAAATCAGATGTTAGAGCTCTTGGACAGCTCCACTAGGAACGATGGTGCAAGAAGCTTTCATTCCAGAAACAAGGCAGGCAGGACAAGGATTTCCAGCAGCTTGCAGAGCATGGCAGAGCACCTCCCTTGCTGATACTGAAGTTTCTATACCCACCTTCCAGGTGGGATGTTATCCCTGAGGAGGAAAGGCTCCGTGGCTGCCGACTCCACGAGCCTGTGGCCCATCGAGGACACTGCCCTGGGGGAGGAAAGCTTTGTTTAGGGCTCCATACAGGGCAGTCTTCCCAGAATTCCAGTCATTTCCCAATGTCTGTGTCTTGTAGGGAAGAGCTCCCTCACCTCACACCTTCCCCCAGCACTGGGAGAGACAGCTCCAGCTCTGTGCAGTTCCATGGTGTTTGCATGTCACATTTTCATAACCAAATGAGCCCCTGCTCTGCAGCAAGGTCCACAACTTGCATTTCCCAATGCCCTTTAAAAATCCCTTTTACGTAGTTTTCTGAAATCTGCTTTGTGAAAACCCTCAGGAAGATCTGTCAGGTTCACTGTTGCAAGAGGAGGAGCCAGCTGACAACACTGGAGCATCACCTCCAGCCTGGATGGGTTTTATACATAATGATATGTGTGCTTGGGACATCCCATTTCAGTGTGTGATTGTTTGGGACATCCCATTTCAGTGTGTGATTGTTTGGGACACCCCATTTTGGTGTGTGATTGTTTGGGGCACCCCATTTCGGTGTGTGATTGTTTGGGGCACCCCATTTCGGTGTGTGTTTGTTTGGGACACCCCATTTGAGTTTGTGATTGTTTGGGACACCCCATTTTGGTGTGTGATTGCTTGGGACATCCCATTTCAGGATGTGATTGTTTGGGACATCCCATTTCGGTGTGTGATTGCTTGGGACATCCCATTTCGGTGTGCGTGTGTTTGGGACACCCCATTTCAGTGTGTGATTGTTTGGGACACCCCATTTCAGTGCGTGTTTGTTTGGGACATCCCATTTCAGTGCGTGTTTGTTTGGGACATCCCATTTCGGTGTGTGATTGCTTGGGACATCCCATTTCGGTGTGTGATTGCTTGGGACATCCCATTTCAGTGTGTGTGTGATTGTTTGGGACACCCCATTTCAGTGCGTGTTTGTTTCCTCAATGCTTTTAGCTGACCAAGGCCAAGTCCCTGCAGATTTACCCCACGTTTCCTTGTCTTTAGGCTGTAGCTAACATGAAGATAAAGCCTTAATATTGTGGAAGAGGCAGAGGTGCCTTCTAGACTAGGAGTGGTTAATCCTAAAGTCAAGTTAAGGTTGATGCTGACAGCCTTGGCCCAGTCTAAAAATGCAGATTTTTACTCTGCTATCTCCAAGGGGCTTAGCACCTATTTATAGCGTTTTGCATTTCACCTTTTCTGAAAGGAAAAGATGACTCACTACAGCAAAACAGAATGGAGAGTTCATCAGCATATTAAAGTTAATGGAAGGAGTGAGCCTTGCTGACCATGTTATTAACAGCTCTCAGAGTTTTCAGGATCATTCATTGCCCACCTGACACGTCAGCTCTTTCCACGACAGAGCCCTTGGCCCCGTACACAAGCAATAATTTATGCATTGCACTTAGTGGTTTCCACAAAGCCATTACCCAGCTTTGGTTCCTGCTTACCATCAGCAGACATGTGAGGTAAAAAAAAAAAAAAAAAAGGGGATAAAATATAGGTTTGCTCCAGGAGAGCACAACAACTTCTGCAGAGTCAGAAGGGGGAGAATTAAAGCAGTCAGAAGAGTACAGAAACTTTTAAATTAAGGATATTTTAACTCTAACTCAAAAACACAGAACAGGATTCTTCTTGCATTTTATAGTAATGTTCTACTTAGACTCAGAGATACTCAGCTGATCTTAAAGCCAAATTTGGTGTCTAAGGTAATGAGGTAGGAAATTACACAGAAGAGATCAGTTGTAACTCTAACTTGATGAAAAATTTCCTCCTTCCCCATAAGACCAGTCTCAAATCCTCACTGTCAATTAGACAATGAACTCTTTAGCAACAAACTCAGCAGCAATTTAACAGGAAAGGCTATAACTTGCTGTGGTACCATGGTCCCTTTACACAGCCAGAGTGACCCAGAGTCACATCAGTGTAAACAGAAATCAGATTTATTGCTGCACTAAGATTAGTGTAATTTACACAGTCCTCAGTGAGGCTTTCAAAAGGGTGTTTGTTAAGAACAAATGATGTGGTGTGTTTTCAACATTTCTGGATGTAAATCCTACTCAAAGAGCATTTATTGATTTAAATAATGCACCAGTGATTTAGTGCTTACCTAAAATGGCACTTTGTATTAATTCCCCACCCTGCTCACAGAAGTCTGCTCGTTAGCAGCCCCGTGTCTCATAAGGGAAAAGACTCCCAGGCACTTAAGCTGACCACATAAACATTATCTGAGCTGCAGGAGGAGAAATAGCTGCACTACCACCATGCCAAATCTAGTCATGTCTGCAAGTGTGTACATCCTTCTCTGTTCCAGGACAAAAGTCCAAGAGATAATGTGATTAGAGATTCCCATAAACTGCAAACAGGCTGCCACAGCTGCTGGCACAAGGCACTTGTGGTTTGATGAAACTCCCTGGGAAAACTCAGGCTCCTGAATTACTCACAGCAATGTGAAATATTGACATTCTGGTCGTCTTACCAGGCAGATTCTGTCCTTCCAGGCTCGCAGCTGCCTGCTCCCAGAGGTGCTCCTGAGTGCTCAGAGGGTGCTGGATAAGCAGATCCTGACCCATCCCATGGATAGGCAGATTTCTTCTGTTAATGGTGGAGCAGGTTAGAAAACCAATTACATAGTTCAGAGGAAAACATGTAATGCCAAAACATGTCATGCCAAATCAGCAGCTTTTGATTATTGCTACAGGCAAGCCAGAACTTTTGACTTACAGGACCTCCTCAGAAGCTTTGCTTAAATTTCTATCCATTGCAGGATGAAAACAAAGCAGAAGTCAGTAAAAAGTGCAGATTATATGAAATTAGTGTGCACTGGAGAACCCACAGTGCAGCACCATCACTGCCAGCACAGCTGGTTTGCGTCCCTAACCCAGGTTTGTGTCCCTAACCCAGGTTTGATCCTGGGTTCCGTGCTGCAGCCCCCATTCCTGAGATATCTGGAATACCTCACCATAACCCCAGGAGGGTTTGGGATCAGTGGGAATGGGATGCCTAAATATTCTTAACAAATCCTGACTGTGGGACAGCAGCAGCTGGGTACCTGCTGATGTTGGTCTGACACATTTGTTTGCTTCCTCCTTCCAGCAGCCAAGGGTGCTGAACACTGAGGAGTCCCCAGTGCAGCCCCAAGCCCTGCTGTCAGTCAGTGACGGTCCTGACACGAGGCCACGTGTGGCTGTGATTGGTATTTCTGCTTAAGCAGCCTGAAGTTATGCACAAAGGAACTGAGGAGTTACAAAAGAGTATTCCTGCTTTATCATTCCATCAGGAGAGACTGTTAGTAGGACAGGGATCACTGTCTGGAGGCAGCAACCATCTCAGATAATAAGGGAGAAGGAAGTGGAAGAGCAGATCTAAAATGATTACCAAGTGTGCTCCTCTAATTAATTTGTTCTGCCTACCTGAAGTGTGAGTTGCCCAATCTTCTCTTCCAGGTTTTTAACCTTTGCTTCTCGCTCAGCCACCGACTCCCTGAGCTGCTGTATCAGGGAGTTTTGTTTCTGAATCTCATTGTTCAAGTGGTGCCCCATAATCAGCCGAGACTCCTTGTTCTCATCCTCCTTCTGGCTCAGGCCCTTTAAGATCTCCTGCATTTGCTTCTGCTGGCTCTGGTAAAACAGAAACAGGTGAGATCTTTATTTCATACACAATGATTATTTTAACCCCTCCAAGACAAATATCCATTTAGGAATGGTAGGGCAAGCCCCTGCCCTGCCAAGCCCATTCCTTGGTGGGAGCACACTGGTGTCACTGGTGCCACTTTGGGAATTGGATTTGTTATGTTGACCTGAGCAATGGTCAGATTCAATTTGCTGCCAGCTTTGCTGCTCAGTGTAGCAGAACACAGAGCAAGAAAGGCTGGCCTTTGACAAAGAAGTGACTTTTTTCATAAACTGAATGAAACCCAAGATTTCAATGTGCTTTTTGTGGAATTAGAACATGATCAGATTGTGTGATAGTGATACTAAAAGCTGAGGGTACTATGGGGTGACAGATATGAGGCCAGGCTGCTTCACCAGTGGGTTTTGGAGGTTTTTTCCACACTGACAAATCTAATACCTGTCAGGCAGTTTGTTCTGTCAGGCCAACAACCTGCAAGTAAAGTGCTTCTGTGCTAGAAAGGATAAAACAGATTAACCATCCCTTCCCAAACAAACCTGCATCTTTCTGTAATAATTTTAGTGGGAATATTCAGAAAAAAGTGACAAGTGTTCTTTGGCTCCCCTGATCTGCTGGTCAGCACCCACGTTCCCCACAGTGCCTGGTGTGAGAAGGGTGAATGCCAGCTGAGCTAAAACCTACTTACACCAGCAAGGGAATCTGAGTGGTTTCAAACTAGAGAGGAGCTGGATCAGGAAACACAGAATTAGCCCTACTAAGAGGTGGCATATTCTCTAATATGTTTGCTATTTTAATCGAGGAAGGCTGTTTAGAACCATGGCAGGACCATGGCAGCAGCCATTCGTTTCTTTCTCAGCATCTTTGAGCCTGTGCTAAAACTCTTGCTTTTAAAGAGGCCACATCCTCTCAGTTCCAGCTACTGCAAGTGAATGTGCACATGGTTTAGTACTCATGGTTCAGCTTGTGTGTCCTGGGCTGTGTAACAAAATAAATGGAAGTTTTGTTACAAACAAAAGAATTCCTGCAGGATTGCAGGCATTCTAAGGAAAAAAAAAATCTACCAGTGGAGCTGCAAGCAGAACAAAGAATACAGGCCAGCACCTTGGATCAGGACTGAAGCCCTTCCTCTGCCTACTTCAATCCTTCTGCAAAATGTTTCTTCCAGTCCCTGCAGCTCAGAGCCACTTGACTGCAACTGTCACACCTGGGGCTGTCTCACAGCCCTTACACAACCTGATCCAAAATGCAGAAGGACTTAAGCTGACAAGGAAACCTCTGGCTGTCACAGTTGTATTCATCAGGCTGCTGTACACCCAAAGGTTGTGTGTGCCATGAAATGACATCACGTTTTATCACCTATACAAAGAGGGCTGAACTGCAGGGGCTGGGACTAACAGACACAGACTGTACCAGCAAGGCATCTATGAGCTCATCATCGTGTTTCCCTTTCTCCAGCAAGGTTCCAATCTGTTCCTTCAGCATCTTCACTTCTCCACACAGCATTTGGTTCCTGGCTCTTGAAGCGTCAAGTTTTTTTTTCAATTCCTCATGGCTTTTTTGGAGAGCATTGTGTTGCCCAGCGAGTTTCTGCAGTGATGCAAAAGGAAATGAGAGTTATAACTGATCACCAAGCCCCAGGTGCTGTGGTGAGCAAAAAGAATCACACATTACCTGGTAGAATCTTAAAAATGGTATTAGAATATTGTATCATCCCTAAGGAAGTAGCAATTATAAATGCTACCTTCTGCCTGCTTGCCAGCATCCAAAAAGGGTCTGTCTGCTCAGGAATCCAGAGGGACTAGGCTGATTCCCCACGGTTCTGGATTCTGATTCTCCATTATTCTGTTCAAATGGAGCAGCCCAGAGCCCTACAGATCCAGGAGGTGTGAGGGATGTCTGTACATGGGATGAAGAGGGCCAAGGAGCGAGAGGGAGGCTATGGAGCTTGGGTGCAGCTGTAGCAGGGCTTGGCTGTGAAGTGGGGCAGAGCTTCCTGCAGCAGATCAGGTGGGTTTGTGGAATGGTTTGAGGTAGGGTGTAACACACCCTGAAGGCAGGACAAGTTATTACAGACCCCACACCCAAACAGGACTCTGTCAGTTCACAGGATTTTACCTCCAAAGAGTCTTTCTTTTGTTTTTCCAGGCTGTGAATCTTCAGCATGTTCTTCTCTTGGACTGACAACTTCCTTGGACCAGCAAATGGCAGAAATCCCTCTTCCATCTCAAACAGTGAAGCTCTGATCCTGTTTTCGTTCAACTTATGCTCCAGCTCTCGAACCTATGGCACAATAATGACAACTGACCCAGAGTTTTACCGGGGTACAGTGCAAAGAGAACACAGCCAAAGGCAGCTCAGATTATTTCTTGATATTATCATGGTTAACTAACACAGAGCATTGTCTGGTCTTTCAAATTTAAATGTAGTTGCTAATAAATATGCAGATTTTAGGGCATCTGTGCAGGAAGGAGATTTGCCACCAGATCTCTGGGAGATCTGTGACACATGGGAGATCTGTGCCTTCATGGTGCCACATGTGGAGGCCAGGCAGGCACTGCAGAGCATTTGGAATTGCTGCTGTGTGAAGCCAAGTGAACTCAGCTTGTCAACTACTCACTGCAGGCTGCTTTCAGAGTCAGTAGAAGGAACTGGGCACTGCCTCAGCTCAGTTCCTCTGCCCTGTTTTGGAGGAACCTGCCTCACTTTTGATCCAGTGACTGGATTTACAAGATCCCCACCGACTACAGAAGGGGCCTGAGGAGCCTGGCTCTGCTCTCTCCATTACAGCAGAGAACAGTAGGACCAGTGTTCGGATGAACCCCAGGCAGGGGATATAACAGAAGGAAAAGAAATTTGCTCAAGGGAAAGCAGAGGTTAACAATCTCAGACAATCAGAGTGCGAAAAATCAGTTTGATGGCATATAATTAAACAGCAGAAAAATAGGAAAAT
The DNA here is from genome assembly GCA_014706295.1 of Lycocorax pyrrhopterus obiensis. Taxonomy (NCBI): domain Eukaryota; kingdom Metazoa; phylum Chordata; class Aves; order Passeriformes; family Paradisaeidae; genus Lycocorax; species Lycocorax pyrrhopterus. Next base: position 2,772,652 of record JACSVZ010000002.1, on the reverse strand, counting down.
TACGTGTCAAATTGCCTGAGAGAAGTTTTATTTAGATGCAGATGAAACTGCCTCCCTGCCTCCTGCTGACATTTCAGGTAAACTCTGCCCTTCAGAAGATTCAAGAGTTAAAAGATTTTACTGGTGCTCCCGAGGGAACAACTTGAAAATCTTATCTGGCCTCAATTCTTCCCATCTGACTCCAAGCACTGAACAAAGGTGTCTAAGTCAGAGCACAGACACAGACAGGGCTCCTTCTGTTCTCAGCGGAGAGAGGCACCTTCAAAACACCCTGGGACTTGAACTAGGCTGCCACAGCTCTCCAAGGTCACTGAACTCCTTCCTTCGACACAGATGTGAAAGATTCCCAGCTGAAACACCAAAGCTTGCAGGGCTGCAACAGAGTCATTAGCATGGTCTGCACACATCAACACAGAGATGTTAAGAATTAATGAAGGACTAAGAGTACTTTTACCTCAAACTGAGGTGGTATCTATACTTAGAAAGAGAATTCCAGCTGAACCATGCAGGGTCGTAACTCACCTTGGTTTGGAGAAGAAGAATTTGCTGAGCTCGTCCACGCCAGGTGCCAGAATGGGTCAAGAGACTTTGGATATTCACATCTTCCCCAACTTCATTGGCTAAAAGCTGGGAAAAAGGGATTAACGTCAACAATAACACTTAAATAGATGTGTTGGGGAGAGGGGAGGAAAAACAGCTCTCTCTAACAGGGAACACAAGCAGTTTTCAATATACACAATTATTTTTGATATAATGAATATTTAACCATAACTAACCAGGAAGAGAGATATTGGCTTCATACACACCAGGAATTGAGCCAATCTTCCTTGCAAAATTCTGACACAGCTGAACTTAGTATGAAGAGCATTTAAATTATTTATAAAAAGGTCAAAGCAGAGTTCTATTTTTAGGACCATATTCTCTACTCTGATCTGCATTGCAGGTTTCCTACACAAAGTAGGGAAACCAAAGGAACCAGAGCACAGAGTAACACTTAAATCCATCATGAATCAGAGGAAAAGGTTACTCTGGAAGTCACTCCAACAAACTCTTTAAACACATGCTTTAGTTCAAGCATGGCCTTTAATCCCATTGATTCCCACAGGACTGAAACGTACATTAAAACTAAATGCATAATTAAATGTATGGGAAAGGAGGAATGAACCTGGATGTATGTCACAAACAGTTCTGCTGATCTGGGACTTGAAAACTCTAAAGGATTTGTGTCCATTGTACAATGGAAATGCTGGACAGAGTGGGGGCAGAGCACGAGATCCATGTGTCCACGGGCACAATTCCAATGCAACCACCAAGGTGTCTTCCTTACCTCCCGACTCCTCTGGAACAATTCATGGGGGCCAATCAAACCAGAAGCCTCCCATCTTCCCAAGACTGAACCTCCTGCAGGGATCCCAGCCCCAGCCTGCACCCTGCAGTGGTACCTTTTGGGTCAGCTTCAGCTCCTGTTTCACAGACTGGAGCTGGTTCCGATATTCCGTCACTTTTAAGTTGGCTGTGTTCAATTTTTCTTGCAACGCTTTCACCTCTGGACTTTCAGCCTTTCAAGAGAGGAATGTACTTGGTGAGAACAGAATCCTCAGGGAAAAACTGAATGATTAAGATCCATGGATCCATCAGGACCACAGAAATTCTTTTTCCAGACCTAATTTTTAGGGTGTGGAGGAGGTACAGGGGAATTTGGTCCCAAAACCAGTGACAGGGATATATACTTGTCATACAAAGGAGAGAGCTGAGGATCAGCTGCTGATTTCCTCATTTCAATTGCAATTCCTACCAAGTTTCCTTCCAGCATTTTCAAAGTTGATTCCTTGATTCCTGCAGTGTCACCACCAAGGGAATGGATTTTTCCTGCGGCTGCCTGTAGCTGGAAAAGAACCCCATTGTTAGTGTAGAAAGGATGCAGAGAACAGCATCCCTCCATGGAGTGTTAATTAGCAAAAAAGTATAACTTGGATGTTTATTTACTCTAAAAAACCCCATCAAACTTAATTTTCCCCTTGTTTTTAAACACAATCAGTAGGAAAGCGTAGGAGTTTTTTTTCTTCCCAAAAAGTCATGTGTTATTTTACTGTGGAATAACTTCAGAAGATGTCTCTGACTTGCTGAGATGGGATCAGATTTCACGTATGGAGACTTCTGAGACATTTTATCACCAAAAGTGCCTAAAATTAATGTTTATATACATAAATACAAATCCTGTCCAGCCCAGGATATTTCATAAAAAGCAAATAGTTCTACTCACTAGAGGAATATAAAAGGAGAAATGACTACCTGACACCTTAAAAATGAGATTTAATGGTGTTAAGGCCCTTTTTCTTTAGCTGGGAGCTCTAAAATAGCATTTTTTAACCCATGAAGAATGAAGACTGTCTCCTCTTGCTTGCCACAGCAAAGGAAGACAGACATACAACCCCTCCTGCTCTGAATCACGTCCTCTGTTGCTGTTGCAAAGATTTCTAAATGGATGAGAGTGTAGGAATTTGGGGCTGGAAAGGCCAGGAAATGTTGCTTTAAAGGCTTGGGACTTCATGCTTTGAGGTGGGTGAAAAATCTTGATTATTTGCCTGAATGAAAGAAGGCTCTAAGGAAGAGCTCCTTCGTTAAAGGGGCACCTGGGGAAAAGCTAACTCAGAGCCAGTTCTCATTTCACCCCTTTTTATGGGTTAGGGCCACTCTTTCTACCCAGTTCATAAGGTTTGGTAGTCAATGGACTGGGAATGAGGAATTTCAGCTGGAGCTGGCAGTTGCTGGCCCAAGTTCTAAGGAAATTTTCTGCAAACATCCCTTTGCTTACATGGACCACCCTTTGCCAAGTGATTGTTCAGTGGCCACACCTTCCATTCTGTTTGGGGGAACACAATCATGTTAAAGCACTTATGATTTACAGATTGTTCCGTTTCCATGCAAGCAAAGAGCTAAAAACATATAAAGTAACAGAGTTTTCTATCACCCCACATTCTTAATAGGTACCTCCTAGTGTCAAACATTGCTTTAATTTTATACATCATTTACATCTTCTTCTTCTTCCTGAAATGTTTGCGCTCCTTTCTCTTTGGGTTAAAATCTGAGAATATTTCAAGTTTCTGTTTGAATAATGGTCACTACACTTCTGCAGTAGGAGAGTAGAACCAAGTTGATTTTTCCTTAAATTGTTCATGAATTGCTCCACTACTTGTGTGATTTTGTAGGTCCCAAACTACACCTAATACTTCTTTGCCAACCTGCCAACTGCTTGACAAGACCCCTCTGACCAGAACATTGTGGATTTATGCAGGAGTTCTCCAAAATTTAATTTAATCTATGACTTCTTGATCTTTCAGGTAGCTGGGGTGCAATTCAGGTAGATGCATGACTCATGAAAATAAGTGATGGTGAAAGACTGAGTCAAAATGCATGTCAGCATTATTGATTCATTTAACTGATGTCTTCTAAGAAAGCAAAGTTCAGGAAAAAAGATAAAAATTATTAAAAAAACCCCACCAATACTGTGTAAGGAAGAGGAGCAGCAGCCAAAGGACAAAGCAAACATTGGCATCATGACATCTCATTTTCAATTCAGCAGCCACCTGAGTAAAATTACTTCTGTGAAAGGTTGGCAAAAAGTGACAGTAAACCAGAAAAAAGATTTGTTGTCTTAATGATATAGTTTGGTGTTGTCTCAGTTCTGTAAGTACTTATTCCAGAAAACAGCTTTTATAATGGGATGAAAAAAGCTTAGAAGAATGAAGAACTAATTACTGAGTGGTACTAATGAGATGGGAATGTAAGACATAAAGGTGTGAAATTTGCTCCTCCTCACAAAAAATAAATAATTAGAGGAATATCATTGCCAGGCTCATAGAAAGGTCTCTGTGCTTCTACAAATGAACATTCCTAATTGCTGTTTAATAAGTCCTTGTCTCATTATAACTCAGGGATTTTCTTTCCTAGCTCCTCCTGTCTGCAGAGGTGAAACATCTGAGGGCACACATCATGGACACAAATGACCACAACCCAAAGTAAACAAGGATTTAAGAGCAAATTCAACATGGGAACACGAATCAAACCCATCTTCTACCCCAGAGGCTGGATTTCCACGTTTTAGGGTGCACAAAGAGAACGAGAAAAACACCTCACTTCTCTCTCCAGCTCCTTGACTTTGTGGTTCAGCTGCTTCACTCGGGCTCTCTCACTCTCAGCCTCGGCAGTTATCTCACGGTTCTTTTTGGCCAACTCAACTATTTTAGTGGCTGCCACATCTCCAGCTAAACCAGACACCCCTGCAAAGAACACATAAAAGCAGAGGACACATCTTACAGGCAGGATCCAGAATAGATGATGCTTTTGTTCTCTGTCACAATGTACTTTTATTGTCCCATCCCTTCCTCTCAGAGCTGTGCCAGGCACTTAAATGAACAAGTGAGGGAAGAGATGTCAGAGGTGCCAGCTGGATGGGTTGGTCCTTTGATTCAGCAGCTCCCCACGGCCACATTTCGCACTGTAGCAACAGCCACGTGTCACAAGGCCACGACAGTGGTCGTAGCAACATTATTACCTGGAGAGGGCAGTGGGGATTCCTGCTCACTGCTGGGAAGGATGGTTGGGAACAGGATTTTTTTTTGGCGTTATCACAGAAAAAGACAACACTCTGCCTTGCCTGGTTGTTTACTACTGGAGGAGCTGCTGGAACAGAGGTGTGAACATTTCTAGACATCTGTCCTCAAAGGTCAGGCACAATATTACAGTTGGGTCCTGGACAAGGTCCAGGAAATGTCATTGTGCCTATTTATAACTGCCTTGGGATTGCACAGGGAGCTTTACTGGATGACTCTCTTAATTGCTCTTTTAAACAGCCACGTCACTGGCTCCCTCATCAGGGAGGGTTTGATTAGTGCCACAAACGAAGCAAGTGCCACAAACCCCAGGCCTGGCTGTTGTGTCACCTGGCTCTGGCTAACATCACACAGGTGAAAGAAAGCTCTTTTTGTACAAGAGCAAAATCAATTATCATGGCAAACAAAGTCCACTAAAACCTCCAGCTCAGCAAGGAACATGAGTCTGCAACAACAAACCCTTGGTGGGGGGCGTGAAGACTGAACTTGGCTGCTGTCATTCCTCTCAACTCTCTCATCCTCCTTCAGAGCTCTGCAGTAATGACTTTTCTCTGACCTCTGTGAAGGTTATATTCAAGAACTGGGGTGAGGTGAAGGGTGAGAGATCACTCACAAGTGAATGCTGAGTCCCATATAACCCCAGAGACATTAATGGAGCTACACAGAATACAGCTGAGAAGAGAATGTGTTCCTTTACCACTCTTCAAAAAACTTAAAAGAGCTTTAAACTTAAAAACTTTAATAAACTTATGTAAAGAACATAATTTATTGTTTTAAAAGCATTTATTTAAAAGCACTTCAAACCAATTTATTACTTTTAAAAGCATTTCCACTGTTCTCACTCCTTCATGTGGTTTGTGTTTCCCCTCCCACCTAGGAGCTACTTTTACCTCAGTTTTCAGGATAAATAATGGCTGCTGAGGATCACAGTAAATACTAAACTCACCAAAGTTTTAGCCAGGCTGGTGCTTCCATGTTAAATTGATGGTCTTCAAATGCATTGCACACACTCGACCGCAGTTTTTCTTTCCCAAGCAATGTGAGGATTGCCACAATGCAGACAGGGAAAACAGAGGCAGCAGATTGGCACCAGCCAGAGAAGCTGCAACAGCACATCTGGCTCCTGGTCCCGGCCAGGAAAGAGTTTATCACCTCTCCTACAGGCAAACTACAGCTGATTATTAAGAATTAAGGAGTAATTTAATGTTATTTAGTTCTGTTTGTTGCTGGTTTCCCCTTCTCTTCAAGCCTGGTCATCACTGCTGGCCTGACCAACAGTGGCACCCAGTGGAGGAGGTGCAGGCTGCACAGTTTGGTTTCCAGAGGACACAAAAGTCACTTTAAAAGCTGGATTTTGCATTCATCCAGCATCCTGGTTGTGCTCTGTTCAGGCAAAAAAAAAAAGGAGCCTGAATAAGGAATTTAACTCTACATAGCTGCAGCAGACCTCTTTGACATTAATAGGAAGTTTTCCAAAATATGATTTCTATGAAACATCATTATTTTTATGCCAGTAATAGCAAGTTTACAGTCCTGTGAGGAACAGGGATCACTGTGTACCCTAAAAGACCGCTATTCTTTTCAGGGACAACTTTTTGTCATCATCAAGCAGACCAACAGGGTGAGAATACAAAGTTGCTGTGTTTACCCGACAGAGCCAACCTCTCCTCCTGCGCTCTTTTCTGGAGCTGCTTTATTTCAAAATCTTTCTCTGACACCAGTTTGTAGAGTCTGCAGTTCTCATCCCAGACCTCTCGGAGCTGGTCCTGCAGCTGCTCATTCTCAGCCTCAAGGACACTGGGAAAAAATAAACCATAATTGCAAATAATATACAAATAGATGCTCCTAGGAATAAAATAATGAAATAACTGCACAATAGATGGGTTGAGCTTACCAGGAGTGAGTTTACTGAATTAGGCAGAATAGCCTAAACCTCAGATAAGAACGCAAGCTGATTATCTGATCTATTCAGTTAACTTCTTCTTAAAAAAAAAAAAATCTGCACTTTCTTGAGCTGTCTGGGGCAAAACAGAGCAGGTGTATTGAAGTTACCAAATAGTGTCATCTCAGTCTTACTTACTTGATTCTTCAGAGGAAATCAGGCAGCATTCAGCATGTGGGACATTCAGGCTTTCTTTTCTATACTTGACAAAGCCAAGAGAAGCCAACAGAGCATTGACTACAAAGCTGCCCCTGGGGTCCTTTAAAAATGAATGTTTTAGAGCAATTCATAAAAGACCAATTTCCTGTGTCCTCAGCTGATTCTCTTGGAACCCTGTGAGCATCAGTTTGTATTGTTAATGGTGCTTTTTGGAATTCATTTAGAAACAGAATATCAAAAAAAGCCCTCTGAATGGGAAGAAATAGCCCTGCTTCTCCTATTCTTCAGTACATTTAGCAACATTTAAATGTTTCATCTCTCTAAGACATCCAGAGAATTAGTAACTCTAATCTCTTTACTGCCCTTGTGTGATGGGTCCTCCAAACATAAAACCCAGGAGCTGTGGCCTCAAGGGCTCAATTCAATAGTGGGAGTTCAGAATTATCTGAGCTCTCTGTCACGGGGTCCTTGAGAAAACCTGGGAATCAATGCAATTACCCACACACCGGTGCCATTTGGGCTGCCCACCTGACCCCAGCTGCTGCTGGTGGAAGATGCAGGTCTCCTTGTGGAAGTTCCTGACACCCTGCAGCATCTCAGATATCATCAGACTCCTAAATCAGCTGGATGAATTGACTCCTAGATTCTTATTTTCTACAGGGTAACCCTAAATATTTACACTTTGGAGATTTGATTTGGATAAAGTACAGCTGTTATGTGTAGACACAGCCACAGCCAAGTCAGGTATTTCAATAATCATCACCTTTTTTTTTTAATTCCAAAGTTTTAGCAAGCTTTTAGCACCCATTGGACCTGAGAGCTTTTAAATGCACCCTTCCACCTGCCCACGTCAGAATAAACGACTCCTTAAAGCACTGCCATAAACAGCACAGCCAATTTAGGAGAGGATCCACAATCCATAATTAAGAAATGCACTTGTTTTTCAAAGCTGGAAATAAAAGGGAGATCAAAGGCAGCTGTTTACAAAGGAGAAGAAAGCAAGGAGCAGAGGAGAGGCAGAAGGGAGTTATTCCCACATGAACCACTCAGAGAAGTAAGCAACAAAACTCAGATCCGATTAGAGACACTTGAACCAGAAGATTTTGGACAGCTGGGAGATTAACATGAAAAAAGGGTTCTAAGCTGTTAACACACCTGAGCAGTGAAGTCTTCTCAGAGCTGGAGTCCAAGTCTTGAGGAAAAGCACTTAGAGTAGGATGGACAGAAATCCCAACTGCACAGAGCTGGAGTCTCCTCTGAGGAACTTCCCACCCCATCCCAGAGTGACTCTCCCTGTTACAGAGGCAGCAGATCCACCCCAGTGCCTCAGCTACAGAAAATCAGCCAAAGAAACAAACTGCAAAAGGTACCCCTTTTCACCCTCCTTCAAGGAATCAGAGCCAGCTGGAGCTTATGAGCAGGGCTCTGCCTGGAATTCAGGTGGTTTCCCAAATTGCATGCCCTGTTCAGGCCAAAAAAAAGTAAGGAATTTAACTTTTGTCGAATTGTGTCTTTCCCAACTCTTGTTACAGATTCTCCACGTGATGGGGAGGTCACTTAAATACATTCAAATACAGCAAACAGAGATGGGAGGATAAAGTTACAGAGAGAACATAACAGAAAGGCAGAAATATCAGCTAAACACTTGTCTAAACAAGATCTGGGAGTAGGATGGGAGGAAGTAAAAAAGAATTCCCAAGGGTCGGAGGAAGGGAGACTTCTGATGGGAGGAATGTTTTCCAAGTGCTGCTATAAACAACAGTGACAAGCTGAAATCCCTGCCACTGCAGGCCATGTGGAGTCCTGTGATCCTGGAACAATCCTCTGATGTGTTGTCATGGGAATGCTGCAGAGTACATCCCGGTGAATCCCTTCCAGAAACAAATCCTGCCTGGATTGGATCCCTCACAACCAGTCCTCTGCGAAATGTACACAAGCAAAGGACAATCCAGATAAATCTGCTACACCTACCATGTCAGATGGGTACTTCTGACAATCAGTGACACAGAAACAGAGGTAAATAACAACTCTGGGATTACTCAGGCCTAAAGTACTGAACTCTAAATAGCAGAGAACTGCTGGGCTTTCCTGTATTCTGCACACTGCCCATGATGTGCCCTGGGAGCACCTAAATCCCTTTCCTCCACCAAACATCTGAACTATGGGAATGTGCTCAGTTTTTTTCCTCTCCCCCCTCTCAGGCTCAGTTTAAAGGCACAGAAAGGCACAAAATTAATTTCTGGGTATAGAACAGCGATAGGGGATACATATCATAAAGTCACCCCAAGACAGGGAATCAGCCACCCAAAATTTGCTTTAAAAATCAGGTTTCCATCATAATCTTCTACAGATTATCAGAACAAAATGTTGAAGGCAAGAGGACAGCTGGTAGAGATCAGATCAGGAGCTTAACTTAGCAAATCAGACAGCTCTAGTGAGGCACCAGTGTGTTTGAAGGAATTTCTTCACCTGGCTCCACCACGACCACAGAGCAAAGCCCTGAACAGCCAGCGCTGCAGACACCTTTGGGGTGTGTCCAACCTCAGACCTGTTCTAGCTAGGAAAAGAAGTATTAATTGGGTCAGAAGGAAAGGCTGACTATATCCTGGGAGGAAGAGAAATGATCTGAGGTGGGGCTTCAAATCTCCTCTGGTACTCAGCAAAAAAGAAAAAACAGATAGAAGAAGAGAAGATTAAGGGAGATCCATATCAAAATGCCCAACGTTCTGGTATTCTTGTGATCCACCAAATCAGGATATATTGCAAGGAAGGCCCGGGGAGCACTCTTCTGCACTGCAGGCCTGTGGCTTGCTCCCAATAGCTGCTTTGCCTCTATCCATCCTTGGGAATTATTCATGTAGGGAACCTGTTTGCCTAAGGCTAGGCAGGAACTAACCAACAGCTCAGAGGATGCCAGGGATCCCAAAAGGCTGCATTTTGCCAGGTAGTACCTGGCTGCCCCTCACATGTCACCCTCAACCCTTCTGTCCTTGCACCCTTCATTTGCAAAACACTGATAATAAAGAGCATAGCACAATGCCCTGAGGATAATTAGGCTAATCCTGCTCCTCAGGATAATGAAATCCCGGTGTGGGAAGACAGAAAGTGTCCTGCCAGCTTAATAATATTGAGTTTCATGAGATCATAAGCAAAATATACTTCAGTGAAAGGAATGGTGCTGCCACACCTTTACCTTTTGCTGGCATCTTCATTTACAGGGGATCCTATTTTAAACAGGTTTAGATCATTCTGGGCTCTTAAAGTCTCCCTTGTGCTGCCAGTGTCCTTCTGACTGTTCTGCTTTTCCTTCTTCCTCTCCATCACATTTTGCAGCCGCCTTCGCTGTTGCTCCTGATAAGCCTTAAACTGGCTTTTGAAATCTTCGTTCACTTTTATGTCTGGCTCCATTGTTTACTAAAAGCATAACAAGAGGAAAATAAAAAGTGACAGAGAGCAGAGATCAGCACTGCTTTGAAAAACGTCCCCTTCTGGCAGCTGCTCTGCGGCTTTTCCTCCCTGACCTCTGCCCAGTCTCCCACCACCTTCTCCTCCTCCTCCTCCTCCTCCTCTCCAGCCCCACGGCCTTGCTTCAAGTGCCTTTTTCCATAAATGGCTTTTAAGCAGCCCTAAAAAAAGGTTGTCGGGTCTTTTTCACGCCAGAATTCAAAAAGCAACGTTTCAAAATGTTCTTAAACAGATCTGTTTAAATAAATATTTTAACAGAGGAGCAGGTTGGGGCCAAATCCAAGAGAATGTGGCAGCCACGTTACACTGGCTAAAGGGAGCACGGAGTGCTTGGGACCATCCAGCCTCCCTGCTCACGCCCAGGAAAGGTGGAAATCCCCCCATTTTTGGGTTAATGGGAGACTGACAGAGGAAGAAAAATTTTTTTTTTTGCCTTATGCTCCCTTTGGGCAAGACAAGAGTGTGGCTTACACTTTTCCTCCAAATTTCTAATCACTGAGTGATAACGTTAAATAACTAAATAATAATATATTAATTATTAAGTATATTTAATTATAAAAATATATTATTAATATATTTTTTAAAAATAATAATATTGCTGCCTAAACCTTTTCTAAGGATGACTAAAAACAGTTTTCTGATAAATTCCAGCCCCTTTCTCCTTCTGTTTGACATTTATTGTCAGCAAAAAAACCCTATTGCACCTGTGGAAAACCAATCTGTAAATACTTCCAAAGGCACGCCCTGCACTGGGTAATTAACACAGGCCCTTTCCCACACTGAGGGAAATCCAATTATCCTGACTAAGGCACCAAAATGTAGCGTGTCCCTTTGTGCCTGTGTGTACCTTATGGGCAGAGACTCACCTGGACAAGGTGCACTGAGGATTGACAAGTGCAAAGAGCAGAGTCTGCTGCCTGCGCACAGCCCACAGGGCTCTGGGCGTGGGGGATCAAAGAATTACTGAATCGTTGAGGTTGGAAAATGAATTTTAATTTATTAAAGTTGATTCTGAGATTTGGGGAATGCCTATAAAGAGTCCATTCCATTTACTTAAGGAAACTTCATAGGAAATTTAGACAGCCTTTCTGGTTTCAGTAATCTTTGGGTTGATAAGTAAATTTATAATTAGACTGGCCCTTACTAAATTTGATAGGTTTAGCCACTGACATTAAAGATAGCAAAGATAAGCAAGAACATCTTCCAACAGTAGTTGTCTCTCTTCTGAAAATATCCTAGAATTCTTAGTAGCTATTTTTGGCCTTAAAATACCTTTATAATTTTTCTCAGAATTTTCTTTACTTAGACTGCATTACTGATTGATTAATCTATTAATTTGTTATTTATTTTACTTGTCTATAGGCCAGAAACGTGCACAGTACTCAAGGTGCAGCTCCATCACACCATGCCACAATGGAAAAGCCCTCTAAGATCCTCGAGTCCAGCCATTAACCAGAAGCACCACCAAACCTCGCCCCCAAATGCCACTTCCATGTGGATTTTGAGCACTTCCAGGGATGGTGAGTCCAACACTTCCCCGGGCAGCCTGTTCCGATGCCCGACCACCCTTTGGGTGAAGAAATACTCCCGAATATCTCATCTAAACCATCCCTGGCTCCAGCCAGGAGGGTTGGAGGGCTCCAAGGCGGGGTCACCTGGAGCGGGTGGCACAGGAACTCATCCAGGTGCGTTTGGAAAGTCTCCAGAGACGGAGGCTCCACGCCCTCCCTGGCCAGCCCTTTCCAGCGCTCTGCCGCCCTCAGCGTAAAGAATTTCTCGCTCGTTTTGAGGCGGAACTTCTTGTGTTTCCGTTTATAAATTTTAATTGCCAACCTGTAACTGCCATCCTCCCGCCTCGCCCTGTGACCTGCCAGGACCTGGTCCTGCAGCGCCGCGCTGTTCCCCCATCCCGGGAACTCCTGCCCGCTTTTCCCGCACCTCCCCCGGCCTACCCGAACCGCCTCCCCGAGGGCACCGGGAGGGTCCCCCCGGCTGTCCCCGTTCGCTGCTGGGCAGCACCGGGACCAGAGATGCGGCCCCGGCTCCCGCTCCGGGCCCCGCTCCCGGCCCGACGCGGTGCCCATGGCAACGGGAGCGCGCGCGCGCGCCCTTCCCCTCACAGCGGCCGCCATGATGGCTCCCCCCACACCCCTCCCGTCACCGCCATTCCCGCAACTCTCGCACGAATCCCGGCCCCTCGGGGCCACGGGAGCGGCTCCTTCTCCCCCCTTCGCGGTGGTAGGCACAGGAAAAGGCGTCGGCGCCCCTCCCCATCCCCATCCGTGTGGGAGCAGCCAAGGGCAGCAGGGTGATACCAGCGGGGAACCAAGGAGAGCACCGGCTGGGAATTCCCTTTGCAGGAGCGCCGCACCCTCCTCAAGTGATTTTTATTCAGCTAGAGCAGCTCACGCCATCGCTCTGCAATGGGATGAACGGGAGTTTCCCCCAGCAAATCCATAGGCAAACAGCTGTTACCTCCACTGCTCTTTTTTATTTGTATTTAATCCCCCCTCTGCTCTGTACAACAGGTCACAGGTGCAGCTTGTATACCTTGTGATATCTGTAACCTCTGAGACTGTCACCATGGAATGTCAGCTAACAGGAGAAAATGTGCTTTTTTAGAAATTGGCTTTTATTTTCCTGACTGCTGTTGGATGTACAAGGGGGTTGAGTGCAAAATAACGCACAGAGAAGGGTTTTAATATCTCAAAGGTGATGGGGGGCATTTCGGATTGAAATGTTTCTAAATTTTCTATGGGGAGCAATACTGTATAAATCAGCCAGATCATACACTTCAAAGGCATTAAAACACCAAATTAAGGTTTAGTTTTCACAATATGTATTTTAAATGTTACATTTAAATGTTACTCAGAAGAACACCGTAAATAAAGTTACAAAATATCATAATCCAAGGGTCTGATATAGCAGAAAGAGGGAAGCCTGTGTCTTCGTTAACAATGAATAAATATAACATTTAAATAGCTGCAACATACTTATCTCACGCCTTAAATAAAAAAAATAGATGTTTATATATCTCTCTCAATATTTTAGAAGTCATTTAGTGCTACTGGAAGCTTCTAAATTACAAAGTTGGAGGCAGAGGATAGAAGATGACAGCAAAGGCATTCCTGACGCTCCCTGACAGGAGGCAGTTCAGACATCGTGGTTTTGGGCAACAACAGCAAAACAAGTCACCAGTTTTAGGACTGAGTTGAAGGGGAAGATAAAGGGATTGCACTCCACTATGTCCCCTAAAAACTGGGATGTGGTGGTGTCACTCAGAGAGAGCCAGACCCCAATACCCGCTCCCTCAGTGCACGTTCTGAGGCTGCCAGGTTCAGCACAGTGTACCATACACAAAATATAACAATTCTCTAATGCCGTGTATTATTTGTTTTCTTCAAGAACCCCTCGATAGGAGGTTTGGAGCTGCAGTATACAGGCCACCCCACCAGGACAGGGATTTCAGACAGCTTCCCACTATTCCTTGGGCTTCTCCACGTAATCCCGGAACATGGAATACAGCACGCCTGCAAGACAGACAAAAAAGCACAATTAAAGAACTGTGTTGAATGAGAAATAACGGGTTTAAAAATCTGAACAGTAAGAGATGTTCTCAGCAAGACAGAATTTCCCTTCCTACTCAGCTGTATTTTTTTAATAGCAGTGATGAACACTACAAAATTCTTCATACACAGAGAAACTGGGTATGAAAATACACCATCTGTGAAAATGCAGATCCTGAGCTAATTCTAGTTGATTTTGTGGCCAAAGTCAAGCTTTTCTGTTGTTCCTGCTGGGAATACACTATGGACAAAGAGTGTTTCATGGGATATACATTTACACACAGATGAGACCTGGGATGTACAGATCAGGGGCACAGTGTCCCTGTACATTCAGAGACACAATTCCAGTCCTGAAAAAATATATATACATATATAAATATATATATATAAAAATACAGAATATCATGGTCTACACATGCTGTAGATCTTCCAATGTATTAAATTCAGAAACAGCAACATATTTACAAGGGAAAATGTTAGTGTCAGATGAATGTTTTCTTTTTTTGGCCTCTAAGAGGCAGAGATGCAGAACCACACATTCCATGTCTAGACATAATCAAAACTGCTACTCTGAAATGAAATACTTAAGTACATAAAATCAGATTACTCCAGAAAGGCTGGTCAAGCACCAGTAAGGAGCACAAACATCCTGAAATAAATGTTCTGGATACTTCCATCCCGAGGCCATGCCACGTACACTGCGTTATCCACTGGGAGAGATGCAAGAGGCTCTCCATGGGTTGCCACTCCCAAGGACAGCTCCCATTCCATACGTACCACACGTCAGGGCTCCCACAGCAAAGCCCTGGGCTGCCACGCGCATGTGGATCAGGTGAAGGGACATTTTCATGTCACCTCTGTGCTTCAGCTTGTACAGCCCGTAGCCAACCACGGCGGCGAAGCCGGCCATCCCTGCAAGGCAAGGAGAGCATCCCTCTGAGTGGAGATCCGGGGCATCGGGAGGAGTGAAGGGACCCACCTAAACAGAACAGCCTGGGAATCACTGAGCTGTTTAGGTTGGGAAAGACCCTTAGGATCATTGAGTCCAACCATTCCCCCACAACTGTCAAGGCCACCACGACACCATGTCCCCACGTGTCAAATCTATACAGTTTTTCAATCCCTCCATGGATGGTGACTCCACCACTGCCCTGGGCAGCCCTTCCCTTGAAATTTTTCCTAATATTCAGTCTAAACCTCCCCTGGCACAACTTGAGGTCATTCTCTCTCATTCGAAAATAAGCCTGTTTTGGTCTAATCCCTCTGGTTTTGTGTAATGGTAAATCCTGGCCCATCTCCTGGTTTCACTCCAGTGCCACCTCACTCAATGCACAAGTCAGTGCCAGGAAGAGCAAGAGATTTCCAGCAGCATTAAAATGCCAAAGGAGCAGCTCAAGGTGCCAGAATTCCCTGGATATTTTTCAGGCAGAACCAGGGCTCCTTGCACCCCCTTTCCTGGACGGACACTCACACCCAAGACCCCAGCTCGGCTGCTGCTTGGACTCTCAGCGTGTGGATGCTCCCTGATGTATCCACTGGCCTGCTGCAGTTGCTATTTTGGGTGTTGTCACATTTGGCCAGGTGCCACCAGGGCAGGACATGTAACATGTTATTGTCCCCAAGCTGTGAGGAGGGAGGCTCCGCCAGGTCTCTCCCAGGGCCAGAATTCATTGATAGTCCTTTAGCAAACAGCCCCTGGCTTTGCCAGCTCCAACCTCTGAACACCGATGCTCTCACAGAATACATAACAGCAATGCACAAACTTTTCCAATTCCATCCATTTCACTCCATTTTTAGGATTATTTGCACAGTTCAAAGGTGGCTGCCAAGTTTTAAGCACTGTGTATAATTTACTGAGCAGAGCACAGGCAGTTTGTCTCCCTGAGCCGGAGCATTACCAGTGCTACCAGGAAGCTATGAACACTTAATTCCTGTGGCACCTTCATTAAATACCAATTAAGAGTTTTAGAGCCTTCAAGTTCTGACAGAAGGTCAGTTCTGCCAATCTGCTTCAGGGAACTGGAACTCGTGGAGGTCACAGTACTCCTGAGCAAGGTGGAGACAAAGTCCTGTGACCACAGAGCCTGTGACGGAAATCTGCTGGCAAGCGCTTGGAACAGTTCACCCCGAGTGACCCCACTGCTCTCCATTTAAGGTGGCTGGAAATCAAAACGTGTCTCATGTCAGACAAAAGCTGATCCCTGCTACCCTCAGAAGCTTTTTGGGGGTCTCAGCAGAGAGACTGCAAACTTTAACAACTTCCTCAAGCTGGGCAACATAAAAGTTATTAAAAAAATGCATTTTGAACTAAGTCATGGCAGCAGAGGGCTGAAACATTTACCAAACAGGCTGTAATTTAAAACTTTCTAGTTTGTATTTTGATAGCTTTTAAGTCACTTTGTAGTGGTCACATAATTCCCAGGAACTGTGCTCCAGAACAGCTGCACAACACACTCCTTAACCACCTGACAGCATCACCTTAATGTGTTTTCTAACCTCATCTAAAAAGCCTTTCAGGGGTTCTTGGTTTGGGGTTTTTTCTTATGCTTGTAGGTTCTGAGTTTTTTTACTTAAGGTAACAGACCTCATTAATTTCCCTCTTTCTTGCAGGACAAATATTACGGGGAAGTAATTTCTAAGTGATTTCCTGTTCACAGGAAAAAGGTGCACAGTGATGGTGTTTGCCACATCGATTGTGCAAACACATTTCTCCATTTTTGAACTCACCAATGGGCACAAATGGTGTCTCCTTAAATTTTCTTATCAGCTTTGAGGTCTGGCTGGTGTCCGCCTCATACTCAGAGAAAACAGATTCCTGGCTGGGTGACATGGTGGCTGTGAAGACAAAGAGCCTCCCTTCAGGTTTTGGAAACTCCAAATTAAGAGAATCTTTAGGAAAAGAAAATCCCTTCTGTATTCCACCAGTCACAAATATCCAGGTAGTGAGATATAAGAACAGGAGCCATAGACAGATGGTTTAATTCAAGTGAAACCTTGGGAAGCAGGATTGTTGCTTACCAGGAGAGGTATGAACTGGTACAAAACCAAATAAAGTAGGAAAGCAAAAAACTTCTGCCATCTGTTTTCACACCATTACAGATCCCAGTGACGTTCCCATGCTCACAGGCAGCCACAGAAAGCTTTGGTCACTGCCTGCCTTTCCTTTCAGGAATTCCATGCCTCACCGCTCTGCTTGGCTTTCACAGGCTGGTCCTTTATGGCAGTTCTGATCTCAGCAAAGTTCACTTCTCCCCTCTCATTCCCTGCCAAGAGCAGCAGCCACAGCATTCGGGTTGGGAAGCACAAGCCACTGCACAAGGTCAGCCCTGCCCAGCAGCTCCTCAGTCACTACAGCCTATCCCACCTCAACACAATTCCAAATTCCTGATGGAGAACACAGGGATGGAAAACAGCCACCGCTGAGGAGCTGGAGCAAGTGCTGAAGCCCTCAATAGGTGCAGACTCGTGTGGGGACACATCAGGAGGAGAAATCACACACGGGTGATTTCTTACCTTCCCCCGAGGAAAATAAAAAGCAGTAAGAGCTCTGAGAAGGGCTCCACTCACAAAACCATCATCACGAAAGTGAGACCATCCTCCAGAACTTCCCAGCTTTTTGTTCTGGGAATTACATGGATTACACCAAGACCTGTTCCCTCCTCGGTGCTCGGCATAACTATCGTTCAGTTAATGACAATTTCTGCCCAGTGACACCACAGAGGGCCTGCTAGAAAAATCTCTACTGCTGTTATTCAGATTTGCCACCAACAGCAAAACACAGCTCAGGGGCACATGGAAAGGCTCCAAGCTCTCAGAATAAACCAAGAGGAATTTCATTAAGCAGGGGCCAGTAACCATAGGCAGAAGAGACATTTCAAAGGTGGCTGTGCTCTCTGGTTACGCAGCATTTCATGCACGCCCATGCGAGCAGACTAACTGGTTCTCAAACCGTTTCCTGTGCAAGGCCAAAGGATCTGGCCTCTCTGTGCCTGCTACAACCACCCTTATTTGCTAAATGTAAATTATCATTTTAGCCTGACTCATTCAGAGAAGGAAACAAGCGCTCCCTACCACTCAGCAAAGGAGGAGACAGCCAGAGGTGAGATTTACATAAGAAAATTATATTAAAAGTGAAACAATTCATCCACCACGAGAAATTCCTGTGACCTTCAGCTCAGACCACGACGAGCACAGGGCAGAGGAAACCGGGTGAAACACACGGCCCGGCTGCCCTGACCTTGCCGACACCGAATAGGGAGGTCAGGGCACCTGTGTGAGAGGTGTCACCCACGGGGGACACTGAGGGAGGACCATGGGTGGGAAGGTGACAGGTCCCAGCATCCCTCTCGGCAAAGAGGAGGCCCTAGGTACCCCCAGGCTGCCTTCCGCCTACGCAGCCTATCCCCCACTCCAGACCCAGGCCCTCGCACCCCACACGGGGACTCTTCCCCAAGGCAACCTCACGCACCTTCACCGCACTCCGGCCTTCCGCCCCAGGTCCCCGCACCCCACATGGGGCCTCTGCCCCACTCCAGCCCCAGACACTTTCACCCCACATGGGAACACTTCTCCGCTCCAGCCCCAGGCACCCGTACCCCCCTCCAGAACGCTGGCTGTGCCCTTGGCTGATGCCGCGGGTCCCGCCCGCCCAAGGCCCGGCTCTCACCGCACCGATCCGATCCCAGCCAGCGTCTGCCGCGCCTGGCCCCGCCCCCGCCTCTTATTGGCCGCTTCCGCCCCGCCCCTCAGCCGGGACCACAACTCCCAGCGTGCCGCGCGCCCGCGCTCTCGCCAACAGCCAATCCGAAACGCGCCTGAGGCCACCGCTTCCTTATACGGGCGGGGGGCGGTGACGTCAGTGCGCGGCGCTCCGCATTGCGGCGGGGCGGCGGTGGCGCGGGGTGGCCGACAGGGGGCGCCGCGGGGCCCAGGCCTGCTTCAGTCACGGCCGGCGCGCGTTCGCGGTACCGAGAGCCGAGCGGGGCTCGGGCTCTGGTTTAGCCCCGAAACAGCGGGTCCGGCATCGTCTGCAGCGTGGAAAAACAGACACCTGTGGCCTCTGCAGCCTGTCTGCTTTTCGCTTCAAAAACTTCTCGCGTTGTCACACTGTGACATGAAGTCAGATGGACAGAGACTGTTGGCAAAACCATGGAGTGACAGGACAAAGGCGAACAGTTTTAAATTAAAAGAAGAGAGCTTTAGATTAGATATTGTGAAGAAATTGTTCCCTGTGAGGGTGGGCAGGTCCTGGCATCGGGTGCCCAGAAGCAGCTGTGGCTGCCCCTGGATCCCTGGAAGTGTCCAGGGCCAGGTTGGACATTGGGGCTTGGAGCAGCCTGGGACAGTGGAAGGTGTCGCTGCCCACGGCAGGGGTGGGACGTGTACGGAAAGTCCCGCTATGAAAAGCCAATGTCCATAAACGAGACAGAGGAGTGCAGCAACTTTATTCAAATAAAGGGAGAGAGGCCACTGGGGCACACGCTCTCGAGGTTTCGGAGGGCGCAGCCTCCTTTTATCCCAAACTCCCGGCCGTGCGTTGCCCTCTTCCTTTCCCCATTGCTGAGGTACCAGGAAGGTGCAGCCTTCCCAAACCGCCTACCACATATTCCCCCCTTACACGTTATTTATCCCTCAAGTTTAGAAACTCAGGGTTGTGCGGCCCCATTTGTCTGTTTCAGGAGTCAAACTATCTGAGTGGTAACAAACTTGCAGCTTGAAGTTGGTAGAGACATTAAGCCCCTTTTCAAAGATGTTAACACCCATCCCCTCACCCATGGAATTGTTTGTAAAGACATCAGCACATATCTTTCCTAACAGACAGGATAGTCTTTAAGATCCCTTCCAACCCAAACCATTCTGAGATTCTGTGAAAGTTGCACTCTTTGTCCTTTGCTGAAGAGCTTCCATCTGATGTCACAGAATTACAGAATGGTTTGGGTTGGAAGAGACCTTAAAGCTCACCCTGTTCCACCCCCTGCCGTGGGCAGGGACGCCTTCCACCAGACCAGGTTGGTCCAAGCCCCATCCAACTTTGAACACTTCCAGGAATGGGACAGCCACAGCTTCTCTGGCTTTCCCTCAGTCTGATTTTCCTGCTGGTGAATTATGTCATTGACTATGTTTTCCCAAATTTCAGCTTTCAAGCAGAGCTCGCTTTACCCGCACTGTGTGCCAGGATTTTGATGCCCAGATACAACCTAGAAATTGCTCCTGACTTAAACCATTCTCTGGAGGAGGAGGAAAAATCCACTGGGATCCCAAAGATGCCTTAAACCTTCTCCTAAACCTGAGAACAGCTCGTCAGAGCAAAACAGCAAAGATGAATCGTTTTGTCCCTACGCCCAGTGCTTCTGAGCGGTGTTTGTGCCTCACCATCTCCGAGCTGGGGGAAGGCAGAGCTGCTGCTTCTGCAGGGTCACTCTGCCACAGACATGTGGGATTTTGGGCAGCATAAAATAAAGTGGCTCAGACAAGCGCTGCATCTCTCTAAATGTGCTTCCCATTACCCCTAATCTGGTTACCTTAATTGCCAAAGCCATTAGGGCTCTGCAGTCTGAAAGGAAACAAAAAAATCTCTGCAATTACCAACCACCAAATTGAGTTTAAATCTTGTAATAAATTACAGTGAAGGCCACTTTCTCCAGTGACTCTCAGAGGCACATTTAATTCCCTGCTTCAGGGCAGAAACTCAATTAAAAACAAAAACTTATTTCATTTTAATTGCTGGCCTAATGAAACCTCTGTCACCTGCAGCTTCCCTGTGTGCGTGTCCGGTGTCTCAGCTCTATGAGTGGCTTCTTTCTCTCTGCTAATGCGTGTGTTGCACACACGTTATAATAATATATATTTATTATAGGGCATATTTTAAGTGCAGCGGCAGCAGCAGCTAATGGTGGCAAACATGGAAATGGGTAAAAATAACATAAATTTCTCTCTGTGAATCCGCCTGCCACAGGGCAGGTTGGATATGCAGCTGTGGCCATCGCTGCTGCTCTGCTCTCCTGTTTTTACCAGGGTGGTTTGGGGTGTATAAAACCCACCAGGATTGGCACAGGGAAATCCTTGGCACAGCCAGGGTGTTCCCATGGCCCTGTTTGTTGGTGGGATGAGGAAACAAGCAGGAAACTCACCAATGCTGATGTTCAAAAACTCCTCCAATAAACCACTTCATCAGAAACACCTTTGGCAGAGGCCATTTCTGCTCTGGCAGGGGATGAGGATCCTGCGGCATCCAGGTGGCACATGGGTTGTTCAGATTCCCTGGAAAACACACAGATTTTTACAGCAGGGTCTCAGCCCTGGCAGTGGTTGTAGATGTTGTGCTCAGACAGAGGGTGGAGTGCATTCCTCCAGTGCTGCAAGGGGATGAACACCAGGAAAAGCAAAACAAAACCAGTGCAGTTACGCTGAGCTCGCATTTCCTGACTGTGCTCTTACACAAGTGAAAGAAGTTCCTAAAATCCTGGTCTGAGCCTCTGGCAGCATGGAAGCAGGAGAAGAAGCTCCTGTAAGTGCCTTTTCTGCTTCTTGCTTGTAGACACAACTGCACAAGAAACCTGGCAAGGTTCTCTGTTGTTTCTGAAAGGTAGCCAGTATGAGATTGGGATTAATTTCTGAGCTCAGCCCTCCCTTCCACTTTGAGCTACGGGATGGGGATGTGGACGCCAGTGCTGGGCTGATATGGAGGGAGAAAGATGTGGCAGAGGGAGAAAAAGCATCTCAGTGGGCTGGAAGAGACCCCAAATGCAAATTTTGGGAATGGTTTGTCCTGATGTGGGCACAGGGGGTGTGAGGGGGAAGGTGTTTAGGAGTCTTGGGTGTTGCT
Source organism: Lycocorax pyrrhopterus obiensis (assembly GCA_014706295.1). Classification (NCBI taxonomy): domain Eukaryota; kingdom Metazoa; phylum Chordata; class Aves; order Passeriformes; family Paradisaeidae; genus Lycocorax; species Lycocorax pyrrhopterus. The sequence goes on along the minus strand of JACSVZ010000002.1, from coordinate 2,751,082 downwards.
GTGATCAGCACGGTGGGCAGCTTTGGTTTCCTCTTGAAGGCCTACAGTCACAGCTGAGGGTGAATTTCCTCCAAAATATGATACAGAAAAGAACTATAAAAAAAGCTCATTCCCAGACAAGTCTTTTCGTGGCACTTTCCCATGGCAGATCCCTGCACTCCCACTGCTCTGTCTGAAGTGCTCTGCAGCACTTGCCAAAGAATTGTGAGACAGTGCAAAAACATTTCAATCCAGCTCAAACCCATTTTCCTTTTCTTTTCAGCTGCCTGAAACTGCCTGGAATGTGTATGTAAGCAAATTTAGTCATGGGAATGCAGCAGGTACGTCCAGAGCTTCACCCCTTGCAGCTGCACACCCACAGGCATCCTGAACACCCCACTCTGAGCCTGGGGTGTTTTCCTTAACCCCTGTGGGGTGGAGGGACTCCCCTTTCCCTGGGTGTTTGTGAGGAGGGAGCCATCCCTAAAACCTGCAGAGCCACCATGGGATACGTCCTCCTTGGGATGCGCAGCACAACCAGGGACCAACAGCTTCATGTTCTCATTTCTGAGTGGCTGCAGCTCTCTGCAGGGGGAAGCAGATCCTCAAGGAGAGACTGGAGCTACACAGCCAGACCTGTTTGGGCTTGCTGGAAAATGAGCCTCAGGGGAAAGATGGGTGGCTTTGGCCATGGCTGAAAAAATGTGTGGTTTAGGGGTGGAGGGGTGTTTGCATGATTTCTTGCAAAACTGCTTTTTTGTTTTGCTGTCAGAATCCGGAGATTAACCTTGATTTTTAAACTTCTCATTAACCTTCATGGTGCCAACAGCACCAGGCAATTCCCATCTCTCACTGTCTGAAATGGGCTCCTCAGTGACAGCTTTTTTCTTGAAAATCAGACTCGAGAAGGAGGAGGCTCCCAATCACTCACCATTTCCTGAAATCGGGGCTGCAGCTGTCTAAACACTGACATCCACATTTCCAGGGAGTGACCACTGCGGGGGTTATCTCATTCCTTGTCTCGTCCAGAATTGATTCCAGCAATGTTCTTCCAGCTGAATCTCTCCCTCTAACCATAATTCAGGACTGGATTCTGGTGCCTACATGTCCTCATCCTGTTGTGGGGAGCAACCTGGTCTAGTGAAAGGTGTGGCTGGAATGAGATGATCTTCAAGGTCCCTTCTAACCCAAACCATTCTGGGATTCTATGAATTCTATGTTTTCCACTTACTAATGCCTTTTACAAGAATCCATGTCTCGGTGTCCTAGAGTTGGCATGGAGAGGGGTCAGTGTCCTCCCAGGAGCAGGGAGATGTTCAGCATTTCCCCTCTGGGAACAGCCCCACTGACATAAAGGTGCTGGTGGCAGGTTCTGCTTCACCAAGTACTGAGATGCTGCTTTCTCAGTAGTGACCCAGCTGTATAAGCATCTCACAGTGAGCTGTGGTGGTTGATTTCCTGTAATTTGGAGCAGAAACTTCCCTAAAAGCTTGTGGTGGTGTCAGGAGGAAGTAGTAATTTATGCCAGAGGAAACCGTGCTCATTCATTTTCAAGTTTGATGTGTCCGAGTAAGAAAAGCAGAATTAATTTTGGGTTTTGGTTTTTTTTTTATATGTACATGTAGACAGCTGTCCTCGTGCTTAGGCAAAGGTCAAGTTGTGCAAAATACTCACCAGACAGTGGCAGCAATTTAAACCTGTGAAGTTCCAGTACCTGAAGGGAGTCTACAAGAATTACAAAGGGGGGCTTTTTAAAAGAGCATGGAGTGACAGGACAAGGGGTAATGGATTCAGACAGAAAGAGGGTAGGTTTGGATTGAATCTTAGGAGGAAGTTCTTTGCTGTGAGGCCCTGGCATAGGATGCCCAGAGAAGCTGTGGCTGCCCCTGCATCCCTGGAAGTGTCCAAGGAGTGCCTTGGAGCAACCTGGGATAGTGGAAGGTGTCCCTGCCCATGGCAGGGGCAGAGATGATCTTTAAAGTTCCTTCCAACCCAAATCATTTGATGATTCCATAAACAAAGGAAAAATCCTCTGTGATGTGATGTTTGCTTCCTGTGTGAATTGGAACAGCTTTGATCCCTCTCCCTTGCTCCTAGGCAGCCCCTTGTCAAACACAACCTCAAGAGTGACAGCAACAACCACAGACCCGTGGCTGGATGCTGCCAATTCAAGTCAGTACCTGTACGAGTACCTGGATGAGGAGGATTATGGGCTCTATGGCCTCTGCACCAAAGAGGAGGTGCTCTCCTTCAGCAGGGTGTTCTTGCCATCATTTTACACCGTGATCTTCCTGGTTGGCATGGCCGGGAATGCCCTCCTGTTTACTGTCCTTCTCATGTACATCAAGAAGAAAAAGAAGATGACTGAGCTGTACCTGCTGAACCTGGTAGTTTCAGACTTCTTCCTGCTACTGACCCTTCCTTTCTGGGCTCTGCACGTTTCTCAGTGGGTCACCTGGGACATCTTGTGCCCGATCTTAAACGCCATGTACACTCTGAACTTCTACAGTGGCATCTTCTTTGTGAGCTGCATGAGCCTGGACATGTATCTGCAGATAGTTCATGCTTGCTCTCCTCACAGCTCCACGGTATGGAGGAATTCCATCCTCCTCTTGTTGGTGATGTGGATCCTTTCCATAGCTCTCTCCATTCCTGATGGCCTCTTCACCAGCACAAGGCAAATCCACAACAAAACCATCATGTGCACCCAGGATTATGGCCAGGAACACTTACTTTGGAAAGTTGTCTTTCGGGTGATTCAAAACATCCTGGGATTCCTTTTCCCCTTCCTCTTCATGGCATTCTGCTACTCCCGCATCGCGTGTGTCCTCAGCACCTCGCAGATACCTGGCTCCAGGAGAGCTCTCTGCTTAGTCCTTACTCTGGTGGGGGTCTTCTTTGTCCTGTGGTGTCCTTACAATGTTGTCCTCATCCTCCACTCCCTACAAGATGTCGGTGTGATCAGGAGCTGTGAAAGCAGTAGGAAACTGGACTATGCCCTGCAGATCACGGAGAGCTTGTCCTTTGTCCACTGCTGTCTCAACCCCTTGCTCTATGCTTTTGTGAAGAAACGGTTCAGGGCATATTTGTGGAAGATCCCTCAGGCCATTTTCAGGAGAGGCGCTTGGTTTCCCATCCAGGACTCCCAGATGAGCCCGTCTGGCAGCAGATACGCAGTTGAGATAGAAATCTTGAGCATCACAAAGGCATCATAAATACTCACATTATTTGCATTATGTGTGTGCCCTCTGTGCTGTATTTTACTGGTCCTGCCCATGATGGAGTTGGTGTGAGCCCACAGCACTGTGTAACCAGATAGTTCATCCTAGAAACAACCTCGAGATGAGGACTTTCCGTATTGGGATTGGAAAAGTACGTGTGGGATTTGTTTCTGTTGCAAGTGGAATTATTATGAAAGGATTGTCCTGGATTTACACTAGTGGAAGAAACCCAGTTCTCATCTGGAGTATGTGAGGTATTAGCAAATAAAGGAACAGATTTCTCAGTGTTGTGCCTTAAACAGTGCAAACTGAAACTTGAGAAGAAATTCTCCTTCACCCTGGTATGGGCTGGGAAATGGATTTTCATGCTCATCCATCAGGCCAGAAACACAGCCGGGGGTGGCTTTGCTTCTCCTGGCTTCTTACCATCTGCCAGATGATTTAACTGGGATAATCTCATTTTCTACCAGGAGATACAATGGGAAGGACTGGACACCTTTAAGCTGAGTCGGTCTCTGTCATTATGAGCTGTGCCACACTCAGACCTGCTGAGCAGGGAATTGTCACTCTCCAAGAGACAGAGCCTTGGTTAGAGATCAGTTCGATCACCAACTGATTTGAGACCGGTTTGATCGGAACGAAGTTTAAACCAGTAACAACCAGTGAGGAAGAGAAAAAAAGTGGGCTCAGCAGAACATTGCTGGAGGTATTTGCCTTCCAAAGATCTGGTTTGACAAGATAAAAAAGATCCATGGATACCATGTGTAACATAAATATTGGCTTTGCAACACCACACAGTGAGAGCATGGCCTGAAGAGAAGAGCACAGAGTTGGCCAATCCTTATTACCCAGTGCAGTTTTGAAGTTCAAAGTTCTGAGTTTGCTGACTTTTATTTAAAGGTGTTATTCACCCCAAATGCTCTTGAACCTTAAATGGTTGCTTTCCGTCCTGAAAACCTATTAAGCCTGGGAGTTGCCTAGAGTTGTACAAATAAAATTGTTGATTTAAGAGAAGGCACTCATCACCTTGATTATATTGCTACATAAGGTTGCAGGACCAAGAGGGGCTTTGAGTTGATCACTGCTGTTATTTTTCTTCCCAACATTGCTACAGTGTTTTTCCAAAATGGTAATCTTGGGAGCTTTCCTTAAAAAAACAAAGCCAGAGTAAATATTTAGCTGATGCTATGATGTGGCCTTCACTCAACGGGTCAGGTCACTGGAGGGAATGTGGAAAGGGACAGCAGCTGGGAAGCAAAAAAGAAGATGAAGATTGTGATCCTAGACAGAGGAAGGTTTGCGGGACTGTGGAAAATTTATGATGGGATGCTCAGGGGAAGGGCAAAGGTGGGGAAATAGAGGGGAGTAATGTCACTCTCCATGCTACATGAGAAGAGGTCCAAGCACCAGTGGCTGGAACAGGCTGTGGTGACAGTCTGGGTAGATCAGTGTGGCAGCACTCAGAGGAGCAGTGCCAGGTGGGACACAGGGTCCCTGCCATCGTCCCCAAACCCCATCTGGAGAGAGGGGAGCTAGGGAGCTCGAGAAGCAGAAGGGAAAGTGGGTAAAGCAGACGTGCTGTGGTCCCTGTGGGCACGGCTCTCCAGCCAGGGTGTGGGTGGGACATTTGCAGGCTCTGGACTTATCTGGTGCCAAGCAAATGCAGTGACTCAAGCTCTCCTCACTCGTGGGGCAGTTCAGCTGCCTTGCTTTGCACTCAGACAGAGCAGTAGCACTTGCACTGTTCATTGGCAAAGCACTCTTGGGACACTGTGTGTTGTGGAGAATGTCAAAATGTCAGAGACTTTTCCTTCTCTTGGCTTTTGAGACTAAATTGGCTCAGCTGTGACCCCCTTCCCTTGGTCCTGTGCTCATTTCCAGAAGCATTTCCAACATCCGCTCTTGGTTTCATTTTTTCAGTGGGTGTCCATAGCCTGGTCTTAAAGGCAGAAATCACAGAGTGGAATTCTCTGAACATTTTCCTCACAAAATCTGGGCTCCATGCAGCCTAGAGAAGGGAATTTGCCTCATGCCCAAACCTATCCCTCTAACTCTTCATGGGTACTCCAATGAGATTCCCACACACCCTCCACCTTAAAAACCTCGGTTCATCCAGGGACGAGTTCACACCAGAGCTCTCTGCAGGAGCAAGGCAAACACTCACTGCCAATGAGGACAGAGGTTTTCAGCTCTGCATCTGCCTATCAGCTGCTGGGTGGGAATAAAGTGCACATTCCCACCCCAACCTGTCTCTAGTCCCAGCTCCTGGATGGCACAGAGCTCTCATGGTGCTGTGGGTGATTCTCCTCTGTACCTTGGTGTCATCGCTGCTTGGTGGGCTCTATGTCCTGGGTGTATTTCGGAGACAGAGACCCAATGAGCCGCCCTTGGACAAAGGTACCATTCCCTGGCTGGGCTACCTGCTGGAATTCAGAAAGGACAGCTCAGAGTTTCTCAAAAGGATGCAGAGGAAACACGGGGATGTTTTCACGGTACTGATCGGTGGGTATTACTTCACCTTTGTGATGGATCCCTTCTGCTTTGGCACCATCGTGAAGGAATCACGATCTAAACTGGACTTTACGACTTCTGCAACTCAGCTGGTCGTGCAGGTTTTTGGCTACAAACCCACCGAAGCCACTCATAGCATAGTTCATGCCTCGAGCATGAAACACCTGATGGGAGATGGGCTCACTGTCCTCACACAAGCCACCATGGAGAGCTTTCGGAAGCTGCTGCTTTTCAACCTGAGCTCAGGAGAGAAGCGAGTGTGGCAGGAGGAAAACCTCTTCCACTACTGCTACAACATCGTCTTCAGGGCCGGGTACCTGGCTCTGTATGGTACCGAGCCACCCCGAGGGGCAGGGAACAAAGGGAAAGCTGAAGAGCAGGATCGCCTCCACTCCAACCAGCTCTTCCAGGAGTTTCGGAAGTACGACCGCCTCTTCCCTCGCCTGGCCTTTGCTATGTTGCCTCCCAAGGACAAAAGAGAAGCTGAGCGGCTGAAGAGACACTTCTGGAATGTGCTGTCTGTGAAGAAGGCCTGGCAGAAGGACAATATCAGTGCCTGGATAAGCGATCAAGACCAGCTTCTGGCAGAAAACAGTGTCCCCGAGTACATGCGGGATCGTTTCATGTTCATGCTCCTCTGGGCATCCCAAGGCAACACAGGCCCAACTGCATTCTGGCTCCTCTTGTATCTGCTGAAACATCCAGAGGCTCTGAAGTCTGTGAGAGATGAGGTGGATAAAGTCTTGAGGGAGAGCGGGCAGGAAGTGAAGGCAGGGAGCCCCCCAGTTACCATCACTAGGGACATGCTGAACCAGACTCCTCTGCTGGACAGTGCCTTGGAGGAGACCCTGAGACTGGTGGCGGCCCCGATGCTGGTCAGAGCTGTCCTCGAGGACACCAGCCTGAGGACAAGCAGTGGAACAGAGTTCACCCTCCGCAAGGGAGACAGGGTGGCTCTGTTCCCACACATCTCTGTGCAGATGAACCCAGAAATCCACGAGAAGCCTCACAAATTTAAGTATGACCGTTTTGTAAACCCAGACGGCACCAAGAAGGATTTCTACAGAAATGGGAAGAAGCTGAAATTTGTCAACATGCCGTGGGGGGCAGGAGTTTCCACCTGTCCTGGGAGGTTCTTTGCCACAGCTGAAATGAAACTGTTTGTGTTCTTGATGCTGAGTCACTTTGACCTGGAGCTGGTCAATGAGGAGGAGGAGATCCCAGCCATAGACATCAGCCGCTGGGGATTCGGGACGATGCAGCCTGTCCGCGACGTTCGCTTCAGATACAGGCCACGCTTTTAACCTGGGGAGTCCTGGTGATGTTCTTTGTTCTGGTGTCACCTGTGAGACAAATTGCCTGATCCTGTGGTTATCAGATCTGTGTGGTGCCAACACTGATATGATCTTGTTTGCTTAATGTTTATCATGGCTTTTGCTTTTACCTCCTCCTCATGTGCTGCTGCTCTGTTGTGTTGGTTATGGGATAGAAGTTAATCTGCACAGACAGACAAAACGTGCCCCGCCAGGCTACTCCAGCCCCATCCCTGGGGCCATCAGCCTATTGACAGCCAAGAGGAGCACAGGGTCATATTGGCAGGTGGGAACCCAAATTATGTTTCCAAGGAACAAGGGTTTTGTCCAGGTCCCTCCTAGGGCTGTCCCAGCAGAACCATCAGCCCCACAGTCCCGGCGTGTCTCCCACGGAGATGTGTCATCGGGAACAGCTCTCTGGATCACCACCTGGGGTAAGGGGGTTTGTGTCAAGGCAGGGGAGACATCCTATGGGGTGTAGGGGAAGAGCATTTTGGGACTGTGCAGGACTTACAGCAGAGTGTTTTGGGGAGGAACCAAAGGGGGATAAAGGATGGATTTAGGTGATTTGGAGTAAGAGGATAAGAAAGACTGGTTGGGTGCGAATAGGTGACTGGTCCATACACTTGTCTGGTGACACCCTGCACCTGATCATTTATTTTCCACATGAACTATGATTCGCAGGATGGCATCAGCTTGTGGTGAACCCCTGAAAGGTCAGAGAGCAGCAAATATTCTCTCCAGAGATGCAAGAATTTCCTTGGGGTTTTCAAATTGTCTTTTCTATCGGCCCCTTCTTGTCTCTGATGAGACCCCCTAAGCGAGCAACCTCAATCCCATATGGGCTACAGCCACCGTGTTCTTATAGCCCTCAAACTGATCTGCTGGATCAATGCAGGATAAAGGTTTGCTCTACAAGCTCTGCTTTGCTTTATTACCCTTCTCTAATTAGGGTTCTGACCACTTCCTTACAGAAGTTAAATCCCAGCCTTTCCTGAGCGGAGAACAGTGGATTGATTTTAATGCTGACACTAACCTTGGACTTTAGAGATTATTTATGGTCGAGGAATGAAACTCAAACATTTCCACACATATCCAAACATCAGATCCAGATTCTGCTTTGTTCTGCAAAGGGCAGAGTGATGTTGTAACTGCGTGTTAAGGGCAAACTATCCCAGCCGGCCAGACTGGTTATTAGTCCTGACCTCATGGTGGTGGTGGTGGAAATTCAGGCAGAAACTATCAAGCAGTTGTGGCAGAACCAAGGAAAACAAAAACTACCCGCGAGGCTTGACTGTGACAGTTGATATTTCCATTAGCAATTCCAGCATCTTTTCACTCCTTCCATGCTCCATCAAGAGCTCTCACTTATTTTTTTGTCACCCATGGGTTTATTCCTCTGAAGCACTTCTCACATTCTGGTCAGTGAAAGCTCCAAACCCTGCCCAGGAATACCTTTGGATAGCTGGGCAGCTCAGAGCCATCATCACATCCTGACCAAGTGATGTCCTCCTTCCAAAGCTCTAGGAAAAGGATTTTTTGTGTGGATATCTTGCATGGAAGTTGTTGCCTGCTCATAGACAGTGTATACTGATTATCACAAAGAGCCCAGGTCAGAATTGAGGGGTGGGGGATGCATGCTGCACAAATAAGGACAGGGCTTAGGGAAGGGGTATAAAAATAATGACAATGATTCAGCAGAAAAATCTGGCTTTACTTGCTCATCAGAATGGTTTATTTAACCAAACAATGTTGAGTCTATAAAAGACCTCAGACATGCTCAAATGCATGCAGTTGTGAGAAGCAAAAAAAAAAAGTCATATATGTGTGCCAATATGGAAGAGCGTGAAAGCTCCAAATGAGTTAATCTACAATTAAGTTTTATGTTTAGATAGGTTTTTCACTGGCACTGAGCTTTCCATCCCAAAGTGCATCAGCAAGAGCAAAGAACCAGCCTGTGCCAACAAAAACCTGACTGGATTTGTAAAAGAAGTTAAATTTGATGGAATCCAGAGAATTGAAAGGTTTCCTGGGGGGCAGCCCTCATTGCAGTGTCTGTCCCCCCACAGAACTGAGCACGGAGTCTGGCCCTAAGCCCTTAGGTTTCTCTCCTGTAGCACACAGTGAAGACAATTTTACTTCAACATTTCAAGTTTTACAATCTATTGAGTTGGTGTCTGCTCTCCACAGCACACGGAAGACTCCTCTGCTCTCAGTGACAATTACTGCTCTGCATGCTCAGCAAGGGAAGGAGTCACAATGCTCCATCTTTCAGGTTTGGAATAATATGTTGGGAAAGAACATCCCTGGATAAACAGCCTCACTTCTAGTGTTGAACTGTAATGCATTAGGAAATGTTTTTCTGTTCTCCTTCCTCTAAACACAGCCAGACACAGCTCTGAGAAAGCATCCACTTACTGCTGCTTGTATGGAAAATTGAGGGAACCAACAGATACATCAATCACTGCAGAGAAACTCGAAGGAGCACTGAGGTTATGAGAACAAAGCAACAACACAGCCAACACCATCCTTTGCAGAGGAAAGCAGGGTTTGAAGCTCAAAGAGGAACGTGACATTTCAGGATTTTTTAAAGAATCAAAACACGCAGCCTTTGCCAGGGACACTGCTGCCCCATCTCTGGGTAGATGTGTCCCTGCTCCCCAGGGAATAGCAGCTCAGCTTCAAAGTGGCCAAGTCTCTTAGTGGTACAAAATCTGCATGTTACAAGCAAGGTCGCTGTTGGATTTGCTGCCTTCACTGTCCAGTGGGCCAGTTCCCCCCACGAGTCACACATAGACAGAAACAGCCCGTGGCAGGCAGGACACACGGATAAAACACAGTGGGGCCGGGCAGAGAGCAGCTCCCCCAGCTTGGCTGTTGCACAGCAGCTTGGCAGGAGGGTTTGGTACCAAACACTCAGTGCACGAGGGCACAGGGAGGCAATTCCCATCTATCACCACATCCACGTCACTGTGCAATCATGAGGCCATACTTGGAGCACAGCAGTCCCCTCTTCTTTTCCCGTTCCATGAGGAAATTCCTCAGTTTGGTGGTGGAGAAGGTGACCAGTGCTTGCTGCCTGTTGTCCAAACCTGTCTCCTGGAGCCACGGGCTCTGAAGGCACTCGGAGGCTGACGGCCTTCCCCTAGGACAGACAAAGGTGAGGGGTCAGTCAGGGATCCGTGCTGGGTGAGGAGGCTCCTTGCAAATGAAGGGGCAATACCCAGGATCTGCACCAGCTGTGCTGCTGGGAGGACAGACAGCGTCTTACCAAGGGTTTGCACACAGAGTGCTCTGGAGGAAGGACACTGCTCCCCCGGAGAGACCCGCGTAGCACCGCGTGAGCTTCAGTTTGCCCTTCCTGGCTGTTCTCAGGAATTCACAGGGTGCGTCAGAGCTGACGGGGTAGTTGGCGCTCAACCTGCCCCAGAAGAAGAGAATTGATCAGCATGAAGCTGCCTCCAGCTTTGGGGCTCCCAGCATACGGAGGACGTGGAGCTGTTGGAGTAAGTCCCAAGGAGGCCACCAAGGTGAGCAGGGGGGTGGAGCACCTCTGCTATGAGGAAAGGCTGGGAGAGTTGGGATTGTTCATCCTGGAGAAGAGAAGGCTTCAGGGAGACCTTAGAGCCCCTTCCAGTGCCTAAAGGAGCTCCAAGAGAGCTGGAGAGGGACTTTGGATAAGGGCTTGTAGTGGCAGGACAAGGGTGAACAGTTTTAAATTGAAAGAGGAGAGCTATAGGTTAGATATTGGGAAGAAATTCTTCCCTGTGAGGGCAGTGAGGCCCTGGCACAGGTTGCCCGTCCATCCCCTCCATCTCACAGTTTTTCGCGTCATTGCCAAGGAGAGGGGGCACAGCTGAGATTAACTCTCTGAAATTGTGGTTTTAAAGCCACTCGCAGGGCAGGGAACAATCAACTGACTCACATGATGAAGGCTGTGATTCCGACGGACCAGATATCAGTCTGGGGAAGGGCTCCTTGCTCTGTCAGCAGTTCTGGAGCTGGAAAAGCAATCTGGTGTGAGCCAAGATCCTCTCCAACTCACTGAGAGCAGCACAAAAGCAGTGGGTACTTTTATGCTTTGCTGCCTTCCCAAGAGGGAAGCAGAGGCGGCTCCCAGGACAGGGAGCTGATTGGGGTGGGAGACCCATGTGGACACTGATTGCCGTGAAACCATGAGGACCTCTGGGCAGATGGCAGCAATGCTTTATCCCTGGACAAATGGACACATGGATGCCAGCCAGAGTGGCTTTGCTGTGAGCTCTGTCCCCTGTGGTCTGCAGTGGGACAGCTGTCACCACCCACTGCTCCCACAAACTCACACTGTCACCTCAGAGCAGCACCTGGAAGGCTTTCCTTGCTGGGACCACCTGCTGCCTTGACCAATGTTTGTGTCTTTCTGTTTATCACAGATTGCAGATAAGCCCCAAGTCACTGTGACTGAACTCTACTCACCCATGGTTTCGACATAGTCCAAGCATTTGTCCATGGTAATAAATTTGTCTGGTGTGTAGAACTGTGCGTTCCCGAAATCCAGGAGTTTCAGCAGGTTGGGTTCGGTGATGATCATGTTCTCAGACCTGAGGTCCAGGTGCAGGATGTTGTGTGCATGGAGGTACTCAGTGGCACTGAGGATCTGCCACAGGTAGTCTCGGACCTCCACCTCTGAGTACGAGGTCCTGGTGGGAGAAAGGGGATAGGAAACTGAGGTGTCCTGTCTGCGTGTCCAAAAATGCCTTTCTACAGCCACTGTCACCCTCCCCTGGGTGTCTGAGCCCATCAGGTCCTTGAGAGTCAAAAAAACCCAGCTCTATTTTAGCAAATCTGTTGTATGGGGAGAGGCTGGTCCATCCTCTCAGTCAGGTGAGTCAGGTTTACAGGTGCAAGAAGTTCAGGATGTTGTAGAGCTGAAAGAGAGAAAGCAGATTTGATGCCCACCATTCCCTCGCTTTTAACCACAAGATTTCAGCAGATCCATTTTGTGCCGTTGTGAGAAACAATGAATCTTCCTGACCCACAGTAACCTCCATGTTATGGGAGATGGGGTTTCATATCAACCACTCTAAACTGCTTTCAATGTCTCAGCTGGGTGGCCCTGAGTTGTCCCATTGTAGGGAACTCAAGTGATTTCTTTATCTCACAAGAAGCTGCAGAACAAACGCTTTACAAATCCTGTATGCAACGATACCACACTGGAACAGATGGAGAGGGATGATCCAGTTTGTCAGGACAAAGCAACAGGTGTTTTCCTCCCAACACCAGCCCTGACTGGAAAGCCCTTCCCTCTTGTTCTTACCGTGACGCCAAGGAGTGGAGCAGCTCTGGTCCCACACACATCTCCTGGATCAGCACCAAGTGCCGTGGGCTGACGTAGGCGCCCTTCAGCTGGGCTATGTTTGTGTGGTGAAGCTTCCTCAGCACCTGGTACTCCAGCAGCACAGCCTGCTTGTCCTCTTGCCAGTAAGGGATGATTTTAGCGGCCAAAGCCTTGCCACTCACTTTCTCCCGGCACTGCCGGACGATGCTGAATCGGCCCCTGGTACAAAGGGACACAAAGGCATGTTAGGCTTCTTTTCTGCTCTCTAAAACCACCAGGATCCCATGCTGTGTTTTTCATCTGTGCCTGGTGGGGAGTTATTGCATCTACTGTCACATTTTGCACATCCTCCTGTGTCTTTAAACTGTACAGGCACTTTAAATTACAGGCGTGAGAGCTTAACTCCTCTGGAGAGAGAAGAGAGAGCAAGAGAACTACTCCTTGTTGGCAACAGAAGTCAGTGTCTCTCTTTTAGGCAGAGAAAGTTGAATCCCAACTCCCTGACTGAAATGATGGCTGCAAAGGTTGATGCAGCAAGGATAGGAAACTTTGTTAGCCCTGAGCTCACTTCATGATGAATCAAGTGGCTGCCCTGCTGCTCAGCACATCTGTTGTGACAGGACAAGGGGTGATGGTTTTAAACTAAAAGAGGGTGGATTTAGACTTGATGTGAGGAAGAAGTTTTTTTACAATGAGGGTGGTAAAACAACCTGGCCTTGAACACTTCCAGGGATGGGGCAGCCACAGCTTCTCTGGACAACCTGTGCCAGGGACCACCCTCACAGGGAAGAATTTTTTCCTAATATCTGATCTAAACCTACTCTCTTTCAGTTTGAAGCTATCCCCTTGTCCTGTCACTACATCCCATTATAGAAAGTCCTTCTCAATCTTTCTTGTAGGGTCCTTTCAGGTACTGGAAGGTGCAATTAGGTCACCCCAAAGCTTCTCTTCTCCAGGCTGAACAAACCCAAATTTTCTCAGCATTTCCTCATAGGAGAGCTGCTCCTGCAGATGTGGGATTTCCCTGAAAGCTCAGTTGGGTTCTCTACCTTTTGATCTCGGTTTGGAAGGCGTAGGTCTGGTAGGTTGGGAAGGGCTCGGGTGGTGTGATCATTTCACTCTCTTCCTCAGAAGCAGCTGATGGGAACTCCTGTGTGGCAGCACGAAGCTCTGCAGGGAAAAAGGGACAGGGGTTCCATGGGAAAACAGCTCTGTGGGGAAACTGGAGCCTCTCTGAGTCTTCCCTGCTATGTATGAACAACAACAAGCAGAGCTTTCTGCAGGTGACTCTGTGTTCCAGCTGTGGCACTCAGTGCTATTGGAGTGCAACAGATTCTGCTCTGTCCACCCAAAAATTCCCTGGTGTGGCCACTCCAGATGGAATGAGATGGATTCTATGCTCTGTGCTATGGTATCAAACAGCCACTGGTTCTTGTCTTCTCACACAACAAGTCCTCAGGACATGGTGAACACTGACAAGAAATTAGAAACTTCTTGTGGTTGGGCATTTCAGGGCAGCAGCTGGAACTCATTACTTGGTTCTGGCGTGTGGGTGTGTCCAAGCGCTCCCTGAAATACTAAAGCATCCCTTTAAAGCATCTGCTTGGAAATGCTGGACACATTCATGATAACAAATCCTGAGAAAAAGGAAAGCAGAGGACTTGGGGTGAGTTAAAAATATCTCTGTGAACTGATTTTTACAGACCAGTCCTCTCCATTGGGAGGAAATTCCAGCTAGACCATCCTTCTGTTTCTTCACAGGAAGGACATTTCCTTTGCTACCAGGATATGTTTGCTGTGGGGTTATGAATCTCTTAATTTTAAAAACATGTAAGTAGTACAAAGTAGTCAAACAGGTGAAAAAAAATAGTAAATTGAGCTTTCTTTACTTCAGAGACAAAATACAGCTGGAACATTCACCACTGAAGGACAATAATTCCCAATGGAAAACACCAGAATAGAGAAGTTAACTACTGAATTTAGCATTTAGTCTGTAATGTAAGCAAGTCCAGAGGTTTCACCAGTGCAAGATCTATATCAGTAGATAAATGCCTCCAGTGACATATTTATTGTACAATTTTCTCATGATTTCAAATCAAAACTGAGTGTGTCTTCAATGGGTAATCTACAGTTCCCAGGTTTTTGTTTTACTGTTTAATTTTATATGTATTTACATATTGTTTGTATTTACATGATGTTGTTACCTTATTGAGGTTTTTAATGTGTTTGTACCTATTTCCCTGTGTCCAGAATCAGAAAATAATTAGAAAATAATTTAATTTTAGATGCAAAAGCCCCGAACCACCCTGAGCCAAGTGGAATTGGCCTTGATTCACTTGCTCTTGGCTTCTGGGCCCACATCTAAAAGGACGCCGTGGGTTTGACATAGGGAAATCCCAACGGTTTCTTGGCATTTGATCTTACCCATCTGATCCTTCCCAGTGATTTTCACTGTGGCAGAGGGGTCGCTGTAGGGGCCCATCCCTGCCTTGTTGGTGCAGGCTGTCCTGAAGCTGTAGATGAACCCCTGGGGGAGGTTTCTGGCATAGTAGCAGCAGTCAGTGATGTCAGAAGCGAGAGTCGTCCACTCCCCATCTTAACCAAGGAAAGAGAGAAAAGAGATCAGGGCTCGTTTAGGATGGTCACAGCGGGTTGGAGGTTTTTTGAGATTTGGGGTTTTGTTGTGGTTTGGGTTTTCTTTTTCTACCAACTTTACTTACATGCTGGGAATATGGAGAAACCAATTTACCATGGCCAACTTTTGGGCTGTACCTGTGTTATTCTTCTCTAAAATCAGCTGGTTTATGTCTGATAATTCCAAGTTGTGCCAATATTGTTCCAGAGGAGTGGTGAAACTTTCCTGGATTTTTTTCTCTTTATCTAGTTCTTACCACCAAACTCTACTGGAAATATACATCAAGAACTCCAAACTGAGGATAAATCACTGATTTTTTTTTTTTTTTTTTTTTTTTGCTGTTGGCTGTGTCTTGAATCCAATTGAGACCATGAGGTGCAGGATTCCTGGACAGAACCATCCACTCACACCATCCTAACAAATCTAGTGTTTGAAACATGGGCAGTTTTACTCAGCTTTTATGAATTTTATGATTTCTCATAGAACTGGAATTGTAGGCATGTTCTGGACTCATTATTCATGGGACTAAGTTAGGAAGGAGAAAATCACGAGCAAACATTTAATCAACGTTCCTTCCACGTGATGCTGTGTCCCATATTTTGCTGCTGTGCTCAAGGCTGAACCCAACTCTCTGCAACTGCCTGAGACTAAACCCATCCATCCATTCAAATAAACTTTGGCAGAGAGCCTCAAACCATTGGATAAGCAGCAGTTCCCCACCCAAACCCAAGGTATCAATGACTTTGCAGGGTACTGGTTGAGTTGGGGGCTGTGTTTGTGCAAGAAGGAGCAGATAGATACAGCTTAGAGATAAAGATCTGCAGAAGCAGCATACAAAAGCCTGTTGTCAAATAATGGATAAAACAAGGAATTTATTCCTGATTATCTTACTCCTCCTGTGCTCAGGAGAGCAGGACTTTGCAGGTTCCTGCCAAATACACAGAACGCAGTGGAAGATTGTAGATGCTGTTTCCCATTTTTCTTCCTAATTGGAAGAACTTGCGTTCGTGTCCTCCCCAAAATCTCTCCTACAGTTGTGTCAAAAGGAAAAATGATAAAGAAAGTGGTGTTGGAAGAAAAGTGACTCGCACCAGCTCCAGAGGGAAAAGGCAGAAAGCTGCTGCCCATGCCCATGCTAATGCAGAAAGGAGTGTCTGTGTGTTTGTTTGCTTGTTTGGAGAATTAAGTGAAACAACATGGAGCAGCTGAATCCAAAGGGCTGTGTTTGTGTGGCTGCAGCAGGAATTGCTATCAGACATCACACTGATAATAACAACAGCAAAGCCATCCCAAGAGAGGCAGAGCAGCCTTGGGGATTTGATACAAAGCTTTTGTAACTAAACAGGAAAACATCCACTTTTGACAAGGGCAGATAATGACAGGATGAGTGGGAACAGCTTTAAACTGTGAGAGGAAAGGGTTAGATTAGATGTCAGGAAGAATTTATTATTCAGAAGGCGTTGGGGCCCTGGCATAGCTTACCCAGAGCAGCTGTGGCTGCCCCTGGATCCCTGGAAGTGTCCCAGGCCAGGTTGGATGGGGCTTGGAGCAGCCTGGGATAGTGGAAGGTGTCCCTGCCCATGGCAGGAGGGCTGGAATTAGATGATTTTTAAGGTCCCTTCCAACCCAACCCATTCTACCATTAAATGATCCACTGATTTTCATCAGCCTCTGGACCAAGCCTCAAAAGAGAATATCAAAGGGGTGATGCAGTTTTGCCAAAATTTGGTTATCTTGTCCTGGCTCTTTGCCCTAAGCTTCCTCCATAGCCAATGGGAAAAGAAAGCACAGCTGTTCAGCGGAGGATGAATTGCCTGTTTGAGAAATCATCTTTCTCCAAGACAGTGCAGAAAGCCTGAGCCTGGGATGATGATGTTTTATTAGTGTGTGATTTTGCCAGATTACTCAGAGCTGCATAGCAGACCAGGCATTTTCACCTGTGGCTGCTCACTTTTTGGTTGTAGCTTCCACACAGCCTTGTTTGATTCACACTTTAGCAAAGCCTTGGTATGATTATGCTGATAATTCCAGGCTGATTTAACCAGCACAACCCCTAACTTTTAGATGGCTAAATGATGGCTGTTGAAGTGTAGAATGAATTCCATTCCTAACTCTAAACTGGGGAGTTAAATCAGGCAGTTTCTGAATAAAAATAAAATATCCAGCTGGTGAAGAGATCATACAAACCGAGATGTTCCTTGCAAAGCATAAGGACAGTGCTTTACCTTCAGTCTTGCACTGGACAGTGTAATGGACAGGGATGTTGGTTTCCACAGGTTTCCAAATCATCTGCACTCCATCCTTGTAGACCTCCACGATGTCAGGGGGTGGAGGGCTGGGGGGAACCTCTGTGCAGAGGAGGCACAAACCCCATGAGTGTTAACAGCAGCACTACAGTGATACAAAACTCTACACCCATGTCTCAGCTACAGATATTATTTATATATATATATATATATATATATATATATGTAAAACATATGTATGTTTTTAATATATACATATATATACACAGAGCTAGTGGAACAGCAGTTTAACCAACTCTAATTTAAACTCAGCACTAAGATTTTGTCTTGGAGTGGCTCTTAATCCAGGAGAGAAAATAAAGAGTGAAGAAGAGGGAATGAACTCTGCACAGGCTGTGGACCACAGCAAGGGAGAGATTTTTCTCTGCACCCATGTGCAGAAATCTCACCTCAAAGGCATTAACAGGTCACATTTTGGGACAGAACTACTTAAATACCTATTTCTGTAGCTACTCCTTCTCTCACCTGCTTTCCTTATGACGCAAGAGGTGGATGCTGAGCCCAGGGAGTTTGTGGCTACACAGGTGTAAATTCCAAAATCCTCAGCATTAACAGAGAGGATTGTTAACAGCTGGAAGTGTTTGAGCGTGGATGAGATGAGGATCCGGCTGCTGCTCTGGACAGGTATCCCATCTGGAAAGCAGGAGATGGGAGAGATAAGTACCCTGCAAATTGATACCAAGGTGTTTAAAGCTCTCCCTGCAGCCCTGTCCCGGGGGTCAGGGACTCTCAGGAGGGATGGCAGTATCACCTCTGAACCAGTTGATGTGCAGGGAGGAGTGAGCTGCCGTCCGGCACGAGAGCGTCACGCACTGTCCGGCGGCCGCAGCCTGGTCCATGAGCTCCTCCACGAACAACGGGGCTGCAGAGAGGAGGAAAAGTGGTGATTCAGAATAGCCAAGAGAGCTTTGTGGAAAGCAAATCCCTGCAGGACATCAGAAAGCGTTTTTAATGGGGTCAAGAACTTTTCTGGTTCATGGTCTGCCATTCCTTTGACCACTGTTTGGAGAATCCCACAGGCACTGAGCACACAGGTGAAGGAGCCCTGTTCACCCATGGGTGTAGTGTGACAGATCCAGATGGGTCTTGGAAAATCCATGGGGAGTATCTGCATTGCCCAGCCCTGGTACAGCTAAGGCAGCAGAACAGCTCAGAGCAGAGAGAGACCCTGTCACAGCAAGGGTGCTCCTCTGGCTGAGCCTAAATTTGGGGGCAAAACTAAATTACAGAATTTCAAGGATGAGGGGATCTAATAGGACCAGAGGAAATGGCCTCCAGTTGCACCAGGGAAGGTTGAGATTGGATATTAGGGAAAATATCTTCATGGAAAGTGTTATCAAGGATTGGAAGAGGGTGCCCAGGGAGTCACCATCCCTGGAGGGATTTAACAGACATGTGGCACCTGGGGACAGGGTTTAGCGGTGGCCTTGGCAGTGCTGGGTTAATGGTTGGACTCAATGATCTTAGAGGTCTTTGCCAACCTAAATGATTCTATGATCAAGACAACACAAGAAGAGAGGAGACATGAAAGGTGGATGTTGAAGAAAGAAAAACCTCATAGAGCATCAAATCTGCTCCTGCCTCCATGGGAAAGGGGGAACTCAGGTTTTCTTCTGTGTTTCTCTGGGGTTTTTCTCCACAGTGGCCAGCCTCCCACACCTGCCCTTCCCAGTGTTTGTCTGGGCTCTGCTGAGTGCTGGGGCAGTAACCTGACCTTGGAAAATGCTCCTGATGGAGTCAAGGGGGGACTTCCCAGGGAAAAAAACAAGTTCAGTTTTGCTGAATCACCCTCTGGGGGTAAAACAAGCCAATGACTTGTGCCACAGCAATACCTTTCTCCTTTGGGATGCGGCTTGGTAGCTTGAATGAAGGCAGTGCTGATTTCCTCTTCAGAGATCCTTCAGCCCCTATTAACAGCTCCTTTTCTGCTGCCTCACTTCCCAGCTCACCAAACTCTGTTGTGAGAAAGGATGAGAAGTCATTCAAGGCCATCCTTCTCCCCGTGGCATCCATCTGTAGTGACAGTTCTGCCTTCACACATAAACAGTCACAGGTTCCCTTATTAACCAGCCTCTGATTAACAGGGAAAGCTGTGACGGCTGCTGCAAACAGAACAGTGTCCTGGAGGAACAGGGAATATCCAGGGATGGCAGAGAAGAACGGACAGATTCTGATGTCCAGTAGCCAGGGTGACTTCAGCTTCTCCCAGTCACTTAAACCTTAGAGATTTGCCATGGTCGGGTGATAAGTGCAGCAAGGAAAGCCTCACCCAGCCCTGAACTGCTTCTGTGCAACCTCAAACAGGGAATTTGAGCCCCTTCCATCAGTGGGTTAAGCCAGCTGACTCTGCACTGAAGCCAGCCACTGACAGAGACCTGATGGTGGAGAGTGCTGGTTTCAGAACCTGCCACAGCCAGATTTGCAATCCCAGTCTAATCACAGCTTCAAATATGCTGGGGAAAAAGAAAAAGGCAGCTTTAGCAGAGCCCAGTTATAGCAGCACATCTGTGAAGGAACAGAGTGAGATAATTACCTTCCTCTGGCTCAGGAGACGTCTTTCCTTTTAGGATTCTTGAAATATGGGCAACAGAAGCTTTTACTTTCTTCTTCAGACTCTGCTCCACCGACTGCTCCACTGAGTGAGACCTTGCATACGGCTTAAAGAGTCCAGGCTTGGTGTGGAAGGAGCTTCTCTGCTTCCCACCGGAGTCCTTTTGGGAGCTATACATTTCTTTATGGCTCTCTGCCCCTTTCCCCATGGCTAATAAATTAGCTGCCTTTGAATCCTCAGCTATTTCCAAACGGTTCTTCCTGTTCTTATCTTCCTGTTCCCTGATGCACAGTCTTTTATCCTTATGGAGATGTCCTGTGGGAGGGGACCTTGCCCTTTCAAGAAGCATAAACCGTCTAGGAACTGGTTTGGGTGAAGGCTTCTTATAGCTCAGGAACTCAAATGGAAAATAGACAATGTCGTACAAATCCGAGAAATTCAAATAGGCAGGCTCCACCTCTGAGATGTCAAATTTTTGAGGGCCACTGCCAACACTGGGTGTTTCATCTGCCAGGTCTTTGATTTTCACCAAAGAAACCTCCGGGTGTTTGCCAGTGTCCTTGATCACTGGCAGGTGGATGGGTCTTTTTCCAGTGTCCAGGCTCTCTGTTGAGGAAATGCTTTCTCGGCTGGAAGGCGGAGTCTCAAATGCCAAATCCTCCAGGTGCTCACATTCATGAGGAGCTATCGGTGCTCCCTGCCCTTCCTGGACTCCTGGCTGCGCACTCAGGGCAAGGTAGGGTTCTGCAAGGTTGTCCTGCTCAGAGACTTCTCCTCTTCCACCGTGTTGGACGGAAGGGAAGAAGGTGTCCATGTGTGCTTGGCTGTCTTTGTAGAACATCTCTCTGTGAGGAGAAATGTGCTTCGTGCTTTCCTTCTCTCCAGAAACTGACTCTGCCCAAACATTCATCTCTTCAGAGAGGGAAACCATCTCGTCCACTAAGCCCTCCAGCACAGCAGACTCCTCGTCACTGTAAAAAGACGATCTGTGATGTGACAGCTCCTGACCGTGATCCCTGCGGAGAAGTGGGACAGCTTTTCCAGCATCAGATCTTCCACTTTCTAAGGCAATGCCTCCATCCTCACCATAAACCTCTGGATATTCCTCATATTCCAGTTCATAGGCTGAATCTGGAGCAACTTCTGGTTGTGAAGCAGTTAATGCGCCTGGGCTCCCACTCTCCAGACCATCCAAAATCCCGGCCCTGTCCTCCTCAAACACCCCATGTCCAGCCTTGGGGAAAGGAGCAGCCACAACCTGTCCAGCTGCTCGGCTTCCACTTGCTGTCACAACAGACCGCATCTCACTGGTAAGTGACACCTCTGGATGTTCCTGATTTTCACTGTCCCAGACCTGAGGGAGGAGAGCGCTTTGGGAGGACACAGCTCTGGCTGGGTGTCTGCTCTCCAGAACAGCAGGCTCTGAGCCATGGCCTTCAGGAACCTTCTGGGGATCAGCTCCTTCGTGGGCCAAACTGGAAACAACCTCAGTGACAGCTGGGCTTTTACTCCTCAGAGCAGCACATTTCTCCTTGCTGTGAGCCTGCTGTGCTCCATCGGAGATTGGAGCTGGCACTGATCCTGGTGGTGGGATTTTGGGAGCAGCGAGTTGCTCTCCCTTCAGGACAGCTGATGCTGTGTCTAAGTGAACAGGACCCTTCTTGTATGCTTGGCTTTCACCACTGCGGGCTGATGGTGGAGTGATTCCTGTAACACCCACTCCTGCATCTTCCAGCACAGCAGATCTCACCTCTTTACAGATCTTCAGCTTCTGAGGAGCACCTTCACGAGCTGTGAGTGTACCTGGCCGTTTGCCCACCACAACAGTAGCTGCTGGAACACTTTTCCCAGGAATTTCCTGACTTCTGTCTTTACGTACTGGAAGTGAATTGGTTTCTGTTTGTTCTGTTGGAACAGCGGAGCTTTCATGCTCCATGGGTTCAGATTCAGCAACGCAACGAGCAGAAGTCTTTTCATCTGAATGTTTCTGCCTTTTGTCTTTCCAAGGCGGGGCTGGGGCTGCCCTTTTGATAAGCAAGGTTCCACCTGTTAGATCTGGGTGGGTGCTGGTGGGAGCAGACTCCTGGGGCAGACACACCCCTCCCTTACTCGGAGGAGATGGCTTGGAGGTGGTCTCCGACTGTGTGAGGGTTGAAATGGACTCTTTACCCTCCTGAAAAGCAGAGCCAGAGGCACGGCCAGAAGCAGATTTACCCTCCATGCTCTCGTGTTTTGGAGCTGACGGTGCTGTTACATCTGAGCACTGGGCAGTTGGAATGGGGCTTTTGCCTTCCAAACATTCAACGTCCTCCTCGATCTTGGTGGCTTTTGACTTCCTCAGTAAACGTTTCCTATTCTCACTATGAGGTGACACTGGAAGTCCCTCTACCTGTTGTATAAAAGCAGGTGGGCACCCATTCCCCTCACAATGTGTGGAGGGAGAGGACTTCTCTCCTGAGCAGTCCTTGCTGGCTCTCCTGATGTCCCCTTGCTCTGGTGTGTCTGCAGAACTTCCCTTGCCGGGCCCTGTGGAAATGTCACAGTGATCACTGCCTTCAGGGCAGCTCTCCTGGGACAATACATCACAGTCCTCCTCCAAAATATCTTGTTCCCTCAAGGATCTGGAGGCTCTCAGCCTGTAGTCATCCAGGGAACGGCTGCGGCTGGCACCAGCAATGGCAGGGTGTGGTGGCTTCCTGGCAGTGTCAAACGATGCGGATTTGGTCAAGGATCCCAGCAGGCTTTCCCTGCGATCATCTCCTTCTTCTTCCTCTTCTTCCAGTTCAAACTGCTCAAGGAGGGGTTCACGGAGACCACTGAGGGGCACCTTTGAATACCCAGCCTTCCTGAAAGTCCTTCTGGCTCTGTCCAGGTGCCTTCTGAACTCCCTGCCTGGTGAGGAAGGCGGCCTTGCAGGCAGCTCAGTTGCTTGGCTGTAGAAGGTGCTTTTAATGACACTCTGCCTGGGAACACAGGCAGATGGCTTTTCTGTCCCATCCCCTGCCTCTTCAACTCTGTCCTTTTCAGATAAAGATGTGTCTGGTTTTTCTTTCTGATGCAGAAGCGATGTGCTTTCCCTGGAAGCCCTCAGGGATGAAGGCTCAGCAGCACCACTTCTTTGGGACAGTTCTGCTTGAAGGCTGGGCTGGAGCCCCTCCTCTTTGTCCTGCAAAATACTCGCCATGAGCTCTTTGCTTTCCGTGGGTGATTTGTCCCCCACCTCAGCCTTCATGGAAGCATATTTCCTCCTCATGGGTTTTACTGGAGGGATGGAGGCTTTGGAGTGCTCTCGTTCACTTGCATGTTTCAGAGGCTCGGGATGGCTCGGGGCATCAAATACGGGCAAGTGCAGTTCAGGGGTGGAGCCAAAGTGCCTCTTTTTGGGGAAATTTGAGTTCTCATTGTCCGAAGAGGAGCCGCTGGTGCTGGATGAAGTGCTTTCTTCAATGAGGTGTCGGGAGATGGCCAGGGAGGTGTTGTCATGGGTCCTTTCGAGGATTTCTGGGATGGACCTCATCACCAGGATGGATTTGTAGCACATCAGGGAACGCTGAGAAGGAAAACAAGACACAGCACAAGGAGATGGGAACATGGTGGGAGTATGGTAAAGCAAACACACCAAAATGAACTGCTGCACCCCTAAGTACCCCACCCACGAGCCTAATTAGACATTGCCGCCCTCTGGACATGTCACCAATCCAGGCCTCATTCGCTATCCAAATCTTCCTCTCCCCTCATTCACAGATGTGAAATTAAATTGACGTCAGGGAACACACTTGCTCTTGTGACTGGGGGAAATGGGCCTGTGTTTGAGACTTCCAAAGTCAATCTGGCCACTCAAAACAGATGGACAGGAGTTTTTGATGGAAAACATGAGATGAGAGACTCACTGGAGTAAATGGCCTTAAATCCTTTGGCTGCAATACAACCTACAGTGACTTAGGCCAGCAGAAGAGCTTCGACAGTGTAGGAGGTGGGATTCCTCTGCTCTAAATTCTGCCATGTGAGGCATCTCAGTTGAAGCTGGGCGTCTCCTTCCAGCCAGCAGAGAGAAACTGGCATGTTCAGAAGGCAATCAATCCTATTATTTTAGAGAACTTCAGGAAAAGAGGCATTTTCTTGGCACCTGTGTGTAATTCAGCTCCAATTGCAAAGGCAGCTGAGGGCACCTAACTTAGACACAACCTTAATTCCTGACACATCCATCTCTCCTGGGCTTATTCCCAAGTCACAGCCATGTCAGATCTCTGCTGAGCTCGCTGTCCTAGCCCAAAAGGTTTTCAAAGATTCAGGGGCAGTTAAAAACAGATATAACTAAACAGAACCAACACAGATTAAGAGAAACTCACCTGCCACTTGCTCCGAGCCACAATGAATTTGAGCTGTTTGGTATTAATGAAATGAGCTGCTTCAAGAGGGACATTATGCTGCCAAGTGGAATGAGAGGAAAATCTTTGGTTAAAAAATCCTGACTTCATTGCTTGAGAAGTTTTTGTGGGTTTTTTTTAGAATTCTCTCTTTACACAATTGTTTAATTTAGGAGAGTTACAGTAGATCAAATGCTGCAGTCCTTTCATAGTTAAATTGTAGACAAAATCAGCTTTTCAGTGCTAAAAGCAAGCCCTGTTCAATACATGTCATTAAATCCTTTTTGCTGTTGTTAATTTTTAACTCTTTTCCTTAGTGATTTAAGGCTTTGGAATTTAAACCATAACTTTGGTCTGCAAGGCCAGTTTCCTTTCTGTACTGACGTGGTAGAACAAGAGGAAATGGCCTCGGATTGCACCAGGGAGGTTTAGATTGGATATTGGGGAAAAAAGACTAATCAAGGACCAGGACAAACTTACCATGAACCACTTGTGGGAAAGACAGTCCAAAGCACTCGGCCTGGCTCTGGTAAGAGAACAGATCAACGTTTTAGTAGGAAATCACCTCCAACAGCAACCACTGATCTTCCTAAAGGTGCTGCTGCATCCACCTACACTCTGGGGTGTGTTCTTAGGTTGAGAGCTGAGAAGCCAAGAAGACACAGCAGCTTCCAACCCAAGGGTTCCTTTCCTGGAGGTGAAAAATTCCTCCTTTTTCGGTCTGACACTCCCCACAGATACTCAGGAAGAGCTCATGGCTCTCTGCAGGGATTCAAGGGTGTCCAGAGCAGCCCTGAGAGTGACTCTGCCTCTTTAGGTAGCCAGAGTGAAAATAGCTTTGGCAGCAGGCAGGAAGAGTAGAAATGCAATTAAAATCAAGTGCCTGTAAATATACCTTCGAGCCAACTTTTGTACTTGAAATTGCTTAATGAATGTGGTCAATGGTATTTAATTCTCGGATAACTCCCTCCGTACCAGTCCGTGCTCTTCCCAGTCCTCTGTGTCATTCCAGAAACTCCTCTGCCTGGAGGAGGCAGGCAGGAAGGACATCACCCCAGCAGAGAGAGGCCAATTTGGCAAATATCCGAGTTGTGGGTTGGGTAATGGGGAATAATAAAGAAGAATTAGGGGAAAATGCACCACATCTCACTCAGCTTTCTACTTTTTCAAACCAAATGATGAGCTGGGGTGTGCCTGCTGAGACACCAACACCGGGATGCACAGAAGGGCACTCACTTGGGGTGCTGCTGCAGGATCCCTTTCATGAAGTCCTTCGCATCTTCGCTCAAGTGAACAACATCAGGAATGGTCCATGAAATTTCCCCGTTCTGGATGTTTAGGAGAGTTTTCCTGTCGTTCTCCCCAGCAAACGGAGACTTGCACGTGAGGCTTATTTATTGAACACCATAAAATGAAAGGAGATGGGTTTTAGACTTGTATTTTCTGTTCACATGACAGAAGCACAAATGCTTACGTGGGGTTTTTAAACACTTGAGGGACTCCATGCCTGGGACTTGCAATATTCGGGAGGAGCAACCGGGAAAGGAGGAAACCACAAAATAAATTGTCCTTACTATGGAAGGACTGAATGCTCCACCCAGATCCCTCACCTGAAAGTACTGGAGGGTTCTGATGGACAAAGGGTTACTGAGGGAGTGTTTCCAGGATTTATTTACCTTAAATATGTGATGACTCCAACAGCCCTGAGGAGAGAGGGAACACAAATGTATGTTTGTCACTATTTATCCATCCTTCTCAAGCCCCTCTTCCTGCCACTGGAACAGCAAGACCACGTTCTCCTCACCTTTCAAGGATAATAAATCCCAAAAGCTATTGTTTTTGTCTATTCATTTCCCCCCTTCAATATTTTTAAAAATTATTCTCAAGCAATCCTTCATTTTTAAAGCACAGATAGAGGAAAAGGCTGAAAATATGTGGAGTTTTTTGAGTTTGTTTGCCTTTTCTAGAAAGCCCTTTAGGATCATTCTCTGTAGTTGCTGCCTGGAATAGAGATGATCTCCTCTAAGATGCTCCTTTGCATTAATTAGCAGTCAGAGTTCAATTATGGCTGAAAAAAATTAGACAGAAGGAGCTTTAAAGAGCTCTGGCTTTTGGGTTGTCAGCATTCGCTTTCAGTTTCCTGTGTTATTATCACTGCTCCATTTACTAATTAACAGCTAATGGAAATTCAGGCCATTGAGGGCCTGGAAAAGCTTTTTAGGAGAATGAGAGATTACCAGATATCAGTTGCTTTTGACACCGGAGACTGGGAAACAATTTCTGGGGCAACAAACTCCGGAGAGCCGTATTTGCTGTACTGAGGCTCCACGGGTGTGATCCTCTGGGCAAATCCGAAGTCACAGATCTTCAGGTCTTCCCTCTCAGGATAAACCATGAGGATATTCAGTGGCTATGGAGTGAAAAAAATAAATGAAGGAGTTTTTCTTGAGAGCAGGGAGTATTTTCAGTTGTAAGATTAACTCAGAGAACACCCATTCCCTGGCCAGCAAGAGGCTGGGAAAAGCCAGACCTTCCCTTGCATGTTACCTTGATGTCCAAATGAAGGATGTTGTGGTCATGAAGATATTTGATTCCTTCCAAAATTTGCTTGATATACAGTTTGACCTAAGAATTGAGTCAATTATTAAACAAGTATTAAATAAACAATTATTAAACTATGAGAGTAAATAGAAGGGTCCCTGATTTCACCAAGGTTCGATCTTTAAACGTCCCTCCCAACCCAAACCATTCCATGATTCTATGATGTTTCCCTCTGAGAATTTCTAAAAAAAAAACCAACCAATTTTACCAATAAATATTGGACACCTGGCTACTAAATGGGAGAAGTGAAACATTTTGAATTTTTAACACCAAGGATCTCAAAAAAATCCCTTAGAAACCATAATTTCAGCTTTTCTTTTAAAGACAGAAAGTGAGTAGATAGAATGTAATTATAAGGGGATAAAGTGGTATTAAGTAAGTGGAGATACAGGAGCTCCAGATGACAGATAGTAAAGAAATTATGAAAATAGAGCAAATATAATCTTTTTTTTAGGCTGAATGCAATGCTGGTGGTCAAACCCACTGGCTATTTCCTGTTACTCCCCAAGGAATGCCAGCTTAGCAATGGAAGTTGATAGGAACACACTGTAATGGCTGATTCTGCTTTGACAGGTTATCACTGGTTCAAAGACGTTTCTCGTATTCCAAAAGGAAAATGCAGAGGGAACCAACTCTGGGCTTTCAAATGAGAGAGAGAAATTACCTCAGCTTCAGTGACCACGCTCTTCTTGAATAAACGGTCCAGGAGCTCTTCACTGGAGCATCTGACAGTGGCATTAAGGGACAACAGAACCAAATGGAAAAGCTTGTTCTGATTGTGGAACCACCTCCATGCAGCCAACAGCAGAATCCACGAGGTGATCTCAGGCACTGTGATGGTCATGAAAGCCTCTGCTGCAGCAGAGTCCTCCTTGCAGAACTGGGCTGCTCTAAACCTGGTATCACTTCTGCTAAAATCTACCTGTTGATTTTGGGGTCTCTGCTCTGCATTTCCCTCATGCTCACCCAGACTGAATCTTATGGAAACAGAGCCCATAACTTCCAGATGTTTCAGAGAAGAATTTTGGTGCTTAATAACTCATTCACACTTGTACACACAAGTCTGGTTTTTCTCACCCAGCAGAAGCCCAGGACTGCAGTGGAGCTCTCACAGAGCTGTGCTATCCTGCAGTGCAGAGAAGGATTGTGTGTCCTTTTGTCTCAGGAAAAAAAACAGAAAGTGGTTCATTGCTTAGATATTTAATAAATGAGCTCTACCCAGTACTTCCCAGCCTCCTCAGACAACTGCACAGAAAAGGATACAACTCCAGAATCAAAATCAGTGTTTTTCGTGTTTCAAACTCATCCAGGAGCCTGGTAATTCTGTCGTGGGACAGAGAGGCAAGAATATCCCTCTCCTGATGCGCTCGAGCCTTGGTTTTGCTCCGCAGAGGGATGAATTTGGCAGCACAGGACACCCTGTTCCCTTTGTGCACCACCCGTTTCACGAAGCTGAAGCAGCCCCTGTGCAGGAATCGAAGGACAAGCCCTGGTCAGACCTGGGCAGAGAGTTTCCCACACCCTGGCCTTTGACAGGTCCCTGCTGCTCAGTGCTTCAATTCTCCGGCACAAGAAGCTCATTTTGCCGTGTGTGAGGTGCTGTTGCCCTCTCCTGGCTGTCTCCAAAGCGAAGCAACGTGTTCCCATGAAGGGAAAAGCTGTTGCAGATGATGCAGGCTCGTGCTGGCAGCGGCTGGTGCTCTTGGATCCCTGGGACAGACCTGATGTGACAGGGTTGGGATGCTCCCACTGCCAAGAAGCCATGCCCAGGCACTAATCTGTGAGCCTTTGGATGGGTTTTTGTCTGGTTGGAGCTGCTTGGACTGTCCCATCCTCTATCAGAAACCTCAGGAAAGCATTCCCAGCACACCTGGGAGTGACCTCCCACTTCTGCCTTTACTTCCACCTTTTCAGACTTTTCAGGACCCACCTCTGCCTCAGCAGCTCAGATGGGCAATGAGATATTCCCTGGCAGTGATGCTGTAGGGTTGGAAAATTCATTTACCTTCCAATCTCCTGCTTAACCTCATAATGGGAGTGGAGCTTTCTCCTGGTGGCTGCTTTCTTTCCTTCTTGGTCTTTCTTAGCTTTGGAAATAAAGGAAAATATAAGGGTGAAAATTCAGACAACAATGCCTTGCTAATAATGTGAAAAGTTATTACAGGACAATTTAAGACAGGAAAAATTAGAGAGGTCTTCTAAACTTCTACAGAGAATTAAGTGGAATTGTTTGATAACAGATTGTGTCTAAATGAACTTTAGAGTTGCCTATGTGGCTGGCCCGTCCCTGGAAGTGTTCAAGGCCAGGTTGGATGGGGTTTGGAGCAACCTGGGATAGTGGAAGGTGTCCCTGCCCATAGCAGGGGGTTGGAAGGAGATGATCTTTAAGGTCCTTTCCAACCCAAACCATTCTGGGATTCTGTGAGTTGCTTTTATCCTGGATCCTGTCATACTGGCCCTATATCAATGCTATACAGGAACACAGAGCAGATTTCATACAGGTACCAGAACATGACTGCAACAAATTACAAGTTGCCATGGCAGTGGAAGCAACTCCTGCAGCTGAGAGGATGGCATTGCCTTCACAGCTGAGAGGATGGCATTACCTCCACAGGTGAGAGGATGGCATTGCCTTCCTGGCTGAGAGGATGGCATTACTTTCACAGCTGAGAGGATGGCATTACCTCCACAGCTGAGAGGATGGCATTACCTTCACAGGTGAGAGGATGGCATTGCCTTCACAGCTGAGAGGATGGCATTGCCTTCGCAGCTGAGAGGATGGCATTACCTTCACAGGTGAGAGGATGGCATTGCCTTCCTGGCTGAGAGGATGGCATTACTTTCACAGCTGAGAGGATGGCATTACCCTCCCAGCTGAGAGGATGGCATTGCCTTCACAGGTGAGAAGGTGGCATTGCCTTCCCGGCTGAGAGGATGGCGTTGCCTCCACAGCTGAGAGGAGGGCATTACTTTCCCAGCTGAGAGGATGGCATTACCCTCCCAGCTGAGAGGATGGCATTGCCTCCACAGCTGAGAGGATGGCATTACCCTCCCAGCTGAGAGGATGGCATTGCCTCCGCAGCTGAGAGGATGGCATTACTTTCCCACCTGAGAGAGTGACATTACCTTCACATACGATGAGCTCTGCTTTGCACAAAACCTCCCCTCCTGCGTTTTTGGCAACGCAGGTATAAACACCACCATCTTCCAAGGCAGCATTGTCCACGACTAAGAAATACGTTGTTCCTTCCTTCCCCTGATGGACCCTGTCGCTGTCTGTCAGCAGGGAAGTGCCCTGAGGGAAGGAAATGACATTTTGGCACTGAAAAAGCCAAGATGGAAACAGATGTTTCCGCTCTTCAAGAAACAAGATACGGGAGCAGAGCTACAACACAGACTGTTTAGGTTAGCAAACCTCACAGACAAAATCCTGCCCAGGGAAGTGGTGGAGTCACCATCCCTGGAAGTGTTCAAGACACAACTGGATGTGGGCCTGGTTGACAAGGTGGTGTTCTGTCAGAGGTTGGACTCGATGATCTTGGAGGTCTTTTCCAACCTTAATGATTCTGTGATTCTGTATATTCATAAATGCTATGAAGAAAGGGGCAGGATGGAGTGTGTGTGACACAGAGCAGATTGTGAGCATTTGCAAAAGGCACCTGTGGCAGTAAAATGCAAGATAAAAATATATAATACAATACAATATGTACATATATGTATATAATACCATAAATGTGAACTGATGCAGTCCTGTTTTCCCACATAAAATCTCTGTTTCTGAGCTTTTCCTTATTAAACTGTAACAAAACTTCAAGTTAGAGTAAATCACTCCACGGCAGCACCAGTTCAGTGCTTGGCGGGAGCTGAAAGGTACCAGATACTAGAAATTATTAGAGAAGAAATGAAGGATAAGACACAAAGCATCATTTGATAAATCCTTGGTTTGCCCATGGTGTGGTACTCTTTGGTACATCATCATCAGTGTCCTCTGTAAGAGCTTCCAGATGAGGATTGACAGAGCAGATTGGGGCTCTTCAGCCTGGAAGGGAGGCTCTGGCAAGATATGACAACAATATTCTAAGGAATGACAAATTATTTCCCTCCTTTCTGTGGGATATTCATTGTCCTTAGTCACTCTGATTTTACCAAGTAGTTGCAGGAAATATGCAGAGCCTGGAAGTCACATTGACAATGGGAATGAACCCCTCAATCCCATCCCTGCCCCCAAACTGCAGCACACATCCCAGTGGCACTCAGGTGGGACCAGTCTCCCTTGCTGCTCCTCTTGATCCCTAAAGCCGCCTTGGCTGCCCTCCCTGCAAAAGGATTCAGGGTGGCATGGTGACAACACAGGGTGGGATGCACAGGTTGTGGTTCAGTGAGAACAGCTGGTTCCACAAACTCTACAGACACAATCCAGAGTCAGTGTGAGAGGTGTGGGAGGAAAGAGCAGGAGAAATTCCCTGTGGAATAGTGCACTACAGTCCCTCCCATGGTCCTCACTCTCAGCCAGAGAAGAGTCTGCACTCACCTTAAACCACAAAACTGTGGGCTGAGGGGTTCCTTCAATGACTGCCTGGAATTTGGCACGTTCCCCAGAGTTCACCTGCACATCCTCTATTGTCACTTGCATGTAGGGAGGACCTGGTGAGACACAAGGGTTTGCTGCATGCACAACACTGCAGCTTCATTCATTCCCAGTGTGCTGGCAGAGGTGGAGTTACTCAAATGGGATTTATAGGACAGGCCACTGAGGCTGTAACTGTAGTTTAAAGTCAAATCAAGAGGTAAAGCAGCAATATATTTGGAGTTCTCTATACTGGCATTACTTTTAGGCTTCTTATCTTCACACCTATTTATTACTTTTTGTTTAATAAACAGTTACCACTTAAAAAATTGGAGTATTTAAAAAAACAGTCATCAGTTGTTACCAAAAGAGAAGACAGTGACAATCACGGGATTTAAAAAGGGAAACAGGGTTTGGTCTTACTTGTTGGAGTCTTCTCCTCGGTCTTATACACACGAGTTCTTTCCGTGGTCTCGATATAAACTTCACTGCGCACATCCCAGACCACGTCTCCTTCTCTCCTGTACCAGCCTCCTGCCCCTGCATCTGGTGATGGTCTTTCAAGACACCCAAGAGAAAAGATCATGGCATAGCCACATACAAGAGGTGCAGGATTACACCCCGCCATCAATCTGTTTAACCACAAAGAGTTATTTGCTTAAAATTAATACAAGAAGAATTTTGGTTTGGGGGGAATTAATTTCTCTCCAACCCTTTTTTACCCTTCTTTGACAAAGCATTGCCACCAGGATTCTGAAAATAATAACAAACCTACAAGAATCTGTTGAGGTCCACCACAGAGGACTTGCTTTTCTTGCAACAAAGTCTGCCACATTCAGAAATCCACACGTATTACATGGAAATATTGAGGTGGGTATTTACCTGTCAGTGGGAACAGTGCGTTCCTGAGCGCTTTCACCTCCAGCAGCCGCCTCTTCCCGGGAAGGAGCAGGGCTGGGCTTTGGCTCTTCAGCTGCAACCTGCCTTTGTGCTTTGGATGGCAGCAGAAATTGGGCGAGTTAGACACACCGCCCATGAGAGCACACCCGAAACCCAGAGCCAACCTTTGGAGCCATCTCTGTTGTGCCTTGTGCCAGAGCTGACTGCCCCTGACCTCAGCTGGGTGCAGCCACTGAAGGTTAGAGGAGAATTTGGCACTTTTGCAAAGAGCACAGGAAGCAAAGGGGTTGGACAACACCAGAGTGGTGGCACTTGGTTGACTGGGCTAAACTGAGTTTTCTGCAGGGAAACACACATGGACAAAGGTGGGAAAAGCAGCAGGGACAGGGAGAAATAGGTCAGCTGGAAGGATAGCGTGGGTTCTCTTTATAGGAGATAATTTAACTGTGTTTGAGTTCCAGCTCACGGCTGTGAGGAAATCATGGAATCACAGAATCATTCAGGTAGTCCAACTATCAACCCAGCACTGGCAAGTCCACCACTGAAATGCATTCCAGGGAAAGCCAGTGTTAGCTTTGTACACGAGTTCTCCCATGAAACTTTGCGTTAGGACAGCTCCTGGCTCACTGCCGTGACCACAGGCAGCGTTGGGGACATGATTGAGCTCACATCAGTGCAAACTGGTGGTCCTGCCCAGGGATATGACTGATATGGAGGCAATATGGATTCTTACAGAGGACCTGGTGATGTTTCATCATCAGTATTGCTGCACCTTCACTGGAAAATGTCCTTGTACAGCTTTAAGTTACACCAGAACAACCTTTGGCATCTGGGGCTTGAGGAAACCAAAAGATGGTGTAGCTTGATGGCTGTTTCAGTTATTTTTTTTCTTTTATTATTAATTATTTTATCAGATATAGCTTCAAAACCTGGTTTGATCTCACGTTCCAGAAGTACCTGGTTGTCTTTTGGTATTCACCATTGGAATTACACCGTAGGATAAAGTGCATCATCTCTCTTTCATTTAAGGAGAAAAGGTTAAATCCAGAGGAGTTTTCTACCCAGCAGGTAGGAATATTTTAGGGAGCGCTCTAGGGATGTTTGGTGCTGGCTGGTTTTGGAAAAGAACAGCTGTTTCTAGAAATCACATAAAGCAGCTCTACTGGGGTGGAAAACATGGCTGTTGAAGGCATTACTGGATCAGAGATCCCAGGTTCTGGGATTGTGCTTTCCTACCACCAGCACTATTGAAATATTTGCCTCCTTTTTATTTAAGGCATGTGATCATAGAGCGAGGTGTCTAGTCTCCATCTGATTAAAATAATTCCCATAACATGTTTAGTTTTGCTCAGGTGAACAACCTGCCAAACCATCTCATTCACTATTGTGTTTTCTCTGTAGCTATGACTGGGGAAATAATCTGCTATGTGACATTTTACTTAGGATTTCTGAGTCATCCCACTTCACCAGAGGATTATTTTCAAAGATGATTCCCTACTAGAAAGGAAAAAAGATTTTAAAGCTGTGACATTTTTTTATGCTGTTATTTTGGGTCTGATTCCATGAACAGCTTTTATCCTTGTTAAGGTTTAAACAAGAATACTTATTTTTTAAAGAATTATCTGGAGTTTGAGGGCTGAAGGCTGCTTGGCATTGTCCTTTAAGTTAATGGTGGTGGAGAACAACCATTCTGACTTGACACAGAGACAGCTTAGACAAGTTGTTATGGCAGAAGCAGAGGAAGAGTGGAAGGGTTGTCGCTCATCCCTGATTTTTTAAAAACAACGGAAAGACAAAGGAGTTGTTCTCCTGGCAAGACACAGCCACACACACGATTGGGTTTAGTCACACAGGAGCTGCAAGGATTCTGTCCGGGCTCCAGGGTCAGTGAAATGCGGGTGAACTTGATGCACCCAACCCCCTGGAAGGTCTCTGACAGTCAGTACAGGATATTAAAGATATTTCCAGCTTGTTTATGGCAAACAATAAAATAAAAACAAGCACCCTTACCCACCCCACCAAATCAAAACCCAAATGACTTCTCCGAATGTAAAGGAGGGATCTCACCCCACCTTCTCCCCCAAAAGTACTTGAAGCAAGACCAGGGACAAAACCCCAAAGGTGGAAAAAACACCCTATTCCTTAATTTGGGCAGGTGACGAACCAAACTCTACTCCAGACATGGTTTTCAAACACCTCCTGTATCCAGAAAGATCTGCCCCAAACTTAGATCCAACCCCAACCCACCCCCCAATGTTTCTTTGGGTCTGAATGCCCTCTCTTAATCTTCGTCTGCTCAAAACACAGCGACACAGAAAAATGAGGTTAAAAATCTCATTACTGGCATGTTCAATATTTTTCTGTCTCTCCACTCCCAGGGGACATCTCCCACATTCGTGCCAAACCTACCATGGCCTCCAGCAGTCTGGGTTTGGGTACTGGCTTCATGAACTACCACAGAGGGCTCGGCTGCTGTCCCTGAATGCTCTGAAGGAGCAGACCCAGGAGGGCCAAGGCCAAGGCCACCATCTGCTCGCATGCCTGGGGGAAGAGTCACCAGCAGTGACGCCGAGTCCATGAGTTTTTTCAGAGCTGTCTTGATCTCCTTATCAGCGCGCTGGAGCGAGGCCTGCACAGTAGTCTCCATCTCTGACTGGGGGGAAGTCATTCCTACAGACAAGAACAACAACTTTTCTCTCTTCAGGGCAAAAAACAAAACAGCAGCACCATCCAACCCATGGAAATATTTGCAACCATATCACTTTCCCCTCCTAGAGCAGGGAGTTGATGAAGAAATGCTTATTCCAGCAAGAAGGAGCTTAGCTAAGAGTTAAAATGGGAAAGTTGGCACAAAATGTTTTGAAAAGTTGTATCTCAGCAGGCTGGGGACACTGTGCCACACTATGTGCACCCCTGGCCTGTTCCCAGACAGTGGAACAAAGGATCTGTCGCCCAGCTGAACCCGACATTGGTTGGTCTGTCAAAAATACCTTTATTAATCATAAATCACAGAATGTCGTCAACTGGAAGGGGTCCACAAGGATCATCCAGTCCCCCTCTTGACCCTGCACAGTCACCCCAACAATCTCACCCTGTTTC
Source organism: Lycocorax pyrrhopterus obiensis (assembly GCA_014706295.1). Classification (NCBI taxonomy): domain Eukaryota; kingdom Metazoa; phylum Chordata; class Aves; order Passeriformes; family Paradisaeidae; genus Lycocorax; species Lycocorax pyrrhopterus. The sequence continues at coordinate 2,715,715 of JACSVZ010000002.1, read as the reverse complement.
TGGGAGTGTTATCCAAACACTCCTGGAGTTCTGGCAATTTTAGGGCTGTGACCATTCCCTGGGGAGCCCATTCAGTGCCCCAGCACCCTCTGGAAGAAGAACCAATCACTGGATAAGACCAATGAAATGAACCCATTGCACTGATACAGACCCTATGTGCAAGGAGGACGTTATCTCACAGGGAAGGAAGAGGAGTGAACAGGAATCAGCCTCATCAGTGACTCTGGAGAAGGGCAGGGGAAAGAAGGGAGGGCTCTTCTTTTTCATCAAAGTCTGGCAGAAAAGGCACTTGTTGCTCCAGGGTGATGTATTTGTCCTACTTCACGGTATCTGAATATTTCTGCTGGGTTTGGATGTAGAAGGCTGGGATGGGATCACAGACTGCAGGAGCTCATCTCACCCAATCTCCTGCCTGATAAACCTTCCACAAATCCTGAAGAGGCACAACAAAGGGATGGATGGGACCTAGGGAAGCCCCCACGTAATCATGAAGACAAAGAAAATGCAGGTCAGGTTAAGACAATTGATCACGTTCATGATGCGACTGCTCGCCAAGCAAGAGAGAAAACTCAAACCATGATGTGGTTTGAGAAAAAAATAAGAGCATTTGGAGCAAACAGCTCTGACTTGTTTAGTGTCACTTGATGAGGAAATACATTCACAGGTGTATAGATATAGAGGTTATATATAATCACAGATCTCCCCCGTGCTCTAATACCACCACTTACCTGCCTGCTTAGGGACCTTACACCACTTTCTTCCTCCTTTAGGACACTGATTCAGGCTGAGGAGCTTTAATATCCCCCAAGATAAATAGAACTAACAAACACCACAGTGGTAACAACCTGTGATGGACAACCTCCTTCCTAGCTCTAAAATCTCAACCTTGAACCTTTCCACCCCACATTTCCTTCACTCCATCCCTGGGAACTCAAGACTGACACTTATTTTGAAGGTCCAGTTCAGTCTCAGAGAAGGACCCAAGAGGATGTGAAGCGTTTAAGATTCCCGAGTTGGAAATATCCCCTAAAACTGGGTTTTTTCACTTCAACACTCCTGAAACTGTCCATAAAAAAGGGGCCAGAGCCCAACTGCATTAATATTCTTGGATTGCAACCCAGCACCTGCTGAAGTCAGCGGGAGAAGAGGATAAGCTGATGGAATATCAAGTGCTGTAACAAAGAACACAGAAACCCAACGAGTTCAGTGACAGCTGATGCAAGACATTTATTGATATAAACTCAGCATCTAACAGCATATCTTGCACTTGACTTTTTTTGTGTGCAGTTTTTTCCTTTTTGTATCTCAAGCAAACGGACGTTTCCACCTTCTTAATACCCATTTACCTCCAGGAATTTCAGTATTAAAATCTTTCATACAGCTGTATCTTTTCATCTACAGGAAATAAATCCCCACACGTCTCATCAGTTATCTACACAGTTTAATCACTTACAAGCATAATTTTTAACCTCTAGGAAAACATTTTGAAAGTATATGTAATGAACTTCTCATAAACCTTTCACTTTTTGAACAGAGCCCTGCATAGGATTTTAAGAATTCCCTTCAATTGATTCTCTTTTGCTTAAATTTTGAAAGGAAATGTAAACAGATGTTAATTGTTTTGAGCTAACGAATCAAAGTATAATTATTTCTTCTATGACCATCTGAAGTGCAGCCTTAGAGCTTCTTTAGAAAAACCTGAGTGTCAACCACAACAGGAGGAAACCTCCACATTCCTTTACACATCCTCATTAACTTTTGTTTGAATATTACATTTTTTGAAGACTATCACAGGGCAAATTCTTTTCTCAGCAGTATCTTCGTACATCTGAATCAAATCCACTTCCTTCTGTGGAATTATTCTAGATTGATACTGGAATAACTGAGATCAGAGTCAGGCTCAAAATAAAAGAAGTACTTTTAGCTTTGAAAGCATTTCCCCGTTGTGTGTCTGTTACTTTCCAATGTACAGTGCAATATATGAAAAAAGCACTAATATATATATCCATCGTATTGCTTCATTATAAAACAAACAGTATAAACCAAGGAGATGTTATAAAAAACGGGATAGTACCATAAAGGAAGCTTGATTTCCTTCACCGCTGGAAAAGCATCCTATATCGTGAAGGTAGTGCACACGACATCCAGAGTGGATGTTGAAAGGCTGTGAAATCTGTATGTTCACTTTAGTCAGCACAAGGTGCAGCTGCAGAAGGAAAAAATAACTTTTCTACAAGCACCTTTTGTGAATTCAGTCCCTGTTGGCAGGAATATTGCCCCAAGCCTCCAGAACAAGCTCCTCTATATCACCTGGCTGGGAAACAGAGAGCCAGCATCCTCCATTCATTCCCAAGGCAGAAAATCACTCCACTCTCTCTCTTCGTGCTGCTTAGAAATTCAGCTGTGCCTGAGCACTTCTGGTTTCCCTAAACCATAAATGAAAACAGTTTCTACTGAACATTTCTACAGAGCTCAGCTGGGACAGGGTGTGGGGACTTTTCACCCCACATCTCTGTTACCAGAGAGGGCCCGTGCTGGGTCCTGCTGACATCAGTGACAAACTCTGACTCCAACTGGCACCAGGATGTGGGCCTGGGAGCTCATCTCTTTTCAGAGCAGCTTGTTGAAGGTCTGGGCAACATCCATTTTTGGTGAAGCCAACAGGTGTGGGCTGTGCTCAGTGCACCTCAGCCTCCCCCTCATGCAGCATTCCTACTGCAGAGCTCCAGAGGAACCCCACAGTCAGTCCCTCCTCGAGGCATCTCGACCTTCCTGGTTACAGTAATACAATGCAATTGCAACTGGCAGCCCAATACATTTGGAACAGATCTATGTTTCAACTGAATATTTATGGTGAAGCTCTCTTTTCTCTTTATTTTTTTTTTTAATTGTCTTTGCGCTCCTGCTACTTTGCCGTAGCTCAGTGGTAAATTCCTCTTATCACATATAAGGGACATCATGGATCAATCTGTTAGCAGGAATGTTTCACCACTGGCATGTTCAGGAAAACAAATATTCATCCAGTCGTATTTGGAGACAAGGACCACATTTGTAGTTCTTTGTACGTGTTAATGTTTGATTGCAGATACAGAAATCATTTTGTGCAGCACTTTAATCTTTCAGTGCACGTTAAGTAAATTGTATTTTAAAAGACATGGTTTATAAATCCACCACACTAGAATGCAGAATAATGAAAGCTACATTATCAGACAAGTAGGAAGTGGATTTGAAAATATCAGTCATTTAGAAAAGATAGTCATTTTCATGTAAAGCAGAAGAGAACAAGAAAACTCTTGCTTCCTCATGACAGTGGGATTTTCACCACTGGCTAGAGTCAATGTGGGATTTCAACCAAAAGGCCTGAGCAGCCCTTTGAATCTCTGGTGTTTGTAATATTTACTATATATCTCATTATATGGCAGAAGGTTAAAATAACGCGACCAGACTGTGCATGTTGAAAGGTTTATGAAGAAATTTTGGTAGAGCTTATTGGTGTCACAAGTGTAGAGCAGGGTCAAAGCAGAGTGAAGCTTCATGACCTTTGGGCCCACACAGTGACAGGAGACACCTCCTGCCCTGGGCTGCTGAAGGATGCTGAAAAGCTTAGATACTTTCACCTCCTTGCCACACCGTAAACTGGCACATGAAACAATTTTTAAGTTCATGGACAAAAAAAAGCACTTTTTCATCTATATTTCTGTCATAGGTAGAAGAATCAGGCTTTTCCTAAACCTCCCATCACTGCTCCACTATGGAATGATACATGTTCACCTAGATCAAAGCTTTTAAACTTACAAACTGTTCTGACAGACTGTTCCCTTTAAGACTGGAAAAGCTGGACATATATTTAAATACACTTCCCTCTAAGGTATTCCCTTGTACTTGTTACCTCGTAATATTTGCCACTAATTCCCCTCACCTACAACAATTTTGATTATTTATATTTTTTTAAAAAGCTGCTTTCTTTGGTGTTAAAAATTATGCTTGCATCCGCTCAGCTCTGGGAGAGGTCTTCCGTGCTGATGTGCAAGGTGACAGGCTCGCCAACAGTCCCGTAGCTGAGGGTTCTCGTGGAAACTTCAGTTTTAAAGCTGGACTGCCCGTTGTCTGCTGAGCGCTGGACCTCGGTGCAGAACGAGGGTTTCACCGTGAAGGAGGGGCCGGGAGAAGCCACGCGGGAATCGCTCACGCGGAAGGAGATGTTGGAGGGGCCCACAGACTGCACGCCTGTCACCCGAGAGGCTGACACGAACACGCCCCCAGGAACGTGCTCCTCGTACTGGCTGAAGAACCTCTGCCTGGGCTCGGGCACCACGGGCCTGACCAGGTTCAGCAGCACCGGCTTCCCGATGGTTGGCTCATTGATCTCCGTCTGCAGCACGGAGATCTCGCAGGGCTTCTCCGCCGTGTGCTTCTGATCCTCACACCTGTAGGTCTCACCTTCTTGAGGGACATAATCCTCCAGGTCCTCCAGAGTTAAGAGTTTGCCGTTGTGGGTTAAAATCTTGCGGTCCCGGGTGCTGATGTCGTCTGTGTGTAGCTCCTCCGGCTCATCCACTATGACGTTGTCCTCTTCGGGAAGGATGTCCTGGATTACTTCGGGTACCTCCTCTCCAACAGGCCAAGACGCATCCACTTCATCGACCTCTTCCTTATCCTCTGGACTCGCCAGGGAGAACAGAACTTCGTGTTGGTCTCCGGCAGCTGTCCCAAAACTGAAGACCAAAGGCTCACCTCCACAGGCAAGCAGAGGGGAGGCAGCATCTGACCCACAGTCAGCACTTGATTCCTGTGGGCAGCTCTTTCCTTCAGTTCCATAATCCATAAATGAATCACTTCCTAATTGTTCAGACCCACACGGGGAGTTTCTCTCTTCACTGCTGACTTGAGGTCCTTCCTGCTCGGTTGTGTACACCAGAGGCTGGATGTCACCTTCAGAGAGACCCTCATTTGGCAGAGATTTTGACTGTTCCACCAATTTATTGTTGGAGTTGTTTGTGTTTGGGTCATCTTCCGGGGAGCGCTTTGGCCTTGAGCTGGGAAAAGTGAACGTTAACACCCCTGAGTCATCTTTTTCTTGCTTTGCTGGGGAAGAGCCTCTTTTCCTTGTGGGCTTTGGTGATTTTTTCACCTTGAATTCAATTATTTCTTCCACTTCGACCCACTTGGGCTTTTTCTCTTCTCCTGTGCTCTCCATGACAACGTCTCTCGCCGCTGCCCCTTGCATGTCCTCATGTTCTGTGACATAAAGCCTGGGAACAGCAGCAGACTTTGGTGCTGCCTCCTGCTCGTGTCTGTGGACAGGCTGCCTGATCTTGGAGACATAAACCGGCTCCGGAGTCGGCTCCGCCCGTGGAGAGCGGGAAGGAGAATGACCTGAAGGAGAACGTGCAGGAGAAACCCTTCCCCTTTGTCGTGGGCTCTTCACCACCGTGGTTATGGTCTCCTCTCTGATGGCAGAAAGGGGTGGAGTTGGCGGGAAGATGAGACTTTTCGGGGAGCCACACTCCACCAGCACATGCCATGGTCGGCCAAGGCGCCACAGTGGGGTTAGTCTGGGTAAGCATTCCAGCTTTTGGGAAAGTGGTCATTTTGGGAGGGACACACACAACGCACACACCCACATGCCCCATCTCCACTTCCTGATCCAGGGAAAACCCCAGTGCCCTTGTCCCCAGGGAAAACCTCAGCTCCATTAACCACCTCGAGTGTGAACACACAACGAGCATGAGAAATGCTCCAGCTGAGAAATGCTCTGCTGGGTGCTGCTGTATTTCGTGTGCTTGTGTTGATCACCTACTGTGCTACTTTGGACCCCCCAAAATTTTAAACACTCAAAGACTTTATCCTTTTCCTGAGTATCCTTGGCTAAAATCCTAATTCCATCCACTTCAGTGGTTAAATGCCCTTTATTACAGTAGGGTCATCAGCTTCTTAATAATATTTAATTAATGTAACATATCTCTATTTTGTTTATTACAGACTCTTTTGAGACCAGATTTCCACACGCAGAACGCTGAAAGGGGTTAACCCTTAACGTATGGAGACCATCAGGAAAAGAAAGTTAGAACATTCACAGTCATCTGTGCCAAAATGTATTTATTTTTACTCTTCATAATACCATTAGTGCAGACACAGCCTGGTCCTACCACCTCCAACAGACACAGGAATACCAAGCCAAATTGGGATGCATAGTTAGGATTTCTCAGCATACTTCTGCTGGCTTTACTTTAGATTTTTTGACTGAAGTTGGGCTGGTGGTAGATGCCTCATCCCTGGAAACATTCAAGGTGAGGCTGGATGGGGCTCTGAGTTGCTTGATCCAGGTGAAACTGGGTTAGACTAGATTATCTTTAAAGGTCCCTTCTAACCCAAGGCCTAAACGCAGGCTCCAGTGCTCTTAATTAATATATTTAACATGCAGTTTTTCCTGCAGGTTTCTCCATGGTGTTTCTTAGATGGAAAAACTTCTGGGTAAATAAAGTGTTTTCTTGGCAAGCACAAGGAAGCCAATGGTCCACATCTGCTCCAGTGGAAACCACAGGAAAAGCTCATTTTGTTTCTGTGTTGAGATTCTGTCCCTACCTCCAAGGAACAGGGTTAAAAGCAAAGAATTAACTGAAGGGTCAAACAGTGACCTGAACTGAGATTATGAATGGAGACAGCAGCTTTTTAATTCCTCTCTTCCTCCTCAGCATTCTCCAGTCACAGCCACATGGGGCTGAAGGTCACTCTCTCTGCTCTCCAGCCATCTCCGCTCTGGCTTTTGCACTGAGAGACAGGGAAGGGTGGAAAGAGCCCTTGAGAATGGAGAACCCATTTGTAGCCATCATGGAAGACCAATCCTCTTGGGTTTATTGCAGCCTTTCTCATCTTCTGGTCCTATTTTTGAAAACTTGTACTCCTTTCTCCTCTGGAGATCGGATTTGTTTCCACCATCTATCTCTCCCTTTGAGGACATGGTGAGTCCAGGACTGGATCAGCTGCAGGGAGATTTGTTTCCTTCCAGAGCACCCTCTCTTCTACTGCTCATTTCCACTGCTTTACTCTTTTCCCTAAGTTTTCTGCAGCTTTTCTGTAGACCTTTAGGGTCTGTGCAGAGCCTTCCTACTGGCCGTGGTGCCTTTCTGGATTACACAAAACTAAATTATTTTGGATGAGAATGAGTCCTTGGGTGCTTGCAGTACACTTTGATCTATGTTGCAAAATTAAAATGGGTTTTTTGGGGTCTGGGATTTGCATATATGGACATTGTTCAATCCCATTTCTCAATTATCTATTATTTTCTGCCAGTAGTTTTAAAGATGCTTCTGTTCCTCAGCTTGCAACAGATTAAGAAGAGTTGGAATCTGCCCTTGCAGAATTATTCCCAAACATTCCCCCATCACTATCCCAATTCCAGTTGAGGTCCACTCTAATTTAAAGTTCAGGACCACAAAAGGAGGGGAATTTCTCCCTGAGATCCCACTCCTAAATTTACCAAACTCCTTTGGGGCTGCAGCCCTTGATTTAGGAATCCCTTCTGGAGCTGTCCAGAGCAACATCTTATGGAATTTAGATCTCAGAAATGCAGAAATCAGCTTAACTGATGGTATTTTGTATTAATTAGTATTATTTAATCCACCAATATTAATGCTGCTGCTCCAGATCCAGGCATGGAGATGTGGATAAATGAGATTTACCGAGTTTTAGATGTGGTGTGACTCTGAAATTTCCTCCTGCTCATGACTTTCTCAGGATATTTCTGAATGTGATATAAAAAAATAATTCTCTGTTCAGTTGCCCCAGTCTGATTCCTGGTCCTTGAGGCAGTACAGGTAAAAACACTTTAATTTTCTGGTCTTTGCAGGGTGAAAAAGGTCTAATGACTGGACATTTAACTGAGCTGATGTGCAAGAGAGAGGGGCAGAGGCAGAGCCCCTTCCTGCCTCTCCTGTCTGCTCTCTGCCTCATCCAGGTGGAAACTTCTGGGAGGGGGGACAATTTATAAACCACTGCCTCCAAACGGGCCAAGTGCATGGATCTAAAGGCATAATCCTCACAGAAAATAATAAAAGGGATAAACAACTCTTAACAGTCCTTTAGCTGCAATTTTATGTCTAATAAAAATAAAATACATCAATATTAATATTAATACTTAAGCCTCACGTCCCAAGTCAAGGACTGATTTTAGCAATAGTACAGCTATTGAGGGAAGGCATTTCCCCAAAATATCCATTGTATAACTACTTAATGCCCTCAGCACATGGTTTGAGTGGCTTGGAGGTGCTCTGAAATCCTGTCACGGGCTGGTGTCCCCCTTCCGGCACATGAAGCTATTTTATTACGCATTTCTATATGGTACTTAAGAAGATAAATTAAGATTTGAGTGGCTACTAAGCTTCTAGGCTACATATGACTGAGAAAATACTGCTTTTTGCAGCAATTTATCGTTGTAGTTTTATAGGCATCCAGTATAAACCAGGCTCAAAGTATCCAAAAAGACCAAGTTATCAGGACAAATATTTGTATTAGAAATACAGAGACAGAAGGGGATAAAAATGCTCATCTTCCTCTGCTTCATCCTACGAGGCTTTCCTGAAAAATTAAAAACAGAAAGCCAGAAGAAATCACTCTAGGCTCTGAGATACTTGTTACATTTGTAGATATTTTCAGGCAGACAGCTTTCAAAGCTGGTTTCATTCAACACTGAGAGTCAGACTCTACCTTCCTGAGCTCTTGTGCAACTCTATCAGCATTCAGGGGAGTATTTCCCATGTGTAACATCATAAAATAACTGCCCCAGGCTGTGTCTAACACCAGTGCTGCTGTCTTTGGAAAAGAACGGAAGGACTTTTTTTTTTCAGGTGGTCACTTCACATGGCACAGAGTCCTGTGGGATCTGGTGGGCTGGGAATGAACACACTTGCATGGCCAACGAACACGAGCTTGTTATTGGATCATGCAGAGGCAGCCAGGCAAAAAACCACAAATGTTACCCAAAAAAAAAAAAAAAAAATATCAGCACTTACATGATGATGGTTTTCTTGGGCACTTTAGTCTCTTGTTCAGTGACTACAAAGAGAACAGTATGAACAGCATGGGGTTAAAGAAAGGCAAAAGCTGAAATGATTAAATTATCTTTGCTCAGTTCATCAACATAAACTGGAGTGAAAAATAACCAACTGTACCATCCCATCCATGCTTTCTGTGGTTATTTCCAGCATCATCTTTAGTGTTTCTGACCAGGAATGAGAATCAGAATGCTCTCTGAACATTTAGCTTTGAAATTAAATATTTCGTGGACAACAATTTGGCAAAAGCTGTTTACTCTACCATTTTTGTTTGGCAGGTCAAAGCTAGAAAACAAAGTCCTTATTTAATTTTTTTAATCCTATAATAAGGTAGTGATGGTGTCAGAAACCTGTAAGTGCCTCGATCTGGAAAATCCTGGAGAGCTGAAATTCTTTAATCTGTGATTTCACTTCCTAGAAAAAAAGTTTCCCCAAACACTGGATTGTGGCCAAGCTTTTGTGGACTGGATGCAAAATCCAAACTGATAACAATGAAAATCATTAACTAAAATCATTATCATCAGTACAGAAAATCAGCATCTAAAAAACTCCCAAAATCCTCGGAAGCCCAGGAGAGCCCTGTGTCTGCTCCATCTCTTTTTTTTGCTCTAATTTGCAATTTTTCCTGACCTTTCTCCCATAACCAACTGGAAGCTGTTTGTGCCTATCAAGATCAAAAGCAATGATTTCATGGTGTCACAAAGATTTCCTAAAACTGACATTTTTAAAAAGTAGAAAGATACCATTTGAAGAACCAACTGAGATTTTCAGCAGGTTTCCCACCCTGTCCACTGGAATAAAATCAAGGCACTGTTTGAACCACACTGCTTTGAGCACACCCTGAACTGCTGAACCTATTTGAGATCTAGAAAAAAACCCAACAGCAAGCCCCACTTTTTATTGAATAAACTCACAAAATATCTAAAAAAACCCCATAATTTAATTTCCAGCAATTGGTTTTCAATTCTCCAGCCAGCCTATAATAAATAAGCTCTGGTAATTTTCACTTGATGCAATTTAAGTGAACAGCTACTTAAAAATATCTATAAAATCACAAACAGTTCTTGCCCAGGGAATTTGGAGTCTCTGTATTATTTGTTAAATAACTGATGATTAGTGCTGATGTTTTCAATTGGTGCCCCCAAACCTGCATTGACTGAAAATTAAAAATACATTTACAATATTAAATGGAATACTTTAACCTAATTTTCCTTCCACTTCGCTTCCAAGGGCTCTTCCCTGCCTCAGGTAAAAGCACAAATTTGACCATAATGAAAAAGAATTTTGTGCAAATACTGATGTTAATATCTGACCTAGAGCTCATGGGTTTTCTTGCAGAGCCTTGTCTTGTTTATGCCTGTGTTTGAATCATTTCCCAGAGATTCAAAGGAGTTACTGCAGAACTGGACGAGTTTAAACAAAATTTGTTTGGAAACTTGAGTTTACACTAACAGGGGAAGTAAAGAGCAAAATTATTTTCAAATATTCATCCATGGATACAATTACAATAAAATAATTTACCTGTCCTTAATTAATTTTTTTTTAAAATAACTCAAACCTTGTTTTAAATGGTGGAACGATAATTATACAGTGATGGCAGATGATCTGAGTGCTCAAACAATTTATTACACTCAGGTTAGAGATTTTCCATGAATTTTAAAATCACTATTCTGCAATTTTCAAATAACTTTCAGAAAATCTCATTAAATAATATCATGAGATTAATCCATATGTAGTGAATATCTGAGTAAAAATACTGATGCTCTGATGGAAACAGGTATTACTTAATTGGATTATACACCTGAAAATAGGTGTTTTATACAATGATTTTAGCAGCAACTGTCTTCAGACAAGAATTAAGTAATATAAACTAAATAATTGAACAAATTTAATGAAATCGCACAATGTCTGCAAGAAAAAGTCTCTTTAATGGTTGCTCTGTTAATGTCTGTTCTTGCAGTCCTCCCAAAGGACACCACCTGTGGTGTTTCTATTCATCGTGGATGTCAAAGAGATTCAATATTCAAAAAGTTCAGCAGGCCTGGGATGAGAAAGCTGAAAATGGCATAGAATAAGTTGTATATGTGCTGTCCGAGGTGTGAGGGAGGATTTGAGCAATCCTGTATTGAAGGATAGAACCACACGAAAGTAGGATGAGAGAATTTGGATTTCTCTTTTTGTTATAGTTTGTTTGGTTTTGGTTTTTTTTTCCTGTTGTTTTTCCCCGAGAGGAAAATATTCTGCATCCGTTTTTAGTGCCAGATTGATCATTTCAACTTTTCAAGAGCATTTTAGGCAAACAGCTTCGCAAAGCAGGAGCCCCTGATAAGCAGGTTAAAAGCTGTAAGCATTAGGGACAGCCAGTGCTTTTATAGGACCCGACATCTCTTTGGTTAATAGATTAAAACATTGCCTTACAAGTGATGGAACATTGAGGATCAGTGAGTTCTCCTTGCTCTGAATGGATGGAAGGTAATTTATGGCCATTATTACAATTTCTAAGTCTCTTTTCTCCACTCACAGGAGCTTAAACCTATTTTTCCTGCCCAGTTCACGCTGCTGACATGAACCACGGGAGCACCGCTCTGTTTTCGCCTCCTTCTGCTACACTTTGGAGACTAATCTGCAAAACCTGGAAAGAACTGCTGAAACTAATCCTAAAATGAGCAATTCATACGATCATTGAGGTTGGAAAAGACCCTTAAGGTCGTTGAATCCAACTGCTAAGCCAGCACTTCCATGTTCACCACTAAATGCTGCCCCTAAGTGCCACATCCACAGATCTTTGGAGTCCCTCCAGGGTTGGTGGCTTAATTCATGGATATAACAGTTTTGTAAATTATATGAAATGCAAGCGTTTTGGGATCTCTCTCAAAAAAAACTCCCAAACCAACAAAACCCCCGAATAATCCGAAAGGCCTCACTCCTGCAGTGACTGACACAGTTGTAAAGGCAGATGGGGCTCTCCTGCATTTGCACTGAACACCCTGTGGCCAGGCCAAAAATGAGACTAATCTATGGTGACAGCAGAATAAAAATAATGAGGTAAATGCCCTAATCATCACCCTAATCAGGGAACATCCAAATGGTCAGGGGACAAACTCCTGTGCCCTATTTCTTCAGTAACACTAAGAGATCCAATGCTCCTCTGGGTTTTAAAGCAATCTTCCAGCTAAGAGCTTCAATATATTTTGCTGATTTTTAACAGGGTGGCTGCTGCAAGGCAACTGAAGAACCTGCCCAAGGCTCTGCAGGAAGTCTAAGGAAAATTTGTGAAGGAATTATTGTTGCCTGGCTGTAGCTGCTTTGGGAATTTTTATTTATGGCTTTATCTCCACTCCTGTACCTGACTCCTCCCCTTGTATTGACTGTCTCGTTCTAGGTCCTGACCTGCCTACCCATATGGAAATGCAACACCTTTCAAAGGCACTGGGCTTTGCTTTTATTCACAAATAATCAAGTTAGTGAGCCTGCGTGGATGAATCACACCAGAACATGCCAGAGCACATCAGCCCAGGTGTGCCGTGTGCAGGTTAAGCAGCAAGGTGCAAAGCAGACACAGTTAACTGGAAGTCAAAGAGAAGGATCTTCTTTCAGTTGCACTTCTTTAAAAAGTGTCTCAAATTCTTCCAATATGCACAGAAAGAGGATTTTTTTAAAGCAACTCTCCATTGACTTCAGTGCAGCGACCAGGTGTGGCTGAAGGCAGATCTCAGCTCACACGGGATCCCTTAGTCCAGTGGTTTCCATCCTTTTGGGATTTGGTCCATCCAAGGGATCTGCAAACTCCCACAGTGTGAATTTAAACCCAATGACAAGAATTTTGGTTTTGATACCCGTGGTCTTGGACTGTGGACCATCACCAGCTGCAGGTCAGGGCTCATAAACCACTGGACTAACGGTATCCCAAACCATGGGTTTGGTTCAGCAGAATAAACAGTACAGAAAGGCAGGAGGATAAAAACTAAAATAGTTGCCCCTAGGGTGCCTCATGAGACTCAGACAATGGTCATTTCACAGAAACAGAGATAGATCAGGTAAAACTCAGACCCAGGGTGCAGGTGAGCCAGGAAGCAGACACGGTATCTATTTCCTGTTGTGAGAGCAGTAATGTTGTCCTCTTGGTGAAGTTACAAGTAATCCCATTTTCACAAATAGGAAGGATTGTGAGGATGGAAAGAGATAGCCTTCATGAGATCCACCCGTCCTCCAGTTCTTTGCCAGATGAACCTGATTTTTCTCCAGGCAGATCAAGGCTGGTTATTGATTCTTAAGAAAACAACAAATTCCCTCCTTGGTCAAGTGCATTATGCCAAATTCATCCCTGGTGCGATTCTGCTCACAACAATCCTCTTGCTCCATGGATGAGCCTATTTTCTCCACTGGCCTGAAGCAGCTCTCCCTCTGGTTCTGCCTGGAGATGACTCAGGGAGCTATTTTCTTCCCTATTACTGGGTCCAAGCAATTGCACATCACACAACAAACCTATTTCATGACATTTCTGAAGCTTCCAGGCAAACTCCAATTATATTTCTTTAACCATGCTCTCGATTTTTTTTTGTTGTTGTTTATGATTACAGAAATAAGAGCAGATGAGAAATTTGGGGCTGAACATACGCATTTGCAACCCCCAGAGCTGAAAAGGCTCCTAACACTTTTAACAATCTTTGTTTGCTATAGCATCTGCCTGAAGGGAACTTCATCAAGATACACCACCCTGACAGGGATTTATTTCTGTTCCTGCACACAACTTATTTTTCTTTCTCTGGGGCATAGAAAAGACATAGAATTCAAGTACTTGAAGGTTTATTTGGCTGAAAAAATTATAGTGTTTCTACACCTACATCATCCTCCCTGTAATGCTTTTTGATGGGACTCTGGGAAAGGAAAATGTGTTTAAAATGAAGTCAAGAAAGTCCGTAGATCAGGAAGCTAATCTTAATAGCTCATTGTGGCTGAATCCTCTTAATGTAATATCACAATATTTATGTCTACAGAGGGCTGGCCCAAAGGTCCAGCCGGACCAGAGCCCTGTCTCAGACAGGGCCAACAGCAGAGGACTCTAGAAAATGATGAAAAATTATGAGTGGAGGATCATTTATCCCTGAATATTTTCCAGACTCCAGCATTTTCTGCCCAGCAGCTTCATGAGTCAGAAGAACTGTTGTGTCTTAGTGGATGCTGATAATATCAATTATGCCCTTTCAAATATGCACTTGAACTCTTGTTATTATCACAAGACAGTGTGGAAACTCATCCAAAGATGAGGAAAGAAGGTCCTACAGCTGTTGGCTAAATTCTGGCTTTTGTTGACCGTGTCTCCACCAACAACATCTGGGAGAGGCCTGTGAAACCAAGGGTTGCTGGCGTGGAAAGGCCTGTGCCTATCCCAGTCCTCTCTGTTGCCCTCCAAATCGGTCCATTACCTATTAAAGGTGGTCCCTCGGCTGTATCATCTCCTGATCCGCCACTGGGAACTGTTCAAGAGAGACAGGACTGGCTGGGCCATGCTCAGCCAGACAAGGACGCTTACAAGAGGTACAAAGAACCAATTCCCTAAGCCAGGAAATGTTCCCTGGGGAGATGTAGCCATGGATTTAAACTGGGCTGTGATGGGTTTACAGCAAGCACTGTCTAACATGTGGTGTGTGGAAGTCCTTGGATAAGCAGGGAATTTTAGGCAGTGATGCCTAAAGTTGTGAAGAAAGAGATGCGTTTTCGGATGGGTGTAAAATCAATTCTTATCGCCCTACCAATCCAGGTGAAACTGGCAGGAAAAAAAGGAACAGACTCTGTGACTATCCCTGGACAATCCTAAATAATGGATGAACTGAACATGGCTCAGGATGCCCTGCTGTCAGTTCTGCTTTCCCAGTCATTCCCAAAGTCCTTCAGTGGTATTTCAGGAACAATCACAGTATGCATCCAGCTTTACTTAAGTGGCCCCTGTAACACTTCTGCCAGGCTGACACACATATTCAAGTATTCCAACAATACAGAACTTTCTTTTTGCACTAGTGGTGGTGTGACAAACCCTTCATTTGCTCCTCCTTTTTCATATAATGCCTTCATGAGCATTATATGAAGTTGATTTGCCAGGCTTGGAAATCAACAGATGGTGATGGGCACAGAGCTGAGCTGCACTCTGCCCATGCACATCTCCAGAGACGCACAGATACATGGACACCAACAACCAACATGGATAAGATGGCAAAGGTATTGGATCCCCAGAGAGATGTTTTTAGGGCAATTCGCTGGCGTACGTACGGAGCTGGGCAAGGGTCGTACCTTCAATGGTGATGGCTTGGTCTCCTCTCCTCTCCTGGGTCAGGGCTGCGGCGCTGTGGTGGTAAAGCTCTGCTCCACTTTTGGCAGACCCTAATCTGTTCATCAGCTGAAGAGAATCGTGCAGTGCCAAATGAAACACGGGATGTTTTGTCATGATGAAAACCTGCCTGCGCTACCTTGAAAATTCAATGCCAGCAGAAATGGGCGAAGGTGTGACCCCAGCACCAGGCTGGAGTCTGAGGGGACACTTTGCTGCTCAATGGAGTTCATGGTATTTTACCAAAAATTACTCACACGGGCAAGTTACAGCACACCAGCAAACTTATTTACTCAATTATTTGGTGTTTGCTCTGCAGCGTGTGGCTTAGGCCTGAGGTAGCTCTGTCTCTGCCAACAGGCACAGAGTCCTGCTCTATGCCCTTAATGGTCATTAGAGAGGGGTTTTCTTTGTTTATCATCCAATAATTACTGAGTTTTACTCAACCAAGGGAATACTGGACCTTGGGATCTTAGTCAATGGCAAATACAAGGTAGTCTGATTTTGCTAAAATTCCAGGAGAATTCTTTAAAGCATATCAAGCTTCCTAAATATTTCTGTGAGCTGAACCATTTACAATGGAGCAGCTGACCCACGCTAATTTCCTAAACCAAGACCAATTGCTTTTATTGCCAAGCCCTCAGAACTTGCTACTTTTACAATAAATGCATAGACTATGACTAATTTTCAGAAAATATTTTACATTTTTAACAATTTATTACATGCTTCCACGTATGCTTGCTAAACAAAACAGGAATTTCAGTGGTTTATCCTTCTATTTAGACTTCATTTCTTTCTTCTGGCTCTGGAGGGTTTCTTAGTCATAATTTAAAGACAGTCCAGAAACAAAATGTCACATCAGAATGGTCCCAAATTTTTTAAGAGTTTCCTCTAGAGATCTGGACCTGAGTTTAAGCTTCAGAACAAGCTCCATCAATTCTTATTTGTACCCCCAAACTGTCAGATCAGAATATTGTGAACTTTTTGGACATTCACAATCCAGATCTAGTTAGGCCTGACTTTCTATAATATTTTTATGAGCAATAACTCAGCCATGGGTCCCTCCCAGTAAAATGAATTCTCCTGCCTGTATCATTTCAGATGACAGCTATTTAAATCTCTCCGAACTTACCTCACATTCATAGTGCCCCATGTCTTCGTTGGAAGGGTTCTTCACCACCAGGACTACGATGCCGCTGCGTGGTTCACTGAAAGTCTGGTATTTACTGGTGTCCTTCAGCAGCACCCCATCTTTGTACCATCTGAGTGGGAAAACATGGAGTATGAGCCAGGAAAAATTATCAAGAGATGCCCATCTCACTGATCCATCCATCAAACAGCTCAAGAATTAATACTTAGACAAACATTTGGATCCCGGAAGGGAGGTCTGCAGGTGGGTAGATCACACCTGGATATTAAACTGCACACATTTGTGAGATTCTTCCCAAGAAATCTCCCCAGTCAGTGCAGGAAAAGGGGTTTAAATTATGACAGGATTTGCTGAGCTTTTTGTCTGAATACCCTAAATTGTTTGCTGATAAAATCAAGTCAGGTGCAAGGCAGAGAGGATAAAGAAATGATAAAATGTTTTCCAGGGCTTTAGATCTGACAGAGTCCTCCTCAGGGTCTATCTGTAGGTATTTCTTTTCAAATTCCAGCTAGAATAAATTGCTGAGGATCTCAGGAATGTCTGGATCATGAAGAGCCAGCATTGGGATGGGGTTAAGATAGAAGACACAGTAAAGAAAGGGTCGTAAACTTGAAAGGACTTTTCTGATCATGCAAAATGGGAAACCAGGATTTGTTGCCGTGTGAGTTGTAGGACTGACCTGATCTGAGGCCTGGGTGCTCCTTCCACAGTGCAGGTGAACTGGACATCTTCACCCTCGACAAGGTAAGCGTTTCTGACCTTGTTCACAAACCGTGGGGGCACTGCAAAAAGCAAAGGGAATGCAGCTGGTAGCTGGACATGTGAGCAGATAAGAAGGACGTGTCCCTGACCAGATAATTCTCACTGGGTCTAAAGGATACTAAAGACCAAATTTTTTGACCTAAGAACAGCTGACTGCACCTGTACATAATTTTTTAAAAATAAATATTATCCAGTAAATGTTATATAGAACCTCTGGAATGTGTTAATATTTGTAACATCATAGAAACATAAATCATTGAGGTTGGAAAAGACCTCTAAGATTATCGAGTCCAACCATTAACCCAGCACTGCCAAGGCCAGCAATAAACCACATCCCCAAGTGCCACATCTACATGTTTTTTGAGCACTTCTGGGGATGGTGACTCCACGAGCCCCCTGAGAAGTTTGTTCTGGTGGTTGACAATACTTGCAATGAATAAATTTTCCCTAATCTCCAATTTAAACCTCCCCTGGCACAGCTTGAGGCCGTTCCCTCTCATCCTGTCCCTGTTCCCTGGGAGCAGGGCCTGACCCCCCGGTTGCCCCCTCCTGTCAGGGAGTTGTGCAGAGCCACAAGGTCCCCCCTGAGCCTCCTTTTCTCCAGGCTGAGCCCCTTTCCCAGCTCCCTCAGCCTCTCCTGCTGCTCCAGCCCCTTCCCCTTCTCTGGACATGCTCCAGCCCCTCAATGTTTGTCTTGTGGTAGTCTCAAAACTGACCCCAAGACTGAAGGTGCCTCAACAGTGCCAGCACAGGGGAAGGGCACTGCCCTGGTCCTGCTGGTCACACTCTGGCTGGTCAAAGTTTAAGGTATTACATAGCAGACCCCTTTAAAATACTGCATCTGTGTAGGACTTTACCTTGAACAAGGATCTTTCCCAAGGTACTGGCATTCCCAGCAGGACTAGAAGCAAAGCACATGTACTGTCCTGTGTCAGCCCCTGTCAGGTTGTCCAAGATCAATGTGCAGGAACCATCAGGATCTTCTATTATAATGTGATGGGGATCCACCTCCACGGGCTTTCCATCTGAAAGAGAAATTATTTCTTTTTAAATAGCTTACCAAGAGTTTCCTCCCTAGGAATTTCATCCAGCCTTTCGTCTTGAGAGGGCTGAGAGCTGTATTATTGCAGCTGATGCTGGTAGTTGACGAATCAGCTCTTCATCTTCATCCAGCTCTCTATAAAACATCATGCAGGGCAAAGTACTCTTGAAGGACCTTGCACATCACCAATCCTCATTTAAAAGTGAAATTATCCCAGAGTTCGTTCTGTGCAGTCATAATTCTGCTTTTCCAGCCAAAGGAGCACATCCAAAGTGCCCAAAAACACGGTCTCTAGGCTTGCATATCTCTAGGGGATCAGCTCTTGGATTACCCACTGACCAGTTATCACAGCAATATGGGCAGGGGACAAGTTTGGAAGGTGCATTTCATGCCCTGCTGCTCGTACCTTTGTACCAGCTGATGGATGGCTTGGGAGCTCCTGTCACCTTGCAGGCCAGCTTGACCGTCTCTCCCAGCTCAGCTGTGCAGTCTGCCAGTTCTTCCTCAAAGTCTGGAGGGACTGAAACATCAGAGGAAGTGTGTTAGTCTGGAGGAGGGGGCTCTGTCCATGGGATGGTTGCTGCTAAGTGAGATAAGAATAACTTTTGCAAATCTGTGAAGTTCAGAATAGAAAACTGAACAGGAATTTTTAGCAGCTCGAGACTTTACAGGTGACATGCTGTCCTTGCTTGTCTGAGACTAAATTCATTCTGTTACATGTCTGTTGTTGGCTATAAGGTTAGACCATATGAAAAAAAGGAATTTGTTGCTGATCTGGAATTATTTTAGACCACGATTTTAAGAAGCACATCCATTATTCAGACACCACACATCTGTCACCATTAAGATAATTCCTCAATTAAAATGCAACCTGGATATCCAAACCAGTGATCTGCTGGTGTCCTTACAATGAAATCTATGCTTTCATTGAGTCACAGAATCATAGAGTGGTTTGGGTTGGAAGGGACCTTAAAGATCATCGCATTCCAACTCCTGCTGTGGGTACTTCCACTATCCCAGGTTGCTCCAAGCCCCATCCAACCTGGTCTTGGACACTTCCAGGGATGGGGCAGCCACAGCTTTGGGAACCCTGTTCCTTTGTTAAGTGACTTTTATTTTAACTCATTGCTACCATATGAAACCATGCAAAATTATTCAGATAGCCTTCCTCACTAAAACACCTCACTAAAGGCACAAAAATGAAATGCCCAGACTTGTTTTCAGTGTATATGGACGGAATCCAATCCTGTTCGGGCCCTTTAAGACACCACATATACTTACTCTGTAATGGGCACCATTTGTAGTTTGGAAAATAAAGATTTAACATCCCTGCTGATAGATTTTGTGGATTGAAAATTGGTGGAATCTCAAATGACCCTGAGGATGATGAAGCCTGAATAACCAGACAAAATTCCAAGCAAACCCAGGAGCAAAGATAGAGCAATGTAAGCCAGGAGTTGAGTAAAGGGTCTGGAACCCAATGAAGTCACAGGGGGATTTATACTGGGGTGTGTAGGACTCTGGATCAGGGTACAACGCCAACTCTCCCTGCCTTTCCTCCAGGAGAGGTGTTTCAACCCTCAGATCATCTTTGTGGTGTCTTCTGGACTCACTGCAGCAGCTCCATGTCCTTTTTATACTGGAGATCCCACAGCTGGACAGAGCACTGCAGGTGGGATCCCACAGGAGCAGAGCAGAGGGGCAGAATCCCCTCCCTGGACCTGCTCCCACATTTAATGACCATAAAGAGCTTCTCTCCCTCTTTTCTTATTTCCTGAATCGAGGAGACCATTCAAGAACAAAACAGGAGGTTTGGGCTGTCTCGTGCCACACTTACTCCAGATGGGCTCGCTGATGCGCTGCTGGATGCCCAAGATCTCCTTCACCCAGGAGTTCTTGATGTTCACGGTTCGCGCCTGCAGGAGGTACTTGCGCACCAAGTCCTCCCGCTCGTGCCAGATCTCAAAGGCCCGGTCATCCCCTTCCACCAGGTCGTTCACATCTATGTTGTTCAGCTGAGTGACAGAAGGGCAAGAAAGTCACCACAAATCCTGTGGTTTTAGGAATTCCCAACAGCAAAAAGGGGTAATTTGCACTTCCTTCAAAGGTTTTTCAGATTGCATAAGCAACGCAACACGGCTTTGGCTGAAGAGCAATCAGAGCTACTTTAAGAGTTATTTTCCCTCCTGTATTTGACTTTCTGGTGACCAAACTGACATCTTCCTGGGATTAATTTTTCGGGAAAACGATGTCCAGCATTTAAAGTTATCCCAAGGGTGGAACACATGGCCCCTGTAGCGTTGGCCCAGAAACAGCACAATTAGGGGCAACATGGAAAGAAATTGAGAACAGGCACTCTCTGGACAAAACATGGAAATTTTTCCATTTTATTTTTCTTGGAAAATAAAATCTGCCTAGGAATATGAATAAGGACAGAGATAAGGGCTTTCAGAAGGTCCTGGCTGGGCTTGGTCAAGAACTCCATGGGTTTTTTGGTTGGTTGGCTGGTTTTTATTGGAGTTGAACATCTCCCGCCTTATGTAAACTCTTTTCTCAATTTCTGGCAGTTTTAACCTTGAATGTCTGAAGATGAGTTAGTCAAATCCTCTAAATTTTTCCATTTCTAAACAGGAATTGGTATCTGGAAAGGACATGACCAGCAGAGAGAACCCAATGGAATTCAGCAAATAAGATTCCTTCCAATTTACTCCCAATATTACAGACTGCCAAAACCAGATATTTACAAATGCAAGAAAATACTGTAGCCAGCAAAATCCACATCAGTATGATATGTTTATGCTATATGTTTATATATGTTTATAATATGTTAACTAAATGAGGTAACAGGGATAAATAAATGCTTGTGCTTGCAATCTCCTTGCTGCACGGTAAAAGTCCACCCTGGTGGTTTCTGACATGTTTAACAAAGATATTTTGGGATAAATGTAAATTCTGCTTGTGCTTCAAAGACTTTTTGAAGCAAAGGAGTAGCTCAGAAGGATTAGAGGAATGTCCAAGCTGGACATAAAAGTGAAGTTCTAATTGACAGAGAAATGGTTTGTGTGAGGATAAAGTGATCAGACCTTCATGATGTTCTTGAAGATGTAGCTGTAGGTGTCTGTCTTTGTGTCTCGCTTTGGTTTGCAGATCACAATGTAATTTTTGAAGAGGAAAACGTGTCTTTTGTGTCCTTTCCATGCCATTCGAGCTCCTGGAGCTCCTTCCCACACAATGAAGTGGCCCTGATAGGAAAAAGAAGGAAGAGCACGTAGTGATACACCTGGATTAATTAGCACAGTTATGCCTCACCATCATTTTTCAAAGCCCAGATAACAAATGTTTCCTGTTGCATCATCCCCTGATGTGTCTCTGGTTTATTAAAGCACAGCAGATGGTTTCTAATGCTAAAGGTGACTCCTCAAACACGGGCACAGCCAGTGGTTGTCATTACATCGTCATTTAAGTGGTATTATTTTGTACCAGAAAAATAGAGAGCCCTTGTCAGGTAGAAACAGTCTTGGAAATATTAAAGGAAAATTGTATTTTGTGTGTTATACAGACATTTTATATGATGATTTGGTCACCTTCACCAGAGGAGGACATTCATTTCATGTAGCTTCAGACACAGACAGCTCAATTAGTGACATGGGTTTCCCCTGGCATCTTTAGGGAGAAGTAAACACCCGAGAGGTGTGATTGGACACTTTTTTTGATGCCTAAATGTGGAGAGATGAATTCCCACCACAGTGTCACTGTATTTTAGCCTTACAACTCAACTCAGCAATACACTGTGATTCCCATGGAAAACACTGCATACAAACAAGCACAATTAATGACTTGCCTGGTATAATACAGTAAATCTACAAAGAAACAGGAATCTGAGTGAGGGTGTTGGAAGCCCTAGACTAAAGTCTCCTAATAGCTGAGAGTCATCTAAAAAAACAGCACACCTGGTTCAGGGGATAAACCTGGGGGAGCACATGGATCTGTTGATGTCAGTAATTTCAGGAGCTGCCCCGTGTTGCTACCCAATAATAAGAGAGGAGGAGTTAAAACCCTTTTAAATCATGTGGGGGCCCAGAACAATTTTATTCCTGTTTGATGACGAGGTCACAAAGGCAAATAACTGCATTATGTGTGAATTACTCCATAAGCATCCATGCTCTGGTGTTTCAAACCTTAGTGGAGCCAGAACACCCAGTTCTGGACAGCAGTAAGTGAAATAAGCAAGTCATCTCTTTCAGATATAATTTCTAAAGGATTTTCTTCTAGGAACTAAGGCTCCTTAGAAGCCAGTGAAGGCACACCTGGCACCGACTGGGAAATCCCAGTTACCTGCCGGATGGGTTCCCCAAGGCTTTCCAAGGTCCCTGGATAATTCTCAATGAGTGAGACGTGGAGGTTGTTCTCTGCTCTTCGGGTGAGGGCAGACACAATGGCATAGGCCTGCTCCAGCAAAGTGCAGTTTTGGCTATTTCTGGCTTTGTTTCGGATTAATTCCTGTAGATGAATGAAGAAAATATTAGTGGACAATCTGAGAGAAAAAAAGCAGTTCCTTCAGCGCCAAAGAATTTCTCAATATTTGCTCTGGCTCTTTCATCTGAGCAACTTGTATCCCATTTTTTCACCACAAACTGCTTTGATAACAAAGTCTTTTCTTTGTTATCTGTTCTGCAGCCTTAAAGACTGACCAGTGTGGCTTTGCCTTGCATCAGTTGATATTAAACAGATACAGTTGAAACAAACACCAGATATGCTTTGGTGGTTGAAAACTAAAACTTCCAAAGTGATCCTAAATGTATGCATTGCATTTCTCTTCTTACCCTCACAACACCAGAGGACAAAGAATTCATGTGGTCATGCTGAACTGAGTCAACATTAGATTGATAAGAAGAGGGGTTGGAAAAAATGTGAAATGGCATTTTCCCTGTTTTTCTCACATTTGTTCGTGTTCCTCTCTTTCAGCAATGAAGGCATGGAAAATGCCTTTGCTCTTCCAAGAGACCCACAAAAATGTTGGTGTTTGTGTGCAAGATTGTGTTCAAAAGTAGAAAGTTCTGCAGACTATTCAAACTGCTTGTTTATACAACACTAGAGTACATAAATATTTTGCCATGATTGTTTTTTTCCTGGATATCCCACTGCTATTTCCCATGAAAATACTGTTTAAAATGCTGCTCATAAATGTTTGCTTATGGTCTAAGACAGTAGGACAGATGAAAAAAGCCCAAAAGACAAAAGATTTCAGGGTGGTAGAATGGGGCAAAGCTTTTCAGAAAACAAGAATTTCATTTTACTACAGTGTCAGCATAAAACACAAGGAAAAAAAGTGCTAAGTCAATATCTTAAGTTTCCAACATTGGAAACTGCTTATTTTTATAACATAAATGTTGCTGAGTCTGAAGCAAATTCATACCTGTCATCCATGTTTCATATATTATATTATACATATAATATATCTTTTACATATATTTTTGTACATACATTTAAAGATAAAGCTCACTAAACTTCATGGGGTTGGAGATTATGAAATTCTACCTGGATTTACATTTACAAAACTATTTAGAGAACACCACCACTGGTGATGATCAGTTTCTTATTTACTCAAGCAGCTTTCAACTGTAGTTGCATCAGAAGGAAGCCAATGGGAAATAAAAAAAAAAATCTTTCTCTATACAAGCTGCACAGAGCAGAACATAAACCTGTAACATCCTCTCTTTACCTTGATTATTGTCTGGTACTGCTGGATCCTGTTTATGGGTTTTTCCAGGTAGTGCTGCAATGGTGGGATAAGTGGCTGTGAGGGATCTTCATTAGTTACAAATTCGTCTGTGTATCTCTGAAAAAATACATGGGATAAGGAGGAAAGGCTGTCACAAAGAGCAATAGAAAAAATCCTGAGCAGCTGGAGCAGAGAAACAAGATTTGTTTATCTATATTTATGATTTATGTGAGTTCTCTTGGGTCTTATAATGTGGTGACCCTTAAAACATCCCTTAATTACAATTACATAAGCACAGACACATTCATGTCTGTATAATCTTTATAAAATTAATAAATGCATAAGCATATGTAAATATGTTCCCATATTGGTTGTACCTACCAGGAAAATCTGGACAACGAACAAAAAATTATTATATTTAGCAAAGATTTCCTAAAAAAAATATTAATAATCCTTTTCAGGATCTCATTTGAGATTAATAACTACATTTCTTGATGCAGTGGGTTACAGGACGAATTTTCCATGGGTTCTTTGGCTCCTGCCTTACCTTGTAGAAATCCTGGACGGCTTTGCTGACCACAATCGACTCAGCCTGGACCCTTCCCACCAGATACTGGATGTACTTGTTAAACTCTGCTTCGTGCTTGATGAAGCACATGGCCACGTCATCATCAGTGTCACAGTTCTGCAAGCTCCGGAGGAAGACACTGTGGGGACAGGAGAAAAGGACATCTGAGGAGAAGGTGCTGGAATGAGGCTAAAACACAGCCCCAGCAGACAGACTTTGAATCAGGAGATGTCAGGTTAACAGGGGTTAAGGGAAATGATGGGGGCAAAAATGAGGGATGCTGCTACATTAGCATTAAACTTCTCAGTGCTCTTCACCCAGCACAATGCCATCCCTCTTAGCTGGGATGCGTGTGTAGGGACTTTGGACCAGGGCCTGGAGGACAGGACACAGAATGGCTTTAAGCTTAGGGAGGGCAGGGTTTGATGGGATATGAGGAAGAAATTCTTCCCTGTGAGGCTGGTGAGGCCCGGGCACAGATTTCCCAGAGAAGCTGTGGCTGCCGCATCCCTGGAAATGTCCAAGGCCACCTTGGATGGAAATTCCTGGATGCTGACATCAGTTTTATGTGAGTGAATGTCTCTATGAAGACACCACTGAAGTGCCTGTAAGATCTTGCTGCCTTTTGAACATAATTCACTGTTTCTCAGTTAAATTCACTTGAAAGAGTAAGAAATTAGCTGAACACAGGAAGCCTTGAAGCTCTGAAGGGGATTATGGAAGTCCCAACCCTGTGCTGTGATTTAAGCCATGCTATCATTTATCCTCCTGAAAGGAGCATCAATTCCCTTGCACCTCAGCACTGCCATTGCTTTCTATCAATAGTAATAGTAATAATAATAATAATAGTAACAGTATTAATAGTAGTAGTAGTAATAATAATAATAATAATAATAATAATAATAATAATAGTAATAATGTGGCTCTTGTATGTGAGCCACTCTTTGGCCTCCAGTGATGGCACTTGGGAATGCCCACCTGGAATGGAAGCGACCAATGTCATCAATATTCCTGAAGATGGTGGATTTCTGACTGGCAACAGCTCCTGGGACACTGGGACAGGTCTCAGTGTACCTAAGGTGATGAGTCTGGAGGAACTGTAAATCTTGAATGTAATCCTCTTCTGAGATCAACAGCTCCTGAATGAGGACACTGAAGAGGAGACAGAGAGGCAGAAAGAAATCACAGAAAAATCATCACAATTGTCCTCAAGAGGCTTTTAGGCTGTAAAGTAGAGATTTATGATCAGACTCCTGGGGCGTGTCAAAAGATCCCCTCTGGGGATGGATGGAGGGATGGATGGATGGATGGATGGATGGATGGATGGACCATGGAAGTGTCCAGTGGAAGATGTCCCTGCCCATGGGACTTGTTGACACGGGATGGTATTTCAGGTCCTTTCCAACCCAAACCATTTTAGGATTCTATGATCTCGGTTGCCTGGAATTTTCCTAGGCTGAAATCAATCACAAAATACAAGTGGTTCAAAAGGCAGGAAAACTCAAATGTGCAAATACCAAATGACATGAGCTCACCTTAGCTTCCTCTTGTATTCGTCTTCAGAAACACACTCTCCAGGAAACTCTGGAATTTCTGTTGTTCCCCACTCTGGTGACAACTACAATATCAGGAAAAAAAATCAAAATTATTCGTGGAAGTGGACAGTGCTTTTACCAATACATACTGAGGAATATCCCTCATGTGCTCACAGTCGTGTTCCACAATTCCTAAACCAGTGTGAAATTTCTATTTTACTGGACGGTGATTTGGTCTTTCCAACCAGGCATCCCTGCACAGACCAGAAATATTGTCTAATCAGAACATGAAAAAGTCTGACCATGTTACAGACCTCTTCAACCACCTCCTCATCCATGACTCCTTGCAAAAGGGATGCCTCTAAACTGCAACAGGAACAATTAATTTTAAATGAGAAATAACCAAACATGATCAGTCACCTTTAATTTCTTGTCCAGATAAGCTGGAGACACCCAACCCTGTCGAGAGGGACTCGATTTCGTGGGTTTAGTCCTGACCAGCCATTTCAGAGGATGAGCTGAATCCAGGACTTCCACGTATTGTCCTTCCTTCAGGGTGATGGTCTCCCTGTCCGGTGCCGCAGGCACGTAGTCAGCAGTGACCATGTAGACGTCAAAGATCTGCAGGCACGAAACCACAGTCACTTTGTGCTCTTCATTTCCCTCGTGAAGAACAAGATTCCTAACAAGATTCCTAACAAGATTCCTCTGGCCAGCTCTATCCAAGGCCACAGAAAAATCAAGCTCTGACTTTCTGAAGCTCAGCCATGAAAGCAAGAGGTGCCAAGTCATGGGTATGTTTCGACAATGTTGACTTGAACGACTGGTTCAGGATCACAGGGTGAGCATAAGAATTTGATTCTCTGTGCTCCCTATCACAGACACAAAATTTAACTACTAAATACACCAACAAAATTGAATTACATCCCTAAAGGGGATGAAGATCCCTCAACCATAGCGGATTGGTCATTCTAAGTTCAGTTTTCTCCTTGTGTCCAACTTGTCCATAAAGATATCGTACCTCCCCTCTGGAATCCCCATCTTCAGATTCAGAGGAGGATTCCTGAGCAATGGATGAAGGTCTGGATCGTCCGTGGCGAGGGGATGCAGAGGGAGTTCTTGACTCATCATCACTTTCTGCACCTGGTACTCGAAGTTTAGCTGAAAAGCAGAGCAACAGCGAAGTGGGAAATGAGGATCTCCAGTTTAAACATGAACCAAATCTATAATAATTTTTCTTCTTCCTAGGAAGAGCATTCACAGTAATATTTAGTGTGATTTCCTATTGAAATTTAGGATTAAAGGAGTAATTTGGATGTTTTAATACATGATGTTGCCTGCCTGCTGCATGTATGGCTGCTCACTGCAAGAATATTTGCTGGAGAGATAATGCCTCTATTTTTGCTTCAAGTTAAATTTTTTCTGCAAAATAATCAGGGCAGACACAAACCAGGATTTTTCATTTAATTCAACAAATCGTTGGATTGCTGCACAGCTCTGCACAGAGTTTTCAGCCTTAATTTAACTTTAAAATTCCACTGTGAGCTAAAACTCGAAGATGTGGGAAGTACAGAAAACAGGACTGCTTCCTGATTTAGGAGAGATGAATATCTGAGGAATCAAAATACCTGAGATATGCAAAATACACTTCCATTTTTATAGTTTACTGTGTTACCTTTTTTTCTAGTTCAAAACTCTAGACTGAGATGTGTAGATTGGATGGACTCTAAAATTTCTTACCCCTAAGCATTGACAAGTGTTCATTTGCTTATGTAGAATTACTGTCTCAAAACCTGCTGCATAAATCTCACTTCTAATTAAATCACACCTAAAAAAAAGAGATTGCTTTTTTTCCTACACTAATTAAACTGTGTTTTCCAGGTTCCTTACCCTGAGTTATTTTTGCAGATACCATTTCTGAGATACGTGAGGTGAGTTTCTGGAAGAACTCTTCTGAGCCAACATCAGCTAAAGAAATAGGGCTTTTGGGCACACCTTCTCTGCCAGCTTCAAGGTCTCCTGAAAAACAGAGAATTTGTTATTAAGCTGGCAGTGTCATTGGAAATTCATCTCTTTTTGAGTAATAAAAGCTTCTGTGGAAGGAAGGTTTAATTTTCTTCCCTTATCCTGTTTTTGAAAATGTTCTTGCTCTCAATTCATCCAAATAATTCACTCTTGAACAGAGAGCAGTCCTGAAAGGTTCCAACATTTCAGACAATTTCAAAAAACTGGACAAAAATAAGTGGATACATGAAATACATTGACAATCTCAGCTGTAGATATGAAGGACAGGAAGAGGAGAGAGAAAATAGCTTCTCTTACCTTCAGAGGACTGAATAGTTCTGGAAAAGAAAATAAAGCAGAGTTAAAAGTCACAATAAAATGGGTGTAAGGAGAGCTAAATGAGGAACACGTCCCCCCTTCTCCCACACATCCAATCACTTACCCCAGTGTGGTCATGATGGCTTCTGACACCATCACACGCTCCTGGGTCAGGACTTCAGCCTCTTTCACTGCAAGATTGGGGTTTATCATTAGAGGACAGAAGGCATAGAATATCCTTTTTTAGGTATTTAATGCAGGTACATTTTCTAGACGTAGATTACTGGGAGCACTGCAGCAGCTCCTGACCTGGGATTTATATTCCCAATCCTGTGTTGCCAATAGTTTCATCCTCTCCCTGTTCATGGAGATATATAATTGCCCCACTTCGCCACACTGCTCAAGTTATGCTCCTGCAGCTCTTGGTACAGTAAAAATGTGGGATGCAAGGCAGGATAACAGAAAAATGGAATCCTTCACAACTCTGCCCCTCCTCCCAGTATATATTTGGTTTTCCCCCATCTTGTGTCAAAAGAGGCCCTGGAAAGCTCTACAAAAATCAAATAACTCTGATACAATCCAAAATACCTCAGCAGGGTGAAGCATTCAAAATAATTTTTCAAAAGGTGAATTTTTACTTTACATTGCCTTTCTTTCATTTTTTAAAATTTGTGCTTAATTTGGTTGTTCCTTAGACTTCTCTTATGTTTATACAAAAAAGATGCTGCTGTTAATACAAGACAGAGTCAAAAACCTAAAATATTCCAGAAGTAATGAGTTCAACCATTCGCAAGACAAGCAAAACCAAGGCTCCTCTTGAGAAAATGCATTTTTTTTTTGGTGTGACTGAATAATTCCCTTAACAGTCACACTTGGTTTTTCTCTTAGGCACTGCATAAAAGGGAAATATAAAGAAAGCATTTGTGTTGTAGCAAAGATTTACCATCAGCAACTTCCAGGTTGGCGGTGCAGATGGACTGGCCGGCCTTGTTGGTGGCAATGCACGTGTAAGCTCCACTGTACTTCTTCTTGACATCCAACAGGATCAGGCTGTGGTGCATGTTGGAACTGGCAAGTTTATACCCAGGAGTGTCTGGCTTGATCCATAGGATGTCTTCCCGAGACTCTTCTTTCATCCAAGTGATCGTTGGCGGTGGATGTCCTAAAGGAAAACCGATGCAATGAGGGTTAATCTTCCTATTTGTGTTCCTTCCTTAAAAATATGAGCCTTGCTGTGAGTAAATGCTGTTTTCATCAATTTTCTGGCACTTTCCCAGCAACAATAGGCATGATATGTAATAAAGGAGCATAAACCACTTTACAGCACACTTATAAGGACATTAAATCTTTTTGTAAAACCAAAATTGTCAATCATCATCCAACTAAGTGTCATTTTCCCTGTTTTTACATGCAGAAAAATGGAGATTAAAGAAGGATAAGATGCTTTATTGTGAAGTGTCTTTGTGAAAAAATGTAAGTTGGGAGTAGAACCCCAGACTTCAGATGCAGGAAATGAGGTTACAATGACTTATGGCAGAGAGAGAAGACTGTGTTGTGAAGTTACACATTTCAAGTGTCATTCAGAGAGATGAGGTGTATGCTCACTTACCTTCAACTTTCACAGATAATGTGATGCTTGCACCCTTTTTCACCTTTTTATTTGTAAATCTTTCAAGGAATCTTGGTGGTATCAGCTGCTCATGGGAATCTGGAAATAATATTATTGATGAAGCACAGTTAGTTTAGACTGAAAAATTCCTGGGGGTTCTGTTCTCACCTGTTGTGGCTTCTCTCACCTGTTTTGGATGGTTCTTCTTTCTCATAAGGATCTGGAACACAAGGAGAAAAACAGCATGACAAATACAAATAATCTCCAATCCATGAGTTGCAGAAAAAAAGCTCCCAAAGTGACTCCAGTGGAGATATTACACAGAAATATTGGTGTGATTTGTAAGAGTCCCTAAGTTTTAATGAAATGAACTTCTAAGGTTAATGAGGATGGGCAGGAATAAAATGCATGTTTATGAGACAGCACTCAGACCACAGAGAAGTGACAACATCATCTTCTTAAACAGTAAATTTATAGGTGAACCAAGAGTAAAGCACAACATCTTTTACCTATAGACTTCCCCACCTCACTTGAGTTACCTTGGGAGGTTTCCTCAGTAAAAAATAACTGTACAAAATGGTGAGAGCCACTGGAATAGCCCAAAATAGAGCAATACCCACCTTTGACTACCAGCCTGGCTGAGGAATATGCAGAGCCAGCAGAGTTGATGACAAATATCAGGTACTGGCCAGCGTCTGCTTTGGTGACGTCGCGGATTTCCAGGGAGTGGAATTCCTGCCTGTCAGTTTTCAGGATACGATCCGAGGCCTTTAGGGGCTGCCCATTTTTGAACCAATAGAGACGAGGCTGAGGGTACCCTGCGAGGAGCAGTTACAGACACAGAGAACAAAATTTATTGGCAACACTGATTTGGGGACATCTCCAAACTGCCAGATCCTCCAGAGCCAGAGAGAAGGAATCTCCAGCTCTGCCCAGGGCTGCTGTTTCAAGGGTTTAACCAATTAGGAATGCCTAAAAATGCATTAAATTCGATTTATCTGTTAAAATTCTCTCCTGTCTTCTCAGTTTCTGGCACTCCCCACATTGTCTGCATGTTCAAACACCTTGGAGGTTGGAAAATCAACTCTTAAGTGTGATTTGAAAGGTTCACAAGGAGAAAAGTTGAAGCCAAATCAATTCTTGTAAGTTTTATAGACAGCAACAGGAGAAAACAGGAAAATCCCTACCTCTCCCTACCAGAGTGAACACCAGAGAGATGTTTTTGCAGTTTTTAGGTTGTAGGAGCCACTCCCTAATGGAGGAAGGCAAGTCCATGACTGCTTCATTTATTGAAGAGAATGAAGGAGACTCTCTTTTTATTAAGAATATTACGATTATTATTAATAATTATACTAGATATAATTATGTTATATAAATATATGTAATATATAATGATAGTTATTAATAGTGATAATGATAATGATGATGTCAATATTAAGATTGTTATTCCTTATTGCTCCTGTGCTCAGAGAAATCCATAACTGAGTTTTCAAAAGCATATGCCTGTCATTGTGCCTGGATATATGGGCACAAAATGAGGCACTTAATCTGCCTGAGTCTGCTCCAAAAGTCCCAGTTCAGCAGCATGAACACATTCCCCAGCTGGTTTGTGCAAATGTGGTGCAAGGTGCTCAACCTGGGGTCACAGCAGCAGAAGAGCACCTTGGAAAACCCTGTCCAGCACTTCAATCTGACCTCAGACCTGGAAAACTGACCATACCATGGGATCCACTCACCTTTCACCTTCAGGTGAAATTTAGCCAGTGATGCTCCAGGTGCCACATGAATATCATGAAGCTCATCAAAGATCTGGGGCAACTGCTCCTCCTCGGTGGTGGATTCCTCCTGTTCTCGGCTAAGCAGCAATTAGAATTAGAAAGAAGAAAATCAGGATGCCAGGTAAGAGTTAGGAATCCGAATGACCTATTTTAGGTTAATGCAGTCTGTGGGTTTTGTCATCCTGAGAACAGATTCAGCACCATCTGACATTAAAAGTAACGGAATGGTTCTGTGAGGAAATATCCAGGCTTGCCTGAAGGCTCCGGAGCGAGTGTGCCCATAATAAATGTGCAGCTGTTGCAGTTATTGCACCTCAGCTGGGCTGGATGCTCCTTTATCACATTAACCTGGCTCTGCTTGACACAGCAAGCCCAGGCCTGACATAAATACACAGACTGATCTCACCAAGCCAGAGGTTAGAGCCAGAGTTCCATATTTTACCTTGAAATATATTCCTTGGCACTGTAGTAAGATGATGTCTCTGTGGCATCAGCTGCTGTCTCATAGTCCGTGCTGGTCACTGATAAATAGAAAAAGACATGTTTTGAATAATCTGAGCTTTGAAACTATTTTTCATGCTTAAATAGTTCCTACTGATTATAGTTTGAGTGACTGGCAGGTGGATTTTATATTGTACTGCAGCAGGATCCCACACATCCCTGTATTATGGAAAACACCTCTGTTCACCCAAAAAGCTTTCTTCTGAACTTCGCCTTGGAGTTGGCAAAACCCAGCTGAACCCAAGGGGTTTGCAAGCGAAAATTCTGTGGCCAACACATTTTTGTTTAAACTGTAAAAGGTGCTTTCCTTGGGGAAAAAAATTAATCAGGTCTCAGCAGAACTCCTTTCCTTGGTTTTTCTACAGTGATTTTGAGACTCACAGTCCACACGAAGCTCAGCCTTGGTTGAAGCCACCCCCATGTTGTTCTCAGCAAGGCACCGGTAGACGCCCATGTCCGTGGGCACCACGGCGGTGATGATCAGCTGGTGACACCCTTCCTGGTCCTCGTTGATCATGTAGTGGTCGTTTTCTTCAATAGCTTTGCCGTCCTTGAACCAGCGCACCGTGGGCAGGGGTTTGCCAATGACGATGCAGTCAAAGCTCACTGGGTACCCGTCCTGGACCTCTTGGTTTTGGAGCTCAGTCATGAACATGGGGGCTAAAGTTGGGGTGGTTGGAGAAAAGAAAGAAAAATTTGGTTTTACTAAAAGATGTATTTTAGGCCACTGCTGCCCAGACTTCTGGTTTCTAGGTTTTTTAATTGCAGACTGGTATCATTTTTCTGTGAAACAGTCGAGAGACTCCCTGATGAAGACTATCAAGATATTATATCAGCACAGCCACCAATTATACATTTTCCCTGCTCCTCTCCTTGTCAAAATGTCTTTTCTCCCTCAGAACTGTTCTAAACCCTACATAATTAAGTATAATAATCATAGTATTTATGGTCATGTCATAGTAGGCGACACTTCTAGCATGAAAAGGGGCTTCACAGGTAAGTCAATACATTGCAACCCCCTCCTTCAGCACCAACCTCCCTCCTCTCCCTCGAAATGAAAAAGAATGAAAAAGAATAAAAAAATTATTTTTTCTAAAAGTGAAAAGCTTTCACAAAAATATCTGCACCACATTAAAAAAATAAATTTAAGTTACTTGAGAGTGAAAAAATGATGTTGTGACCTGTTCCCACTGTCTTTTTCAAGGAATAAACAAGGTTTGCTTTCCCTACCTTGGTCAGAAGTCAGCAAAGGTGGTGGAGGTCTTGCTACTGGAGGTGCAAACTTCCCAAGGGTGGGAGGTGATGCCTTCCCAATGCGCAACTCGATTTTTTTCGGGCCTTGTTCCAAGATGTCGATCTCCACAGGAATTCCCAGAGCACCAAACATCTCTCTGAACCGCGTGGCGGCTGTTTTGGCCTCAGACATGATTTCAAACTTGATGTAGATGTACTGGTCATCTTCACGGTAGGTCTGGTGGTCAACCACGTCTATGTCCCCTTCATCTGCACTGACAAAGAGCTCTTCCTCCACATCAGAGATCTCCGTGGAGATCTTGGCCCTGAAGAGTCTGTGGAGTCTCCTTCCTGCTTTTCGGAAAGCATCATCCAGCTCGCTGCCAGACGAGCTCTCTGTCTCGCTGTCAGTGCTCTGCTTACTCTGCTTCTCCTTAGGAAGAACTTGAGCTTCCTGAGTGCCAACCACCACCTTAGCGCTGTGTGAGACCTTGCCAAACCTATTGGATGCCTCACAGGTGTATTTACCGGCATCCTTCCTGTCCAGGCCGGCGATAATCAAGGAGCAGGTGCCATCACTGTAGTTGTCTATGTGGTAGTAACGACCATCCGAGAGCTCTTTCCCATCTTTCAGCCACCGGATGTTCATGTCGGTTTTGCTGTGGGCCACACACTCCAGGTGCAGGGTGCTCCCAGGCTCTCCAGAGAAGTCTTTGAAGGTCTCAGTAAACACTGGACACTCTTGTTGCTTGATCTCTTTCCTGACTTTGTAGCCTTTGAAAGCAGCTTGGATCTTCACGGCCGCCTTGTTCATGGAGGGATCATCTAAATCTGGCAGCTCTGGTTCAGCTGGTTGAGCAGCTGTGGTGGCCACAGTGGTCTCCACAGTAGATGTCTCCCACTGTTTCCATAATTTTCCTGTGGAGGTGGACTGAACCTTGCTGGTAACACTGATGCTCTTCTTGCCAGCTTTCTTGAGGTAGTTCACCAGGGAAGGAGTCCCAGCTCTAGACTCATCATCGGAGCTTGTGAAAGAGAGGTCTGCCTCTCCTGTCCTGGCCAGCTCGTCACACGTGGAGTACTCCTCCGAGTAGTAGTGAGACATCTCCGCTTCCTCCTTCCTCAGCTTCTGAAGCTTCTCATCTTCCTCAGGGACCTCGCTGATGGAATCCAAGGTGGGCTCCCGGCTCATCCGGCGTTTCTTGGCCAGGGCTTCCCACAGGAGGTGAAGATCTCCCTCCTGGGCAGCCTCAGGGGGCAGGCTGGGCTGGACGTGCCCATCCAGCAGTTCTTCAGGCTGGCTGGTGGGGGGAACTTCCCTGGCAATCTCCTTCAGCATCGACACTGTAGGAACTGCGGGGAATTAAATGGATGAGAAGTTAAATGTCTGTGAGTGAGCTCTGAGAAAGCACATGGGAATATTGTACAGGGGAGCATCTTGCTTAATGCTTAACTAAGCATTGTATTGAGAACAAAATGGGAATTTGGAGAGTCACACAGAGTGGGGAAGGTTGGAAGGGAGCACTGGAGGTGTCTAGTCCGACCTCCCTGCTCAAGCACAGTCCCCTGGATCACATTATTCAGCGTCCAGATGGATTTTGAATATCTCCAGAGGAGGAGACTTCACACCCTCTCTGGGGGGTGGATATAACTGAATCTGGTCCTGGGGAACTTGTCCTAGCTGACCATGCTTTGAGGAGGAGGATGGACCACACCATCTCCAGAAGGTCTGTCCAACCTCAGCAATCCTGTGATTCTATGCATGCACTTAAAATATAACCAAACAAGTCCTTTTTGTTTAATTCCTTGCACATTTGAACCCAATAAACAGATTTCTGTCCTTTTTAATGTTGCAGTTGATGAACTGCTTGTTAAGACTGCCAGGGGAGCCTGGAAAGCTATCCAGGCTCATTCTATCTCCCAGATAGACAGAGCTTCCCTGTCTGTTGTGAATAGATCTCCAGTGGCTGTGCTGGGAGCTGAGACTCCCACCTTACATGGACATAACTGCCTGGCTGGATGTGTCTAAGTCTGAAGGTGTCTGGGACACATTCACATGCCTCTACATGGTGCCCAGTCCCTTTTGAGATGCTGCAGGTTGTCTGGGACATCCACGGAAAGGCACCAAAAACTCATGTAGAGACAATAATGTCACACCTTAAATATCTGCCTCCAGAAACTCTTATCTGAGCAATTCAAAACAATTCGGGACACAGGAACATACTGGGCAATACCAAACAGGAAAATAACAATTCCTTGTGGATTGTTATCGTGGCTTGTAAAAGAAAATTAATTCCAGTCCAAGCTGTGGAGATGCCCCTGGATGTCTGTATCAGACCTGATTTAACGTTCCAGCAATGCACACTCTGTACCTTCAAGACACAGGCTGGCAACAGATTTGACTTCTGGAGAAGCCATGCAGGTGTAGCTGTCCTGATCCTCAGGTTTGAATCCATGGATGATGAGTATCTGCTTCATTCCATCAGAGAGGATCTCGTATCTCCCTCCAGCTTTTATTTGTTCTTTTCCCTTGAACCAAGTCACTTTCTCCTTGGTTTCACTCGATAAGGTGCACTCCAGGCGAGCCATCCCTCCTTCCGAGACCGATCCTCCCACCAAAGGTTTGGTGACTGTAACTGGAGGCTCTGCAGTTACAAAAATAAAGTGAATTATCACAAAGAGCAAACCATCATCGGGCTGTAAGTCACTCCAGATCACTCTATAAAATATCCAAGCATCCCATCCATCATTTACAGATTTTTCAGCTGTTGTAAACAGCCAAAGGAAAAAAAAATTGAAAGACTGGCAGCATCCAAAGTTTGCACTTCCAAAGATAATATCAAAACAACTTCCCAAGCTCTCCCAGTGCTTAAACCAGCTCCATCTAAACATATACATGCAGAAGTGGTTACATTTTTCACATTCCTCTGTTTGTCTGCTGGTCTTCATTTACCCATCACCAGTATTAAAGAAGTTCTGCAGATTTTTAGATCTTAAAAGTTTTGAAGTGAAGGAGTTGTGATGTGAGACAAAAAAACCCCAGTAAATAGAATGAAGAGATTATTCAAAGTGGCCTTCATTTCCATCTTGAAATCTAAAAAAAAAAAGTATCTATACATAGAGAGAGAGAGAGGTTTATGCTATCTTAGAGTAAAAAATCATCAAAAGACATAAATAATTTAAAAATAAAAATTCTCTACATCTTCTTTACTTTGGAAAGAGGCCTGCCAATGGAATGCTGTTTCTACAACCACGATACTCAAAGAAAAACACATTAAACTCAGAGATGTTGACTGGGATGTAAAAGACAGTGCTGAATTCCCAAAAGCAGCACATCCCTCAGGGTGACCTTCCCCTCTGCACATTTCACCAGGGTGAGGGGATTGATGCCCAAAATGCCTTGGGTTTGTTGTGGACAAAGTCAGTGTGTGCAGAGTCATCAGGGTCCAGCACTGGCAGCAGTTATTGTTGCAAAAAAAAGTCATTGTGTGCCTGAACCTTAAGCAAAAGAGGATTTTTTTTATTGTTATTCTCATTTTGAGGAATTTAGATGAGTGACACCACAGAAAGAGTTGCAAGAAAAGAAAGATTGAGGGAGAGACTCCCCATCCCATTGTAGCTTCCAAAATGTCACCATCAGACTGCAAGGGAGCTGTGTCCTCCAGCATTTCTTTGTGGAGATTATTGAAAAAGGTGCATAAAAAGCATAAAAAAAAGAGAAAGATGGGTGAAGAAGACAACACTGCCCACCAATGGTCACGGTCTTGGTTACCCCAAACACATTCCAACATGCCCCTTTTGACTCATTCCAGCCTAACTCCACCAGAAAAGACACTCATGGTGACTGGCCGAGACACGGATGCAATGCAAGAAACCCATGGTGACGGGCCAGCACGTGGATGATGCAGTGCAGGCTGCAAGACAGCTGGATGCAGTTTGGAGGAAGTCAATGCTGAGTGCTAAAAATGCAGCAGGTTTTGCTCACAGCAGCCCAGAACGACTTTTTTCCAAGCTCTTCCTCCTCTATCATGTTGGCAGGCAAGCACTGAAAGATGTTGCACTGGGAGATGCCTGGAATGGGTGAAGCAGGCATGCCATGCAAAACGTAGGGTCTGCAGGAGCTTGCAGTCCTCCCTGGGGCCTGTGTCCATCCTCACCTAACCGCACCATCTGGGGGAAGTGCATCGCCTCGCTGGCCCCAGCTTTATTTATGGCTGAGACTCGGAATCTGTAGGGCTCCCCTGGGGCCAGGCCGTCCACCGTGAACTCCGTGTTTTGGATAAGGCCCTCGCTGCAGGACTGCCAGCCAACGCCCGGGACTTTCCTCTCCACGTTGTAGCCTAGGATGTCCCGGCCACCGTCGCCCAGCGGCTTGTGCCAAGACAGAGTCACAGAGTGGCTGCTCTGACTTAGAACTTCTGGTTCTTCGGGTGGCTCGGGGAGGGCTGGGGGCACAACAGAGGTCCCGTGATGTATGACATGAGAAGTAACACTTCGTCCTAAAACACCCAAGAGCCTTCTACAAGCCGTGAAGAAGGAGCGCAACGGACTGAGTATCTTTCTGGTTGTAAAGTTGAGTGTAAAGTCATTGTAAATTCATTGTAAAGTCATGACCACGAGTACCTGTGCACCACTGAGTTATCCTTGTCTGCCCTGATCTGCACTACTAATGAGAAACATTGATTTTCCAACTCTCATCTCACATAATTAACGTCATGTATGCTTTTGTCCCACAAATAAAGATAACCCTACACTGATATTATCAATGAGTTTAGCTGAAAATTTCAAGCACATTTGAGCCTTGATTAGGTTTATTTTAGGTCTGGCCTTAATGGATAGAAAGTTATTGTTGGACTAAAGAGTAATTCTGATATTTCAAAAGAAAGTCACTCAATTTCTGTGTAGTTGCAGTATATGTCATAGCATCAGGCAATAACAAATAAAAATGTGATAGGAACGATCTGGTGTCCTAACGTCCACCATCATGGAATGGTTTGGGCTGGGGCTTTGAAGATCATCTAATTCCAACCCATACACTCGGTAAATGTGGAAACATTTGGAAAATGTTCCTTGCTTACATTACACTTTGGCCTTAAAGACAGAAATAATTCTTTCAGTCTTGAGTTCAAGACATTTACCGTGTAAACGACCTGCCACGATGTACCAATCCAAAGAATTAAAGGCAAATATGGTCAACAGCCAGTTCTTTAATTCTGGACACCATAAAAATAACATAAAGGCTTCTTTTCTCTATTGTCAGCCAAATTTCATACAGAAAAATCTGTCAACAGGAGGAGCATTGTATTTTTATTTGGAAATAACTTAAATGTAAGTGTCCAAAATTGGAAAAAACCTGATTTAAATCCACCAAACTTTTTTTTTTTACTGTGATGGAATGACTGGAACATGTAACAGATCTCTTAAGCCTCAGAAATCATTAGACAGAGACTGCCAGTAATCATTTAAAGAACAGATGGTCCATCAGTGACTCTTGAACATCTCAGCTACAGCTAAAACAAATTCAATTATCTTGTAATTATCACTGGGATGATGCTGGTGTGACCATTGCTGGGTGACTCACTTGTCCCACTGAGGGAAGGAGCCAGACTTGTCCCACCTCAGGAAGGAGCTGGGTGCTGAAATGGACACTGACACGTCATTATCCAACCTGCTCCATGAGGGAATTAGGGAATTATCATCTTCCCTACTTAACTATTAACTCTTGTGTCTCTGAAGCAGGAGGTGTGTGCTTCGTGGGTGTTCCCCACTTGAAGATTTTAATGTGCTACTCATTAATCTGGGAAACTGGTTGCCCTGCACCTGAGTTGATTAACAGATTTCAAAGATTCCTCTGCTGTCCTGGATAATTTTTCCATGTGGACTCTAGCTCAGCTCCCTCCCATGTCCACGTTTGCCAAGGGTGAAGTTGAACTCTGAGAAAATTGATTTTTGTTAGAATTTATGTTACATTTTACAAGAGACTGCAGATAAAGAAAGTTGGGGAGCATCTCTACCACCACTAGCCTGATTAATTTTTCTTTTGATGAGGTGGATTACCTCTGGTCGAAGAACAAGTTGCCGGTAGTATCTTCTCAGACTAAGAACACTATTTTGGGATATGTGAGGCAAAGAGAAAAGAATCAGCACAAAGACTGGGAAATTCAGTGTTGTAGCTCAATATCAAAGTTTGAGATTTTGAGTGCCCCTAGGCTGGAACAACACACACTTACCTATCACAGAAAGCTTGGCTGATGAAATGGCTTCCCTGGAAGCAAAGGTCACCTCTCCAGAATGATGCAGTTGGGCTTTTTTCAGAGTAAGTTTGTATTTGTTTCCATCTGCTTGTACCTCCCAGTCCTCACTCGACTGGATCTCTATGTCATTACTGTACCAGGCCACTTCATTAACTGGCACAGCTTCACTCAGGACACAGCTAAATGTTGCTTTTTCCCCCAGAGACACTTCCACATCCGTGAGGGGCTGCAAGAACTGCAGGCGCCACCCTGTAGATTAAAATCAGTGATCGAGCCCTCAGTTACAGAAACAATCAAGAGATTTTGTGAATATTTGTGCAGAAGCTCTGAACAGCCAGGCCTTGGAGACTAAGGAGATTATTAAAAGGTTTATGTACATTGCCAGAACAGAAGGTTTAGGATCACAGAATGGTTTAGTTTAGGAGGGACTTTAAAGCCCATCTCATTCCAACCCCTGCCTTGGGCAGGGACACCTTCCACTAGACCAGGTTGCTCCAAGCCCCATCTAATCCATAACGGGGGACCGATCCCTGCTCTTGTACTCTTTTACTTTCTTGTACAGAAAGGGGTTCTGGTCCCCACAGTGGTCTCAAGTAACAGCATAACAGAGATAACATTGTTGCTGATAAAACTCTCCTCTCTGAAGCCCTGAAGTACCCATAAACCCAACCAAACACATCAGAATCATGACAACTGTGGGACAGTCATCTGCTGCTAACTCAGTGGCAACTGGTGCTGCTTGTAAACCCTGTCGCATCCTACAGAACAAGAAAATAAGGAAATTGTAAAGCATCATCCATTTGAGGATGAGAGAATTGGATTTGTTCAGCCCAGAAAACAGAAGGCTTTGGTATGACCTAATTTGCACCTTCCAGTATGGGAAGGGAGCCTACAAGAAGGATGGAGAGGGACTTCTTACAAGAGCATGGAGTGAGAGGACAAGGGGAAATGGATTCAGATGGACAGAGAGGAGGTTTACACAAGATATTGGGAAGAAATTCTTCCCTGTGAGGGTGGTGAGGCCCTGGCACAGGGTGCCCAGAGAAGCTGTGGCTGCCCCTGGATCCCTGGAAGTGTCCAAGGCCAGGTTGGATGGGGCTTGGAGCAACCTGGGACAGTGGAAGGTGTCCCTCCCCATGGCAGGGGGTGGCACTGGATGATCTTTAAGGTCCCCTCCAGCCCAATCCATTCTGTGATTCTGTGGGTTAGTGGTGGGCTTGGCAGAGTTAGGTTAAAGGCTGGACTCAATGGTCTCAGAGATCTTTGCCAACCTGAATGGTTCTATGATTTATTGCTTGGGAAGAACGTCTACGTAACAGACAAACAACGAATGCAACTTTTCCTTGCTGCTACTCATCGTATTTTCCTGGTTTCTTTCCCCTTTCCAATCAGAAATCAAAGACTTCCCCTGCCCAAGCACTTGAGTTACCTTTCACTGTGAGGAAGGCTGAGGTCACAGCGTCGCTGCACATGAAAGTCACCCTGCAGCTGTCCCGGGGAGTTAAATTCTTCAGCAGCAGGATATGCCTGAGCCCATTTTCAAAGTAAACCATCTCAGTGTTTTCTGTGGTTTTGGCAGGTTCGTCATCAATCAGCCAGTTGTAATTGTAGGTCTCAGGCTTGGAGAGATAACACTCGAACAGGGCTTCCCCTCCTTCCACGGCCTCCACGTTCTCCAAACCCTGGACAATGCTGTTCTTGGCTAGAAAAGAAGGACAACGAACATTATTAATTATCTGACCATATATCTCTGAATATTAGCAAGCCTCGGAGCACTGGAGGATTCCCACTGCTGCAAAGCTGGTGGAAAAATGTGGATGTGGTAAACTGTGCTTGTAGGTTTAATTGCTGGTTTCAACCGCACTCTAACACAATATTATAATTGAAAAGATTTAAAGACAGTTTAAAAATAATGATAAGCCTCTAAAACCTCCAGCATTTCATCTAGAACCCCTAGCATTTCACCCTGATTACCTCCAAAAACCTCACTGTTTTTTACAAATAAAGAAAAAAAATGGTCATATTTGTGTGAATCAGGCCAATAGTTGATAGGAAGGCATACTCGGGAAGATAAAGTGTAACCAAATTCCTTTTGTCCTATGACAGGAATCATTTCCCAAAGATCTCCCAGACAGCACAATTATCATTATGACTGGGGAGATGTGAATCCACTGACAGTTCATGATAAAATCTTGTAGCTTTTCTTACAAAGCAGATGTAAGAGAATATTAGGGCTGGCAAAGCTATAGTGACGATTATCCGAGATAATTCTGCCCCTAGGAAACACACAGAAAGTCAAAATCTATATCAAGATTACTTCGAATGGTAAATTTCTGAGTTATTACAAAAGCTCTGTGACCCTTAGGTTTATTTTCCCATGCTGTGTGATGAGTTGTGGGGTCAGAAACGTGCACAGATCTCCACACTCCAGAGTCATGCATCAGTTGGCACCCGGAAAGAAACAATCCGCCTGATGCCAAATCAAATATGGGCTGGTGCATGTGGATATAATTCATGTTGCTACAGGGACAAATGACATGCACAAGGGTGGGGACACACGGTTCAGTAAATGCAGTTTACACAAATGCCATAAAATAGTCAGCATGCTTTGTGTTATAAACCCAGATCCCGAGACATCCCTGTTTAGATCTCTACAGATCATCTGGAACTGTGCTCAGAAAAAAAAAAATTGTAAAAATAAAAAAATTTTAAAAAACCTCCGAACTGAACAATTTATTTAATGGCAAAAACAAACAAACATACCCAAAAAGCACAAGTTACAAGCTATTTATTGACTTATTACTAATTACAAGGTGCCCAGAGACGATGTGTGTGGACTCCCCATCCCTGGAAGTGTCCAAGACCAGGTTGGACAGGGCTTGAAGCAACCTGGGATAGTGGAAGGTGTCCCTGCCCATGGCAGGGGATTGGTACTACATGACCTTTAAAGTCTTTTCCAACCCAAACTATTCTGGGCTTCTACGATACTAAAAAAATTCTGAATTTTGTAAGATTCATAGTTATGGAGAACAGTGATGGGTTTGAAGACTCTTCTTGGAGAATGTATAATTTTCGTTAGAACAACCGAAATTGTTTATTTGTGTACTTTGGAAGCGCTGGTTTCCCTAATTATGGAAAGCAGCCAGTTGCTAACCCTACATCCTCTGGGATGCTTTTAGGTAATTTTAGTTCATTAAAATCTTTTTAAATCCTGAAAATGGAAAGTGCTTCTCAGTGTAGAAAACATTATAATAAATAACACCCTGTTCTTCTGCACTAACAAGTCCAGTTAAGCAAGAAGGCAAAATAGCCACAAATATTCAGAAATCAGAACCTGCTCTTGCTGATCACATTAATTCACTTGGTAACCAAACCCAGGAATTCCATATACAGCAGAAAAAAATAAGAAAATCCATGTAAAGTCTTAACTTTTTGTTATTTTTTTTTTTTTGCTGTTCCTCAGGGCCTTCAGAAATGCTGATGCCGAGTGAGGAGGTAAATCCTGAGGGATCACTACTTGAAATAAGTAAATAACCAAGCTGCCTTAGCTTAGCTGAAAATCAAATGGAATTCCACACTGTCCGTTAGCTACTGGTTTTGGGTCACACTGTGTAAAAAGTGCTCTTGAAGAGCAAAAAAATATTAATGTTATTCCTTTGGACCAACACTACACCTTGATTTTACAACAATTCAGCAGGACACATCCCATCACACCGACATTCCAGCTCATTGCAGAAGAGGTGGGATGGCTAAGTGGTGTAATGAGTGAGCGTTAATTAGAACTAAACTGATGCTGCAGTTTCGTGTTCAATTCCCGTTATCTCCCAACTATTTTTATCCTTGGTTTCAGTACTGGACTGAACACCAAGAGCAGGTATCTGATGTGTCCCTTATTGCAAAGCCTTGCCATGATTTTTCTACCTCTTTTATTTGGAACCCATGGTAGTGTCTTCCTCTCTGGCTGGAAGACCTCACCTTGAACATCAAGTGTAGCCATCACTTTAGTGCCTTCAGCTTCACAAGAATAGATGCCAGTGTCTTCTGGGACCGTGGGGTTAATTTTTAGCATGCTCACATTCCAGTCCTGATCGATAATCACTCGCTGCCCATCTGCATGTATTTCCTGATCGTTTTTCTTCCAGATGGCGTGCACTGGCCTAGAATATTGGCATATGAACTCTGCCGGGCCATCTTCATCAACAGTTATGTCCTGCATGGGACTGACCACTTCAATGGTGGGATCTGTTAACCAACACGTCAGGAAGGACATGCATTAGTGGATCCCCATGGAAATCACCACTTGGAGGGTTTTTGCCAAGGACAGAGGCCGTGGGGAGCAAGCAGAGTGACAGGGCAAGCAGGGAGGGCACGCTGGGGATTAGCAGTTTAGTCTGTGCTCGTGTCAGCATCAAGCAGGATCGAAGCCAAACTGGTGCATTAGAACATGACCATCACACTGGGAAATGGGCCACCGGGAATTAAGGCTTGTACTGGAACAGTCCTGAATATGGACTGCCATGCATAGCAGCTGCTGGGATTCCCTTTGGGCTTAGTTTTTCTCCCAGTGTTTCTGAGATCTTCTAGGCTGGGAAGCACTGGATGTGAAACACTTCTGCTTCCCGAATGTGGAGGAGAAGTGGGACGCAGAGGACTGCAGTGAGTGGCTCCCTGCAACTCACAACCTCACAGAGCAATAGGAAAACACCACAAACTCTACTGGAAGCTCCTTGTGTGACTAAAATATAACTACTCATCAGAAAGAAACACAGTCCTCAAACATTCATTCCTGTCCTGGGGTGGTCTTGGCTGTCAGAAGTCATTGGCGGTGTGAGGAGCAAAGATCCAGGACAGCTGTGACAAAAAAAAAGGCACCCCACAGGAGCAGATGAATATTGTTTTGATTAGCCATGTGTTCCTCTGCAGCAGACACATTGTTAGGGGAAAACAATAGGATTTCCTTTACAGTATTTTATCTAGAGATCACTGAGAGATTGTAAACCAGTGATATTTCAGATTGAGAGCCCATAAAATGCTGAGAGCAGCTGGCTATGCAGCTCCTCTGGAGGTGGTGAGATCCATGAGGCTGCTTTGAAGCACTTTTAAAA
Source organism: Lycocorax pyrrhopterus obiensis (assembly GCA_014706295.1). Taxonomy (NCBI): domain Eukaryota; kingdom Metazoa; phylum Chordata; class Aves; order Passeriformes; family Paradisaeidae; genus Lycocorax; species Lycocorax pyrrhopterus. The sequence continues at coordinate 2,670,756 of JACSVZ010000002.1, read as the reverse complement.
CCCGAGTTCTGCTTCTTGTGAGGCAGCTGTAAGGCACAGTGGATATATCTGACCTAAAATACTGTGAGCTTCCAAAGCAGCCAAGGAGTCCCTCCTGAGATGTCAGACTGGACCATCCATATACAATGCAATAAGCAGGTCAAAAGGAAAAATCTCAGTGAAGTCTGAAAATGGAAATCTCTCCGAAACATCATTCTCAGGAGTATTATGTCAACTTTAAAAAAAAAATGATAGGTTTACAAAGGGACATAAAAAGAGGACAGTCAGAGAAAGCTGAGAGATCATCAGGAGTTGGACACAATGATCCTCGAGCAACCCTTCCAGCTCAGGACATTCTGTGACTCTGTGATGTCCTTATTCTTCAAACAGTTGTTCTGATCACAAGCCAGCAGGAATAACCCACACAGGATCTCTGTCTGGAATGCTCCTCTTGAAGCTGCTGCAGCAGGTTGAGGGTTTGGGATGCTCCTGGCAGACCTTGGGGAGCAAAAACAGCTCTGCAAACATCGCTTGGAAACTTGTTGCAAGATTTCAACCCACTCACTAAGGTTCCCTCTGCCACTCCGTGTGTCTGCCACGTGTGTTTATGGAGAGGAGGCCTCGATGGAAGATCTTGGAGATGTTTTGGTGATGGTGGGACTGAAGAAACAAGCAGGCGTCTGTGCAGCTGAGGAGCACAACCCCATCCCCTTCCATAAGACGTAGAAATGTGTTTCTCACAGCAAATATCACCTGTGGTACTGGAGAAGGTCCTGGTTCCACTGTACCCTCACTCTTGGCCAGGGCAAGGACTTTGGTGGCCCCGTTCACCTGTGCAGAAGCTCCTTGGGACTTAGGAGCCAACGAGTGCCCCAGGACCTGCAATTCTCACCTGCCCAGAGGAGCTAGAAAACGGCAGCAGCTCCTTCACCCTTTTCCATTCTCTGCCCACCTATCCGTGAATCATTGCTCCAGGTCATGGAATGAATGCAGTTGTAGGGCAATGATGTTGTGAAGGCCCAGCATGAAAAGCTGAGATCTCGCTTGTTACAGAAAATATCCAATTACCAACATGCCTTAAACCAGGAGAAAAAGGCACATGGACCTGAGAGAAAGTCAACTTGCTCCTTGATGAAGAGTAAGCCATGGATGGCTGGATAGACTGAAACGTATTTCAAAGACAGATCTTATTTTAAATTTCCGGACAAAATAAAGTGTACAAAATTGTCTTTTAATACAAGGATGGTTGGAATTTTACAAGTGTTTCACTTTCCTATGAAATCAAGTGTTACTGAGCACAGTGTAACTGGGGTTATCCTAATCCTGTTATAAACAACTGCTGCTGTGATTCAGGTTTGGTTCCTTCAGCAATGAAGGAATATTGGCTTCATGGCAGCACAAAATATCCACATACATGTGTGTACCAGCATGAGCTGTGGGGTTGGACTGGATGATCTCCAGAGATTTCTTCCAAAATCAATGATGCTGTGATTCTGTGAAATGGAAATTTCTCGGGAGCCCTTTATCTGACTGAGCAGAACACCTAACAATGCATTTACTTTTATTTTGTTTTAGGCCCACTGGAATTCTTTGCCTGGAGAGCTCAGAACCAGGTACTGTCTCTGAAAATGGATGCAAACTGACACAGGACTGGCAAGATTTGCACACTGTGCTGTCACTGCATCATTCTGTATCATGAAGAAGTGATTTTGCACTTTATGTTTGCAGAGAACCCAAGTTTTCTGAATGTACAAGGGACACATGATGCAGAGAAGGAGACATCAACCACTGACTACAATTCCATATTGTGGATCATTCCTGTTATGGCCCAGTTATAGCACAGGAGTAGATTTGAATAAAGACCTTTTAACCCTTTATATATCTGTATATACAAATCCTTTTTCCAAGCAGGGAATAAGCATTAATTTTGCCTGAAAAATAGCAGATCTTCCCCATGGCTATAAAAGGACTGGATGGGAAGGAGCTTGCTTTATCAAGTCTGGAGCTCGGTGTTATTTGCAGCTTTTGGCTACCCGTACCAAATGAGAAAAATATTTATTCAACAGACCAGAAAGCTTTGCCAGTGCAGGGACGAGATTTCAGAAACGAGGTGCATTTTGTCTCTGTGTTACTGGAATGTCACACATCCTTTGGTTTCCAAGAACAGCCCAAAATCCTGTCCTGGGAACATGTTGAGCTCAGCACCAGTAGCCCAGCTGTGGAGCAGCACAGTGGTAATTTCGTGAATTACCACCTCCATAAGATTTTGTGGTATTATTTAAATAAAAAGATGAAATGGGGATATAAAGCCAGGTGCTAGTACAGATATTTATGTTCATCTCTTCCTTGACATTGGGTGAAAGCAGCAGCCCCGACCCTGCAACCTTCCCTCACCTGAACCACTGCAAAAATCAGTGTGGTTGTACCTAGAAGACTTCTGGGGTGAGAGTGGGAGGGTTGCAGGGCACAGGAGAACCGTGAAGGGATTTAGTAAGGGTAGCCTGGAAGGCAGAAGCACCAGCACATGGAGCAAGTCCAGAGGTGGCCACGTGTTTCTTTCCAACAGGGAAATACCTTTGACTAATAATTTAGCTGAAGATATAAGGGACCCAGCTCTGAAGGTGACAGTGCCTGAGTCATGGCACGCCACGTCATTTAGGGTTAAAGTGTGGATCCTGCCGTCCTGCTCAGAGATTTCGGTCACCAGGTTGTTGTGAAGGGGGGTCCCATCGAGCCACCACTGCACGTTCTTCACGCCCGGGTGCGAGAGCTCGCAGGTGAACGTGGCTGACTCGCCCACAAAGACATCTGTGCTCCTTAAACCAGAGACTATCACTGCTGCTTCTTCTGCATGACAGAGCAAGAGAAGGTGCCAAAGGAAAACACAAACAAACACGCACAAGTTGCTCCTTGCAGAACTAACCCCAGCCCAAGTGCAAGATGTCCAGAATAGTTAAACTTGAGGTGTTTTTCCAAGCAAAAAAAAGAGGTAAAATATTCTTGAAGAGGGTTAGAAACCACCTTCCGTCCTTCCAGCTGCTTGCAAGAGCAGTGTGTGTCTCTGCAAACATCATTTCACTGGGAGGAAACTCCACTCCTTGCCCAGGTCATGCCTGGCTCTCCTGTGTGTTGCAACCATCTGCAGATGTTGTATGAGGCAGAGAGGTACTTAAAGATTTAAATGTTCACTTGGGTGCTTTAAAGGAGTAATAAGAATATCAACAGTGATAGAAGATGAAGTCAGTTATAATAAGAATTTCGGTATTTTTTATGACCACTGCTCCAAGTTTTTCAGAAGTAGCACAGTCTGCTCTAGTACTCAAAGTCAGTACTTTGAACTAAATTAACTTAAAAATATTGGTCCAGCCCCACCCTGGAGGTGAGAGTTTATACCTTCACTGGAATCAGGAAAGAAGTGAATGGGCTCTCTGCTGTTTGGCCAGTTACTGTCAAAGATTTTGGAGTATGAAATCCAGGCAGAAAACCGGAGCATTTCCACCACATTTCACCACCTTACCTTGCACGTACACAGACCCTGTGGTGATCTCGTATCCAGTGCTGCAGGTATAATCCCCACAGTCATCAGGTTCTACACCATGGATGATCAGCTCAGCTACGCTGCCCTTCAGCTTCACCTCGTACTTGTCACTGGGCTGAATGACCACCCCTCCTTTCCTCCACTCAACGGGAGCGTCCGGCTTGGAGATCTCACAGTGCAAAACAGCCGTTCCCCCTTCTTCAGCCTCTACGTTTTTCAGCTCTTTGTTAAACAGCACTGGCAGTACTGTGGTGGAGAAGCAACTGCATCAGTGACAGCACTCAGAGGTGAGAAACCTGATTGTAACTTCTCCAGCTGGGCTGTTCCCCTCTTTCTTTTCACAAACCACAATTTGCCTGCTGGCCACTCATGGGATCAGCTGCTGATGCTGCAAAGGTGTCCAAGTGTTGCTACATAAAGGGCTGCCAGAGGCCACAGGGCCTCTGAAGCTCTTCACGTGGCCATACCCACCATTCTCAGTGTAAGCACATAGAGCACAACAGCACCAATCACAACACCGAGAGTCAGAATCCTTTAGGTTGGAAAAGACACTTAAGATCAAGTCCAGCCATTAACCCAGCACAGCCAAATCCACCACTAAACCACGTCCCCAAGTGTCACATCTAGACATCTTTTAAATAACTCCAGGGATGGTGACTCCACTGCTTCCCTGGGCAGTCTGTGCCAATGCTTGACCACCCTTTCAGTGAAGAATTATTTAATACCGGATCTAAACTTCTCCTGGTGCAACTTGAGGCCATTTCCTCTTGTCCTATTGCTAGTTACTTGTGAAAATAGACCAACCTTTACCTCACTACAACCTCCTGTCAGTAGTTGCAGAGAGTGGTAACATCTCCCCTGAGTCTCCTTTTCTCCAGGTTAAAAATCCCCAGTTCCTTCAGCTGGAACATGAGACTTTGGGTATTTAATCTCTGAAAACACATGCCCTGAGCAACAGTTGGTTGTGGTGACTAAACCCACAATCTACAAGTGTAATCTAATCTGAAAGACATAGAATTCTTAGCACAAAATGAATAAAACTGTAAAATACAAAACCATAGAATTCTTAGTACAAAATGAATAAAGCTGTAAAATCCCAAACCATAGAATTCTTAGTGCAAAATGAATAAAACTGTAAAACCCAAAACCACAGCCACTAGAGAGCCCCAGTTCATGGGCTTCTCAGGCACTATGAGATACAATGGGTCAATTTAAAATGGACTTGTCCTAGGTATGGTGAAATACCCCAGTTTGATTTCACAGTGTCAATGATAGTTCAGTGATAAAATTTCCATGTGGATGTGGCACTTGGGGACATGGTTTAGTGGTGGACTTAGCAGTGTTATGTTAACAGCTGGAAGATGTCAGTGATCTCAGAGGTCTTTTCCAAACTAAGTCACAGAAAGGTTTAGGTTGGGAGGGACTTTGAAAATCATCCAGTTCCACCCCGTGCCATGGGCAGTGACACCTTCCACTAGAGCAAGTTGTTCAGAGCCCCATCCAGCCTGGCCTGGGTGATTCCAGGACCCTCCTGCGGAGGATGGACACAGCCAGGACTTCTCAGCCTCCAAACAAGCCCTATCCTACCTTTGACCTGCAGCGATGCCGTGGTTTGCTGATCCCCCGAGTCACAGGTGTATTCTCCAGCATCCTGAGCCTCAGCCTCGTAGATGAGGAGCTCCACTCGTGTCCCCTCCTGGCGGATCTCGTACTTGTCACCGGGCCGCAGCACCGCGTCCCCTTTCCTCCACTCCACGCGCGCGTGGGGCTGCGTGAGCTCGCAGTGCAGCACGGCCGTGCGCCCTTCCTCCACCTCCTCGTTCTTCAGCCACTGTTTGAACAGCACAGGCAGGCCTGGCAAGGGGGGTGGTGCAAAGAGAAAAGGAACGGTTGAGGCAAAACCAGAAAATAGAGGAATGTTTAATTTTTAAGGTATGGATAGAGCCGTTCATGAGGTTCATGCACAACGCTGGCTGCATTCCCCTAAGGAGACCTTCCAGGGATGCCAAAGTCAAACCCAGATAGAGGAGGAGGAGGAGGAAGGGGAGTTAACCAGCAGGAAAAATTTGATTTCTACGTGAGCTACATTTCTCTCCCCGTATCCCAGTCTTCTTTTCACAAAGAATTCTCAACTAAATTCAGTAATTATTCCTGAAGGCCAGATAGCTTTCCATCCTTGAAATAAAATCATAGAACGGGATAAAATCACTCAAAGAACATACAAATATATAAAAATATATAATATTAATATATTTATATATATACATATATGTGTATTGTATATTAGAATATACAGAACATATCAGAAAATTAGAATATATAGAATATATTAGAATATAAAATATATAGACTAATATAATAGAATAATATATTCATAATAGAATTATATCTATTTTATATTATAAAATATTGATGATATAGAGAATAATATATGTGGTTTATATTAGAACATCTATAGAATATATAAATCTGGGGTTATAATCCAAGGCTTCAGATCTTGCAGCCAGAGATCAATTCCAGAATAACTGAGGCCTGAAGGGACTTCTGGAGGTCCCCCATGGATGGAGATTCCTCCACTCCTCTGGATCTCAGCTCCAATGTCTGACCACCCCTCCATTGTTAAAGGTTGGGTTTTTCTAATCTGAATTTCTCTCACCACAGCTTGCACTTGTTGCCTGTCATCTCTTTACTGAGCCCTCCAAGAAAGTTCTGTGTCTCTCTTCTCTGCAGATCTGCACTAGGAAGCTGCAGAGAACAATGAGGTTCCACTTCCACTTTCTCTTCCCCAGTTAACAAGCACAGCTGCCCTTGCCTCTGCTTATACTTGGATCCCAGAATGGTTTAAATTAGAAGGTACCATCATCTCGTTCCAATCCCCTGCCATGGGCAGGGACACCTTCCACTATCCCAGGCTGCTCCAAGCCCCATCCAACCTGGCCTTGGACACTTCCAGGGATGGGGCAGCCATAGCTTCTCTGAGTAACCTGTGCCGGTTGTTTTACCACCCTCATTGTAAAAAATATCTTTCTTATGCCTAATCTAAATCATTGCTCTTTTAGCTTAAAACCATCACCCCTTGTCCCATCACAACAGAGTTTGTCCAATGTACTTCACGTGCTGCAGCCCCCTGACAAACTTGGTGGATTCTGCGGCACTTGCTCCACTGATCAGTGTCTCTCTTGTAGTAGAGAGCTCTAAAATTGATGTTCCCTCCTCTCACCACAGCTGGGCAGAGAGAAAACCATACCTTTAACGTCGAGTCTGGCCGTGGTCTTGCCAGCAGCCGTGTGGCAGCTGTACTCCCCGGCATCGGCGCGGTTCAGGTCGTGAATGACCAGCGTGTGCACCTTCCCCTCGTGCTGGATGCTGCACTTGTGGCTGGAGCGGATCACAGACGTGCCCTTCTTCCACTCCACGGGGACCTCAGGCTTGGACACCTCGCAGGACAGGTGGGCAGTGCCACCCTCCTGCAGCTCCAGGTTGTGCAGCTCCTTCACGAAGGTGACCGGGGCAGCTGTGGGGAGAGGAGACCAGCGCTGCTGCAGCAGCCTCACCCAGCATCACCCCCGGGGCAGAGCTGGGTGTGTGTAGTTACATTCGGAACCAGATCGAAGAGGAACGAACAACATAAGGTATTGGCATGGGCTATCTTTCAAAAATCATTCTGTATATCTTAAAAGAAAGGTTTTTCAGAGCTTTCAGACTTTTTTGTAAATATGATCTAAAAGCGTCATAAGTAGGAGATTAATCTAGAGCATATTCTTGACACTCTTCAGCATTGATTCTGATATATGATCAGCTGCTTAGTTGGATGGTCTTCAAAGGATCTTAATATTAATTATTATACCAAATAACATCAAAGGACGTTAATATTAATCTTCATTCCACGTACAATAAAAATGCCTGGAATGACTGGCTTGGGTGTAGCTCTCTAAAATGCTAAATTAGGTTAGCAGAATCTCCCAAAATTTCCAAGGCTTCCTAATCCCAAATGCACCTCTCCAGCAGTCAACGCAGTGCCTGCCAGTACCTCCTCACCCCCTCTTCCTGGGAGGCTGCTCACCTTCCACCTTCAGCTGTGCTGCTGACGAATGCTGCCCCACTTTGAAAGTGACGGACCCACAGTCTTCCAGGGTCACCTTCCTCAGGATCAAGCTGTGACGTGTCCCCTGGACCCTGATCTCGTTCATTTCGTTGGATTGCAGGGGAACATCCCCCAGGAACCACTGGGCATCCTGAGCTGTTTCCCGGGACAGCCTGCACTCGAACACCGCGTCTTCTCCTTCGTACGTGGCGACGTCCTTCAGCCTCTCCACGATGGTGGCTGCTGGTTCTTCATGGAAAGGGCAACAGAGTTTGAGGTCTACTTTCAAGTGATGCTTCCTGGGTTAAACATTTCCTTATGCTCTTTCTTGACAGTACTATGTTATTGTTATTTGAGGCCCTAAATAATAAATCCGGGGATGTTCAGACTGGAAGAGAAGGCTTTTAGGGGCTTACAAAAAGGAGGAAGAAGGACTTTTTATAGGGGTAGATAATGACAGAAAAACGGGGAATGGTTTCAAACTGAAAGAGAGCAGGGTTATCTTAGATGTTAGAAAGAAATTGTTCCCTGTGAGGATGATGAGGCCAGGGTGCCCAGAGAAGCTGTGGCTGCCCCTGGATCCCTGGAAATGTCCAGGGCCAGGCTGGATAGGGCTTGGAGCAACCTGGGATAGTGGAAGGTGTCCCTGCCCATGGCAGGGGGTTGGAACTAAATTATCTTGAAGGTTCCTTCCAATCCAAACCATTCTTTGATTCTATGATTCTAAACTCAAGGAAATATAGGTACATGGAAATATAGCAACGTGTTACAGTCTTACAGATGCATGATTCATGTCTGCATATGTATTATGCACATATAAATGACAGTCTAAAAAGCTTGCAAGTTATACTGGGTTGTGTGCATAATAAATATTTAATATGTGTACAATCACCATCTGTGTGTTGTGAAAAACTTGTCAACAGATTCCAGTGGGTGACATCATCATCAAACCACAGAATCAGTGACTAAAGACCCATTTCTAGAGATACTGACCCATTTCTTATCCCTCTGAAACCTCTCTCATCTCTGAGATCCCCGTGGCTCTCCTTGGGCACGGGACAAGGTTTAGCTGTCAAATTACTCAATCCCGTGCCCCTGCCGCTGTGCCAAGCTCAGCCCAGCTCTTCCCCATGCAAAGCCCCACCTTTCAGGCGCACTGCTGCCGTGGTTTGCTGGTCCCCTGTGGCACAGGTGTACTCCCCAGCATCAGCTTCGCTCAGGTTGTGAATCGTCAGCTCAGCCACGGACCCCGCCTGGCGCATCTTGTATTTGTCACTGGGTCGCAGCACTGTCCCCGCCTTCTTCCACTGCACAGCCGTGTTGGATTTGGAGACCTCGCAGCTCAAAGTGACGGTGCCACCTTCCTCAGCTTGTTGGTTCTGGAGTGGTTGTGTGAAGGTGACTGGAGAGGCTAAACCAGGAGAAATCAGAGGGGAAAAAACCCATGTGTCATCGCTGGCTGTGTAACTAAGCCTTGTGCTTGATGGAACTCTGGTGCCATCCTAAATTTGGTTCAAACTCAATTCCAAAGTTAGATTAAATGCAAAACAAGGACTGACAGAAAGTGCTGGATTTCCAGGAGCTCTGAGCACTCTGCACTGCTGAAGAATCACTGGACACTGCATACACTGAGCACCTCAAGGATTGTGCTCCTTCTTGCACAGGAATGGTCATGGATACAGAGTTTTGAGCATCTCAGTGTTTGTATCTCCAAATGGGTACCAAAACCACACCTCGAAAGCCTACTCCTGATATCCAGGTTCTTGTGTATTTGAGAGAGTGCATGGAGAAACTTCTTTATATAACGTTCCTTATTTGAAAACTGGACCAGCAGAGAAATGAACCCTGGAAGTCTCTGTGCTGATGTTATCACTGGTGGGCCAAGGCAGAGATTTGATGGGTGGATTTATGAAGTGCCACGGGTAGAAGTTTAGCTCCTCAAGTCCAGATTCCTGGAAGAACCTCAGTGGCTCCACACTTATTGGTATTTTATATATATATATGTATATTCAGCCTATTGGCTGAATTGGTATTTACAGTGTGACTGCAGAGGCTTCCTCAGTTTCCTGGGTTTGGAATTTTTTCCAAGGAGTGCTGGAGTGGCTGAGACCACACACAGACACACAAATAGGCAAACACCATCAGAGGAGCTGCTTATAGTGCCAATGTTCTGGTATTCCTGGATTGTGGGGTTAGTGTGACTGCAGGCAGGTATGTGCCCTTCATGGGAGAGCCCTCAGGGATATTCCAAAAGGTGGGATTTAACAACATCCTGGCTTATCTTTGTTTTTCCTGATCATGTCTCTCAGAAAAAGTCACCTTAATATTGTATTTGTATCAGATTAGATTGAAAAAAAACCCCAGATATATTGTCACATTACACCTGTTTTAAAGATCTTTGGCACTAGAAGTATTTAGGTGCCTTGCTCGTTAGCTGGAGTTGTGACCAAGTTTGAACATTTTCACCCAGATCACCATTTTTCCAGGCAGAATTACAGCTCAAAGGATGATTAAGCATCGAAAATAGCCCTATTCTAATTTTAGCTCCAGCCCTGGCTGTCTGAGTGGCCAGAGAGAGGCAATAGGGTCTCAAAGTGTGGAAGTAGTTACCACACTTGGGTCCCTGCATTTTATTTGCTGAGGACACCGCAGGACTTCCAAAAGCAAAAGGACTCAGCTGCTTTTTGACAGCACAGTACATCTGAAGTCAAGGACAGTAGAAAAAATCCTCTTGGCAGAGCCTAAGAGAGTGGAGCAAGTCTCTTATCTTAAAAAAAAACCCAACACAGCCCACTTTTAATAGTCAGAGTGGCTTCTGTTTGTTCATTTCCACTATCACAGGTGTTTTTTGCCAGAGTATTCTGGTTTTAAGTGGTGAATCTTTAAAGTATGAACTGTTCCCTCCTGCCTGATTTCATCCTTGGAGCTTGGGGAGATCACCTGAGGGCCCTTTTCCCGTTTCTCCTCAGCACTGGGCTGGGAGAGCTGGCAGTGGAGGACAGCCGTGTCCTCCTCCTGCACTTCCCTGCTCTGCAGTTTCTCCTTAAAGACTGGAGGTGGCACTGAAATTACAAACAAAGCGAAGGATTTGTGTGATTTGTTTGCTTTGCTTTGTTTTCTTTGCTTCTCAGGCGCCTTTGTCTTGTTTCCTGCAGTATTTAAGCTACAGCCGAATGGTTGAGTATTAAAAAAAAAATCTGACTTTGTGTTTTTTACTGAGGGGTTAAAAGAAGTTTCTAAGAGGGAAGGAAAAGGATGGTGGATGGAGAATTTCATCAAAATAATGTTTAGAGAAAGAAAGAAATAGAAAAACAGATCTGAGCAACCTGATCTGGTTGAAGATGTCCCTGCTCAATGCAGGGCGAGTGGACCAGATGGCTTTTAAAGGTCCCTCCAAACCCAAATTATTCTATGATTCTAAAAGGGAGAGTGGAAGCAATGAAAATTCCAGGTCCATCCATCCAAGTAGTGAAGCCAAGCCAGTAATTTCTCTAGGAATCAGTGAGCTTCGGGAAGATGGTGAAATGCCCCCTGTTTATCCATGGTGATTGCAGCCATGGATGCTTTGAAGCACAAGCACCCCAAAGACACGAGCTAACAAGGGGTGAATTACGGCCTTGAATTTACTGTCAGCATAAGCAAAACATTTCCTGTCCCCACTGATCCTGTTCCACACCACAGGGAGCCCTCACCTTTCACTGTGAGCTCTGCCCTCGACGTGTGGGCTCCCACTCGGAAAGTGATGGTGCCAATGTCCTGCTCAGTCACCTTCCTCAGGGTCAGGGTGTGGATCTTCCCCTTCTCCACCGAGATCTCGTTCATTTCATTGTTCTGCAGAGCGACATCCTGCAGCTTCCATTCGACGTCCCGTGCGTTCTCGTGGGAAACCTGGCACCGAAAGGTGACATCGTCCCCCTCAGACACCACCATGTCCTTGAGGCCACTCACGATGGTCACATCAGGCTCTGCGAGGAGGCAGAAATGGGAAATGAAAGGGAAAACATGGATCAGACCGTGGAACCTTGAATAATACAGGCTGCAGTGTGTCGCTGTTTTCCCCACAGACGAGCAGAGAAAGGACACGAAGTCCAGGCTCAGGGATAGATGGAAGTGCTTTAATGATCTCTCAGAAGGCTTTTATATGTTAGTTTGCAAAGTGCATTAAGTGGCATAAGGTAATTGGTTTTTGCCATCCACCCCCTAAGGGGATTGGTCAGGTTCTAAGACATCCATCTCTGAATGTTTTTCTAGTTAGAGCCATAATAATTCTTCCAAAACAATCCGCAGCTGCAAGAAGTTTACGAAACTGTAACATTGTTTTGTCTTACTTGCATGAGAAAGACAGAACTCTCACAAAAATGCTGCAGAGAGCTGAAGAAATTCTCTGCTGGAGCTTTTGCAGCATCCATAGCAGTGGACTTCTGGAAGTCGCCTGCTCCAACCGCGGCTAAGAGCAGGGCCAGGTTGCTCAGCACTTTTTCCTTCAAGGACCTCCAAGGGTGGAGGCAGCACAGCCTCTCAAATCACATTTCAAACTCTGCTTTCAGTGTGCTTGGCAATGGGAAAAATGACTTTTGGATAGTGTCTTTACCACTTGTCCTTGCTCAGAGACACACTGCATATTGGTTGTTTTAATTACGCTTGATGCTTTAATTAGGTGAACAAGGCATGGATGCCGGACGCCAGACCCAGGATTTTTGAGTTTGTTCCATTTGCACTTAGACATCTTCACAGGAAAACAATAAAGCCTGATCCTCTCTATCGTATTTCTGTGAACAGAATTACATTTACTCCATGCTGACCCTCCAGACTGGCTGAGGACTTGGCTGGCTTTGTCCTCCCAGCAGGATTCACTGGATTAATGTGAGCACAGGGGATCTGCACTGCAGTTTGCCTGAGTCCTGCTTCTAGGACAGCTGGGCACCTGTGCAAGGATCATGCAGACAAAACCCAGCAGGCAGAAGCTAACCCATACATACCCCAAACCTGCTGGGGAGTACCAAAGGAATTATAAAATCACTAAGGTTGGAAAAGACTTCTAAAATCATTGAATCCAACCATTTGAAAAGCAGCCCAATCTCCCTGTGAGCAAGGACAGTGGATATTCCTACAACTGAGGTCACCATCTGCACGAAAAATGGTGCAGCTGGGTGTGATGTGCAGGGGTTCTACAACGTGGAGTAGCCCGTGGAGATGCTGGGAGTGTTTGTTCCACACCAGTGGGCCAGCCTAAGCTCTGCAGTGATATTAAGGCCAGATGCAGCTGCCACGTGACTGGAAGCTGGGGCTGGACCATCTGTTCAGTCCCATGCATATGATGTCAAGCAAACATTCCAAGCCATGAGTCACAGACTACAGCTGCCTTATCCTCTCGTGTCCACCAAGCCAATCTTTGCTTTGGTGCATCCACTGACCATAAGATTTTTTTTCTGATACCTTTCCTATGCTCGGTGTTTATCACAATAACTGATTTTATGTTACCTATGTGTATATAACTCAATTATGCTGTGAAATCTTAGTTTCCTAAAGGGAAAATCTCCATTTTCCAATAACCAGGTCTTGCCTTTCACGGTGAGTTTGGCAGAGCTCGTCTGGTCTCCAGCCCTGCAGGAATATTCTCCAGCATCCCCAGGCTCCAGGTGGTGAACACGGAGCTCCCGGAGGGTCCCATCCTGCCACATTTCGTACTTGGAGCTGGAGTGCAGGAGGACTCCATCCTTCCTCCACTCCACTTCTGCTTTGCTGATGGAAATCTCGCAGCGCAGCCTGGCTGTTCCTCCCACTTCCACTTCCTCGTTCTTCAGCTGCTGCTTCAGCTGGGGTTTGGTGACTGTAAAATGAGAAATAAATAATACATGAGCTCTTTGCTTGACTGCCAGGTCTGCACAGCTCAGCACAAGGCACCTGGGTTCTGATGATGCAGAACAATTTTGCATTAAGAGGTGATATGATAATAAAACCATTTTTTTTCCCTACAAACAGACCCATATTGTGTATATCCAGAGGACCAGAAAGTTCCAAATATCTTTATATCCCATAAAGTCCAGGGCATCCACATCACACCTTTCATGCATCTGTTCTGCATATTGGAAACTCCAACTTATGTAAAGATTTAGACAAGCAAAACCTGGCACTTTCTGTTTCAACCTGTGCAAATCTGCTCACTTTTACAGAAATACTCCTGATTTTCAACAGCTAAACAATGTAAAGCTTTAAACGAATTTCTGAATTCTCAGCTGTCTTTTCAAGGCCCAGATCATCATCGGTGAGTCCTTCCAGATGATGCACAAATGGACATTTATTCAAGTAGAGCACGGAACAGCTCAGACAACAGCTTGCCACTGATGGAAACAAGAAGGGAATATCCACGGGGTGTGTGTGAGCAGTTGGGAAAAGGGGAATCTCAGTGCCTGTGGTTCGAGTATTAACACTACTGTGAGACAGGTAAAGCAGTGACCGGGCTTTTTCACCCATAGTTGACCCTGTGGCTGCTTTTTGGGTCAGATTCAGCCAAAAGATGTTGTTCAAAAGGTTATGGCTTAGATCAAAGACACAAATCCCACCCAGCTTTGAGACAATCACAAACGTTTCACCGATGGTGCTGGGATGGCCCTGTTTGACCAGTGACCCATTGTGTGATTCTGTGAACAGTCACAGACATTATTCCTGGTTTGGTTAAACACAGCATTCTCGGGATCTCCCCAGGAAGATTAAAAATAGCAACCGCAAAACGCTTTTTTAAATGATGCGTGACTTGCTATTGATTCAAGTGAGCCAGAAAAATTGCAAAGTGCCAAAAAAAGTTTTGTTAGTATTTCAAAATCCCCATGGCACGGAACTCCTTGCTTTTTTCCCATCAGAGAAAGGGGTCAGTGCACTGCACTCAGTGCTTTACAGGCTTAAACAGCAACCCTGACCCACCAGACCCACTTCTCTGCACTCTGCTTAATGACTGGGCACCTCTTTTCCTCGTTATGCTAACTTGGGGAGGGGTTTATTCACCAATGGCTTAAATAATATCATTCACACAGTTCCACCAATGCCTCTTCTCCTCCATCCCGGGTGGGTGCAGTGCTAACCATTCACTCTGAGGACTGCAGTGCTCTGCTGGTCTCCGGTGTCACAAGTGTAATCAGAGGCATCCTCTGGCTCTACATTATGAATCACAAGCTCAGCCGTGCGCCCACTTAATTTAATTTCGTATTTGGCACACGGGAAGAGCTCCATGGTGCCTTTCCTCCACTCCACCACCGCGTTATCCTTTGTCAGCTCACACTGGAACTTCACCACGGCTCCTTCTTCTGCCTCCGCGTCTTTGAGCTGCTTTTGGAAAAGAACTGGCAGGGCTAAAAGAGAAAAGAAAAGGATCAACAGGAACTTTCAGTGAAGCCAGAGTCAAGTCCTGGTTAACACAAACTTGACACTTGGAGAATGAGATACTCTGCTTTTCACTGATATTCCTAGGTAGGATCCATGTTTTCTAATTTTCCTGGAGCCACCAGGAGATCTTGCTGCATCAGAAGAAGCCATCTGCACCCATAACATTTATTTCCTTTGTTCCTTGACTCAAATCCTTCCCAGTGGTGAATTCATTGAACGATTTTATCCCTCAGTTGTTCTAACAATAATCTCAAGAGCAAAGAACTTCAAAACTCCATGGACAGCCTTGAGAGGTCACGGAGGTCGTTGTCTGTCTTCTTATAGGATTTGAAAGAAAATATTCTTTTTAAGTATTCAAACAACATGTCATGTGAAATGTTCAGATGTTATGTTAAATCATTGCTTTTTTCTTTAAATTCTCCTCAGGCACAAAGCTTGAAAGTATTTCCTATTAGAACTCAAAACTCAAACACAGCACTGGAAGAACAAAGTATCATCATCTTCCATTCTCATTAAAAATAAAAAAAATCTAATATATCAGATGAGAAGGAAAATATTCATACAGAATAAGAATAATGCACTTAAAAATATTCCTATTGAAAAGGTTGTTTTGCATGTTGGAGGGACCTATTCCTCTAGGAGTCAGCTCACACCACGTACCTGTCACGTTCAGAGCTGCCCGGGTTTCCTGATCCCCTGAGTCACAGCTGTATTCTCCTGTGTCTTCTAATTTGAGATTGTGTATCAAGAGCTCTACCAGGCATCCCCTCTGCCTCATTTCATATTTCTGGCTGGGCTGCAGCCCCACTCCTCCTTTCCTCCATTCCACTGCAGCGCTGGGTTTCGACAGCTCACAGCAGAACGTGGCTGTGCTTCCTTCCTCAGATTCCTGATTCTGTAGGGGCTGCTTAAATGTGACAGGCAGTGCTGTAAAATTTGAGAGGAAAATGTTTCAAGGGTGCTTTAGTCCAAGAAGGATTCAGTCCTACCATCATCCTTCAGATATGGCTTTTCCTAATGATTCCATCATCCTGGAGATGCAACTCTCTGTCTTGGCAGAATCTTTCTTGAACCACTAAGGGAACCAAGTGCCGCGGACAGATGAAGTTAGGGAAGATCTGGTCTTAGTGGTCAGTCCACAGAATGGCCTGGTTTGGGGTCTGAAGGAGTCAGACTTTCCTATGGAAGTGTTTCCATGCCATGGATGCTTTAGGCAAAGGTCACTAGGACATGGCTGCTCTTACACAGATCCTTGTCCCTTAACAGAGGTCTGTGAGTTTGCAATATGAAACAAAGAGTGCTTTCCTCCCAAATAAGGCTTCTATCAGCATATAAAAGATAAAGTCAGCATGGATCTCTTGGTAAGAGATCACAGTGAAGTGATAAATGGGAGGAGAAATCCAGATTTCGGGCGAGGCCTTGCTCTGGATGGTAGAAGGAGTGGAGGAAAACAGTGTGGATTCAAGTTGTCTGCAGTCAGCATTTGCACCTGAAGTTCAATGCCTCCAGTAACAATACAGCACATTCACATACCATAGAAATCCCTTATCCCCTAATTTGTGCATGTCTTACCATCCCAGGCAGGCATTATACCCCATCAGGCATCCCTTATCCCGTTCCCATATCCAGCCACACTCCCTGCACTCAGGGCAGGAGGATTCAGCATATTTTGACATCATGACAACATTCAAGGCCAGGTTGTTTGGGGCCCTGAACAGCCTGGTCTAGTGGAAGGTGACCCTGCCCATGGCAGGGGGATGGAAATGGATGATCTTTAAGGTCCTTTCCAACCCAAACCACTTGGGATTTGATGATTTAATTGCTTTCACACTCCAGTTACTGCAAGAAGAATCTTTCTACCTTGACCATGTGCCATGCCCAAGAAGAATACTTATTCAGGCGTGGACCAGCAGCAAAACAAATCAATGGCTGCAGAGAACACCAGGAAAACCTCCTTTCACTTCATCCCTATTGAGCCAAGGGTCACCACTCTGCCTACCATGCACAGCCACCACAGCCGTTGTCCGCTGGTGTCCAGAGTCGCAGGTGTAAATTCCTGAATCATCCAGTTCCAGGTCATAAATGACCAACTCAGCAGCACAGCCCTGCTGCTTCATCTCGTATTTCAGACCAGGGTAGAGAGTGACATCCCCTTTCCTCCACTCCACTGGAGCCTTGGGTTTGGTGAGCTCACACCTCAGTGTTGCTGTGCCACCTTCTTCTGCCTCGGTGTTCTGAAGCTCTTGTTTAAAGAGGGCTGGTAGGGCTATAAAATAGAGATGTGACTTGGACCTACTGCAGCTGGGGCTTGGGAAAAAGGAAGCAGAGGGAAAATGAAAGCACCAAAAGAGAGTTTTTTTGCAGATGTCTGTAAACCTCAGTGCTCTAGATTCAAACTACGAGGCTATTTCCCCAGGGAAGTAATAGGAATATCTGCAGAGCAAGAAGAAATGGATTTCAAAAAGTTCCATTTGCCATGAAATACATAGAATCCAATCTATGATATAGAAATGGAATAATAGTTTTTCTACTGTAAAAGTAGAAAGCCAGTGTGCTGCCCTGATCAGTGAGGAAGTGTTTTGAAGATCAGCAGGGAATTTTAAAAGTTCAGATTCCCTCCTAAGACAGAGAGTTGCAAGAGTTCATACTCCTTCTTAAGGCAGGGAATTTTAAGGGTTCAGATTCCCTCTTAAAGGCAGGCCACTTGCAGGAAAGGTTTTGATTATTCTGACAGCAACGTACTGAAAAAATGCATTTAGTTCTTCATTGCAATTCCCATTTTCTGCCTGGCGACTCCATGAGCTGCATAGACCAGGCTATTCTGCACCCCTTATGATTTACAATTTCTTCCCTAAGCATCACTAAAGTAAAATTTTATTTTTATTTTCAGAAAATATTAGAACCTTTTCCTTTTTTGGGTTTTTTTTTTTTTTTACCATTGACTGTCAGCGTGGCAGCTGTCTGTTGATCTCCACACATACAGATGTAAAGTCCAGCATCCTCCTCCTCCAGCTCATGGATAATCAGCTTTGCAACAGCACCGTCCTGACTCATTTCATATTTGCTGCTCTCTTTGAGCACCTCCTGCCCTTTCTTCCACTCCACCTCAGCAGGTTTTGTCAGCTCACACTGCAGAGCAGCTGTGCCATTTTCCACAGCGTCCAGGTCCTTCAGCTCTCTCTTGAATTCTGGAGGCAGCGCTGAAGAGTAAAAGAGTTACCAGAGACAGGGTGAATTTTCCTTAAAAAGCAGCTGGTGAGGTCCTGGGGGAGAGGTTTCACGGGGCAATACCAAGCCCTGATCCAGGTCAGTGGGACAGAATGCAAAATCTCCCCCAGCCTCCCTGGACACTGGATCAGGGCAAGGGAAGTGAGGTGAACCAGCACAGCCGAGGGGGACAAACACCAACAGGCAACATTTTCACCAATTCTACACAAGGAAGAAACACAGAGTCCAAAGGAACACAAAAGCCCAAGCAGACGGAAAGGGACGGGAACAGACCGTGGCAGCAGAGATTTGGGCAGGTTTGGAGGATGTTCATCCCAGGGATGACGTTACCATGCACTGTTAAGGTGGCCGTGCTGGTCCTGTCTCCACACACACAGGAATAATCCCCACTGTCACTCAGGTCTAGGTCATGGACCACCAGCTCCACCGCACGTCCCTCCTGCCTCATTCTGTACTTGGTGTCCGAGGTGAGGACATGCTGGCCCTTCCTCCACTGGACACGGGCAGGGGCCTTGCTCAGCTCACAGTGCAAAGTGGCCGTTCCACCTTCTACCCCTTCCTGGCCGGTCATTTCTTCTTGGAAAAACTGAGGCACAGCTGAAGAACGCAGGTAAAAGGTGTTACAAACGGAGGGTGTCTCCAGGGAGGGGTGAGGAAGTGACAGGGGAGAGTTGTGAAGGTTGCGACAGAGGAAAGTTGTCGAGGGAGGGTGAGCATCAGCCACAAAGAGAGGAAGGAGAAATGAAAATATCCCAGTGGGAATAGACATTCTAATCCTTTTAGGTGTACTCTGGCTTCCTACAGCAAAACTGCACTGTTCTCAACAGATTTACGCCTGCTTTCTACCAGTTTCCTCCTCAGAAGAACTAAGAATATCAGCTCTGAGCTCCTTAATTCACATGGGTTGGTGTCTTCCACAAACTTCATGGCTTTGCACTCTCTTTTCCTACTCACAGAGCTGCCCTGCTGTCCTCTGACTGCTCACACAGCTCCTTACTCATGCCTTCTTCCTTGAGATATCCTTGGAGAGGTGCATCCAGGACTCACAGATTCTTCTTGACCCCAAAGTAAATCTCCACCTGCTGAATTCCAGCCTGGGTTCTTGTCTAGGAGCACATTTTCCCCACTTAACATAATTCTTGTACCCGCTGCAAGTTGTGTCCTTGAAATAAATGTGGTGGCCTTTACATATGTCCCTCTATTAACTAGGTGGGATAATGGGATATTCCACATGTTTAACAAGGTTGGATATCTCACATGCCAAAATTGGTGTCCAGAACAGTGAGACTAAGTTAAAATATCCAGACTAGAAAACAGGCTTGGTCCTGTTTTGGCACATTTCCCATTCCAGCAGCGTTAAGCTGAAACACCAGACTTGTTTGCCCAGAAAATTGTTCTTCCAACAAAGGAAGACCAGAAAGAGGTCACAGAAAGAATTTATCCTTTTCTTAGAAAAACTAGACCCCCAGTGGAAATCTATCCTTGTGCATAAGGACAGAGATTGTGGGCACAAAGCCCAAAATAAACATAACTTAGTGCAGAGGAAATTATAACTAACAGAGCCTTATCCTGGATACTCCTTATTCCTTATGTTAAAATGGTTGGTATTGAGAATTCCAGAAAGGAATGGCAAAGAACAAACAGATTTGTGTCTTAGAGAATAAGGCAGGAAAGGAAAGACCAAAGAATGATGGATTTACGTGGTAGGCAAGGAATGGTGGAAGGGAAAGAAGAAAGGAGAGCAGGCTTGTGTTTAAGGAAAGGAAAAGGCGAAAGGATGGCACAGAGAGAGGCAGACAGGTGTTTACCAGCTTCCACAGCCTGCAGGTTAGGAGGGGCAGGGAACATTTTCAACTTAATGGAAGTTCCATTAAGAGGGATGACCAGACAGACGTGGAAAACTGAACAGCTCAGAGCAGAGGACAGAGGTTTCTAGTCAGGGAACAGGAGGTCAGGATGGCTTTACCCTGTACTGTCAAGACAGCTGTAGTCTGGTGCTCTCCACACACACAGGTGTAGTCTCCTGCATCCTCCTCAGCTATTTCATGGATCACCAGCTCTGCCTTGGGCCCTTCCTGCCTCATTTTGTATTTCCCACTCGGTTTGAGGATCCTCTGGTCCTTCCGCCACTCCACCGGAGCGGCCTTGGAGAGCTCGCAGTGCAGGGAGACTTCTCCACCTTCTTCTGCTTCCTTGTCCTTCAGCTCTTCCTTAAAGAGTGGTGGCAGAGCTGGAGGATGCAACACGGACAAAGGGACAGCAGAAAACCAGAATTAAAACCCTAATTTCTGTTTTGAAGAGCCTTTTTTTTTTTTTTGAGGCAATTTTGCCTTTGAAATTTCTTTTTTGAAATGCCCCTCATGCCTTTTTTTCCCAGCCTATTGTAGATATTCTTAGCCATAACTAAGTTCAGAAACTCTGAAAGCATCTTTCTTTGAGTGTGATGTGATTTCAGTCACCCTGAGGGATCAGTTCCCTGGGGTTTTGTTGTTATTTATAGTGAAAGAGCGAAACAGAAAGACCCAGACCTCAAATCAACAGCACTCGCAAATAACACTGCTGGATACAGAACTATTTTACACACTCAAATGTCATTTTTTGGAGGCTGCTGTTGTTATTTTCTGGTTTGTCTTTAATAAAATATTGCAGTCCCATCTACGTGAAAGCAGTCAGATTTCAAAATAAAACTACTCCTAGTTTTAAATTGAAGCTTGAAGGGCCATTGCATCTAATAAGAATTTCAGATTCTTACTAATGAGAAACATTTTGGAAATCGTAACTCAAAGATGAAAAAACCTACAGGAATTAAGCTCTGGAATGATAACTCCTATCTCACTCTGAAAGTCTGACTTCTTTAAAGAATCTGGAACAACCATGGCCAGATAATTTCCTCCTCTTTCTGCTCCCCCAACTCTCACTTTTCCTTTATCCAGTTCCCGGAGAACAGGGGCCTGACAGACCATAGCTGTGTGTTTTGGAGAAAACTGTGGTGGACTGAAGTGAACCACGGGGTTGGAGCTGGAAAATGCAAATATCCAAAAAGAGGGGACTTGCACAGAAAGAAACTTCTCATTTCCTCCTTTTAAAGGACAGATTAATAACGACCCAAAAATTCGCCATGAGCAACTCTTTCTCAGGAAGAAATGAGTTATAAATAGAATGAAGGAGGAGGAAGGGATAAAAACAAAGACAAGCTACTGACCCAGGGAAGACACAACTGAATTTCAGAATGATGTCTATCTTGAGAGCTACTTATCAATTTTAATAAGGTCTTTTTACCATGAACTCTTAAGGTTGCTGTTGTCTTCTGGTCACCACACACACAGGTGTAATCTCCAGCATCTTTTACTTCTAGGTCACGAATGACCAGCTCTGCAGTGGTGCCAGACTGTCTCATTTGATATTTGTCACTTGCTTTGAGCACTTTGGGCCCTATTTTCCACTGCACTGGAGCTCCTTTGGTTAATTCACAACTCAGAGTGACTGATGCTCCTTCTTGGGCTTCTTCATTCTTCAGCTTTTCCTTGAAAAGCACTGGCAGGGCTGGGAATGGAAAGCCAATAGAAAGTGTGTTTAAACTAAGTGATCAGCATGGTCAATTCTCAGCTGAAGTTCAAATCTGTCAAAATCAGGGGGGTTAAGGTTGAGGTTATCACTATGAGGATCTGGAAAACCAAATCCAGCAGTAAAACAAGAAGTGCTGAGCTGACAGGCCAAAGTGCAAGATTCAAGGTGGAATTTAAAGGATTTTTTGCAGGACAGAACATCTCAGCTGGTCTAAGCCGAGCATTTCCTGGGTGGAATTCCCTCAAACCTACACCACAGCAGTGTGCCTGCAAGGAGGGACAGCCCTGTCTTCAGCTCCCTTTTCAGCAACGCCAGACCAAAACTAAACACCTGAACATAAATCAACTCCCAGAAAAAAGGTGAGAGGTGAACACTTCATTCAGCAACAAGGATGTTTCAGAGAGACAGAAAATGGACAATCCTCTGCATTTACCATTCATCGTCAGAGAGGCTGTGCTGTGCTGGTCACCACACACACAGGTGTAATCTCCTGCATCCTGCAGCTCTAGGTCACGGATTTCCAGCTCAGCCAGGGCACCCTCCTGCCTCATGATGTATTTTTCACTTGCCCTGAGTATTTTGTTCCCTTTCTTCCAGGCCACAGCTGCGGCCTTGCTCAGCTCACAGCGCAGAGTGGCTGCTTGGCTTTCCGTGGCTTGCAGGTCCTTCAGGTCTTCTTTGAAAAGGGCTGGCAGGGCTGAAGGTCACGAAATGGACAGAGGACATTAAAAGTGACACGTGGCACACGGGTGACAGGAGGGATGGGGTGGTACAGAAGCAGAGAACACTTTAGGGTAGAAACAGGGTGTTTCCCTCATAATTCTGGGGCATTGGACAAACCAATAGACAGAAAGAGAAAAGCAGCCTGAATACAACCAGTTCTTACAGGGAGTTTACAGATTTAGAGAAACAATTCGGCCACAGGTGAACACATAACCAATATCAACAAGCTGGTATGGAAATACACAATAATACAGATAATACGTATATTTTTTTTTACCATGCACTATCAAGGCCGCTGTTGTCTCCTGCTCTCCACACACACAGGTGTACTCTCCAGCATCTTTCAACTCCACATCCTGGATAAGAAGCTTCATGACCGTGCCCTCCTGCCTCATTTTGTACTTCTCACTGGCTCTGAGCAAAGTGCTGCCCTTCCTCCACTCCACGGGGGCAACCTTGGTCAGTTCACACCTCAGAGTGGCCGCTTGACCCTCGGTCACCTCCTCATCCTTCAGGCTCTCCTGGATGGCTGCAGGCAGCACTGAGGATGCAATGGGAACAGGGTTAAAGGGAGCAGCAAACACAGCCTGCTGGTGAGGGCATGGGTGGGGAAGGAAAGGTGGGGAGGTGTCTTCAGGCTTGATCTCACATTTGCTTCAGGGATCAGGTCCTAAAAACCACTTTGTACATGGAATTGGGGAAATGTTTTACCCCTAAATCACAAAATTCATCCTCGTGGTTGTGCCACGCAAGGTCAGACTCGGAGGAGCTGTGCACAGATAACAATGACCACGGTGATAAAACAAATTCAAACCATAATCTCGATAATGATGGCATCCAGGTGGAGTTGGTCATTACCATGTACTGCCAAGGAAGCCGTGGACTGCTCTTCCCCACACACACAGGTGTAAGCCCCAGCATCGCTCTCGGTCAGATGGTGGATCACCAGCTCTGCAGTGACATCCTTCTGCCTCATTTTGTACTTCTCGCTAGGTTTGAGGGCTGCGTGTCCCTTTTTCCACTCCACTGGGGCGGGTTTGGTCAGCTCACAGCGCAGAGTGACTGCTTCACCCTCCTCGGCCTCCTCATCTCTTAACTCTTCTTTGAACAGTGCAGGAAGGGCTGAGAAACAGAGCAGCAAAGGTTTTCGTGACAAGCAGCTCTTGACCCCCAAAATAAACGACCCTGATGTTCACCAGTATCTATTCGTGCCTGGTTATTGATGTGAGGATCATCTCACTGAAGGGAGATGCTGATTTGTGTTACAGACAAAAAAGGGTCTTGCCATTTTTTTAAGCAAATATGAAATAATTTTGCTGACTGGTTTAGAGATGTATAGAAAATAAGCAGCAGAAATAGGGAAACTTCATGTATGGTCAAAACTGCAACTTTCTCAGTATAACCCAGCCTAGAGAATTGATACATCAGGCTGCATCATGATCAGGAAAAAAGCTAAGGGGAAAAAATGATGACATTTTAATTTACATTTTAAGGACGCTTTCAGACCTAGCCCAGAGTTAGGATGAGACTGAAGAGTAGAACCAGAGAGAGATCCTGAAAGTGCTTGGGTAGGAATAAAAAGGAAAGAGAAGAATGGTGTATCCACTGCAGAAATCTGCCATAAATCCCTCATCCCAGGAAGTTCAGGTGCTTCCTGACACCCCATCCTTTTTGGAACAACAAATAGAATTATTCAGACTGTAAGGCTGGATAGAAATGTGGCAATATGGGGAAGAAGCAGGATGGGATGACATCCACTAAGTCTTTGGAACAGGATGGGAACTACATTTGGATATAAAATCTCTAAGAAAGAGCTTGAGAGGATGGTCTCCAATCCCTGACCCTGACCAGCAAGAAAGAAATAATTGAGAATAAGGACGTGGAGGATAATTGTGCAGATGTTAATGTAAGCAGATTAGAAGGAAAGAAAACAACAAGGGAGCTGTTGGTCTGCCTCTTTTTCAGGAATGCAAGTTGATGATGAGTGACATGGGGAAAGCTGAAGTGTTTAATTCCCTTTTCTTCTTTATTATTAAATGTTAATTTTAATTAAGGAAGTAATAGAAACTCTGGCCAGGATAAGGAAAAAAAAAAAAAAAGGATTAGAGACTATTTAAATAAATATATTCCCAAAGCAGCTTGGTGTGATGAAATTTGTCCTGGAATTCTTAAGGTGCAGACACAACCAATTTCAGACATTGACAGTGACACTGGAGAAATCAGAGTGTGGCTGATGTTCCTCAAGTATGGAAAAAACAGATATTAAGAGGTGAAAAATATCTCACAGACTGAAATATACACATTCAGTTCTTGCCATGTAAACTGAGATTCTAAAATCCCAGAGAGTCAAGAAAGAAAAATCACTTGTGCAAAGTCAGTGGAGCTGAAGGAGCTCCAAATGTAAATGTCTGCTTGAAAAAGAGCTGGAGGTCTCCCTGGCTTCCATGGTCTGAGTTTGATAAATCTCCATTGACAAAAACGGGAATTTAGGAATACTCTTCAGTCTTGAAGCCGAATCCCATCCATAATGCTTGTCTTGGAAAAAGAGGGAGAGATGGCAGAGAGAGAATCCAAGGAATGATGGCCATCTCAACTTAATTCTTTGAAAAACTCAGATTTGCCAAGAGCTTTTCTCCTCATGATGGGGTGGACCAGGATAATTTTTTCTTGATACAGATTAAGTTTCACTGACAGAAAGACACATTATATGTTCTACAATATTATTTTAGTAAAGCTCTTACAGAAGGAAAATGCTACTAATCTGAAAATCACAGTTATGGGATATTGAACTGGGATTTACACTCACAATGAAAGAATGAGTTGAGCAGAGTTTCTCACTACTCTGGGTTCAGGATTATTCAGCATTTTCTGTGCTGACTTGGACAATGAAATGCAAAGTCCTATTAATTTTGAAGATGATCTCAAGGTGGGAAGGGAGAGAGGGTGAAAACACTTCTTTAAACTGGATTAAGATATAGAAGACCTCTGTGAAGTAAAATAGGCTGCAATTCAGCAAAGGCAGCTGGAAAATACTCTTTTTAGGAATGACCAACAATAAGATGGAGCAGATCTGCCATGAGGGATTTGAGGTTACAACAGTTTGTGGAGCAAATTTAAGTCAAAAAAATTCAAGCCTGATGCAAATAAATCCTCATAACTGAGATGTATAATTTGGGGTGTCACATTAATTCTTGAAACAAATTTTATACAAATATTTCTCTGTTTCTATAAGAAGTGACAACTTGAGACAGTTCAAGAAAGACTTTTGCTGAAATGAAGAAGAAATTTCTGGAAGTAATGATGGTGACTTGGGGCTCAAGGATGGACTGACCTGTACAAGTCCATTCCAATTCTATTTTTCATGGTTAAATTGAAAGTTCAAGACTGAAGCAATCCTTGTTTTATTGATAAATACAAAGATAAAAAGGTCTGGGCAGTAAAGCAAAGAAATCAATCCCCTGAATTCAGACCTACTGAATTTCCAGGTGAGAAAGAAGCTGAAGATACCTCTGATTGTCCTGTGTTAACAGAGAAAATAAAGTTTCCCTCTCTTCTGTAGGAAGTTTGCAGATGAATTTGGCTGAGGGCTGCGAAATATTCTCCTACTCTAATGCTGAGTATTCTGCAGTACCTGAATGAAAATCAACACCTTGGTCAGAGCTACAAAGAAAAGTTAAGTCACACTGAACCAAGTTTTCTTTTTATTATTTAAAGTTATTTGTCAAATCCTAATGCAACTTGAAGTAAAACTGCTCTTTTAAAGAGCTATGAATGTCCCTGCTGCTCCATCTCTCTACATTCAAGTCAAAAGTGAGTAAAACAGAGTAAAAAAAAGCAAATCTGTGACATCCTTCAGCCTTTGGTGTGGTACAAAGAAATACAGCCCGGCACCAACAAGAGCAAGGAGAAGAAAAGAGGGAAAATGTTAGTAAAATCAATGGAACTACAGTCGTGGTTAGAATTAGACAAAAATCACAATAAAAAGAGGAAAGTCTGTTACGAACAGAATTAATGATGGCAAGATTAGAGAAAGAACTTGTGGTGTGTCAGTGCTGAGGCTTCCAGAGGAGGAGGGAGAAACACCACCCAAAAACGTCCCGTTTCTGTGTTCTTTACCGTGCACCGTCAGTGCCGCCGTTGTCTTCTCCTCTCCACACGCACAGGTGTATTCCCCAGCATCCCTGACCTCCACAGCATGGACCAGCAGCTGTGCTGTGGTACCCTCCTGCCTCATCGTGTATTTTTCACTCGGTTTGAGCACTTTGTGTTTCTTTCTCCACTCCACGGGGGCAGCCCTGGACAGCTCACACTGGAGAGTGGCTGTTCCACCTTCAGTGGCTTCTTCATCCATCATCTCCTTCTGGAAGTGCACAGGCAGGGCTGAGGGGTTCAAAAGGAGCAGAATGTGTGACCATGGCAGCTACTCAAGTAACCAGTTCATGTGGTCTGACACCCACAGGCAACGAGCAAAGCCTTTCCTAATCAATCCCATCAGGATTAATGACCACTCTGACAACCATAAAAGAGTGGCTTTGGAAAGCTGGAAAACACCTCACTCATAAGTCAGAGGGAGTTTTTTTATGGTAAAGTCCATGGAATGAAGTGAAGAACCACATCAGTCTCTACTTCAGACCTGCATGGCTGAGCCCCACCTTGGATATTGCCAGCTAGAATGGAAAATAAAGCCTAACCAGAGCATCTAAATTCTACGGCACTGCAAACCATCACAGAAAAAGTTCATAAATGAACCTGTACCTGAGGCACCAATTTCACTTTTCCGTGAGGGACCTTTAAAAGGTCCTTTCCAACCCAAAATATTCTATAATTTCACCTCATAGAGTGGTCTAGCAAGCTTGACCATCAAATTATACTGAAACACTGATAACTGTCTCAAAAATATCTCATCAACAAATCTTCTCAACTTCAGGATTGTAACGTCTTTACAGCCAACATCACAATAATGTGATTTTCCATTTCTCAGCACCTACTGATTAACGTAAGCATCAAAAAAATGAGTTAGCACCAAGATGAATATCTGCAATTTTTGCCACGAGCCTCCAATCTGTGCCTGATACTGACCAAAATATCCAGGAATTTATTCCCATGCCCAACCAGATACTGGTGGGTGACTTGGGGCTCAAGGATGGACTGACCTGTACAAGTCCATTCCAATTCTATTTTTCATGGTTAAATTGCAAGTTCAAGGCTGAAGCAATCCTTGTTTTATTGATAAATACAAAGATGAAAAGGTCTGGGCAGTAAAGCAAAGAAATCAATTCCCTGAATTCAGACCTACTGAATTTCCAGGTGAGAAAAAAGCTGAAGCTACTTCTGATTGTCCTGTGTTAACAGAGAAAATAAAGTTTCCCTCTCTTCCATAGGAACTCATCACAAACAGGGCTGCACTTTCAAAGCTGACACTCCTATGCTCTTTAAAAAAAAAAAAAAAAAAAAAGCTGTTTGAAAATCATCTCTTTAATTTATCTACTTCCTTTTTTTTTTTATTTTTACCATTCACTTTGAGCGCAGCCGTGGTTTCCTGCTCTCCACAAGAGCACGTGTAATCTCCGGCATCTGCCAGGACTAAATCACGGATCACCAGCTCAGCCATCGTGCCCTGGCACCTCATGGTGAACTTGTCGCTTGCCCCCAGGGCTCTGTCTCCTTTCCTCCACGCCACGGCGGCTCCGGCTTTGCTCAGCTCACAGCAGAAAGTGGCCGTGCCATTTTCTGTGCCTTCCACGTTCTTCAGCTCCTTCTCGAAGTGCGGAGGGAGGGCTGAAGATCACAGGTGAAAGAGAGCACTTTAAAATTGAGGAAATACCGTGTCTTGACTGCTCCACTGGATTAATACACTTTAAATGTTCTAGAATGGACAGAACCTGAGAGCAAAGGATGATTTCGGGGGCATCCCTGACTCGTGCTTTGCAAGACACCACATTCAGCGTCTCACAATGACTTGGAAATCAGTGTTGGTTTATGACAACTCTGAGAACCATAAAAGAGTGAGTTTGGACAGCTGGAAAACACCTTATTCATAAATCAGAGGGTGTTTTTAATGATATGAAACATGGCATGACATGAAGAACCACACCAGTCTCAACCTCTCAACTCTCACTGGTTTGGAAATCTGTAAGACTGTAATATCAGTACTGGGAGGTGTGTTCTAAAGGCATTTTAAGATTTAACAACAGAAAGCTGATCCTGAGATTTCAAGGGACTATGCACAGTTTTCTCAAAACCAGATTAAGAATGAAAATGAACACCACGTTGTTTAAAATTAAAATCTCATAACTTTTCTATTTCATCCAAAAAAAACCAAGTGAAATCTCAGTGATATGCCCTAAAGAAATTAATGAGTGAAAATACTCCAAGGTGCTATTTCTGACTTCATCAAGCTTTTCATTATCCACTTCCAGGTTCCATCAACAGGAAAGAGCAGGGACTGAAAAGACTGTGATGCTGTTTATCAGTCCCAAAGGAAGGGCTTTCAGAGGAAGATATTCTCAGTGGTTGGAACAGCTGCCATAACATTTTAAAATAACAGAAGGGATCAAGAGCAGATTGTGATCCCACAGGAGGATCACAGATGACAACGCAGAAAATTCCTATTAACCCAGATATTTTACCATGCACTGTCAGGGAAGCTGTGGTTGTCTTGTCTCCGCACACACAGGTGTAATCTCCTGCATCTCCTTCCTCCAGGCTGTGGATTGTCAGCTCAGCAGTGGTGTCCTTCTGCCTCATTTTGTACTTCTCACTAGGTCTGAGCACCTCCTGCCCCCTCCTCCACTCCACCGGGGCGGGTTTGCTCAGCTCACACTGCAGAACAGCCGTCCTGTTTTCTGTGCCTTCCACATTGACAAGATCACTTTTGAACAGTGCAGGCAGAGCTATGGGGTGTAATATAAACAGAGAGGACATCAAAACCCTTAACCAGACCTCAGGGAACACAGGACTGGGTCCTGTGGCCAGTCCTTCAGCGTTACAGGAAAACAAATCAGTCTGGAAAACTGCCTCTAAGAGAAAAATACTGCAGGATCCCAGCGGGATAATTTCCACCATGACCTGCTTCTAACACGACTTGTTCATGTTCACCACTTCACAGCTGATTCCAATAGTCCTCTCTACCTATTTCACTCTGAAATCATCTATCTTGAATATTAATGACCCGAATTTTGATTAAAAGTCCTCAGCCAGGGTGACAGGACCTCTATCTGAGGATCCCTGCCTTTCCTAACATCATAATTTATATTTCTGGTTCAGAAAAAAAAAATAGTAATATAGCTTCAGGTGCACCTTTAACCCAAAATTTCAAAGGATATAATGACACTAATATCAGGATTACAGGGGTTTTTAGCAGCATTCATCAAGTTGTCTTATGATGTGCCACTAAAATAAAATGGAAGTGACTTTCACAGGGATGAAAATGATAGGTCAAAAGAGCGGAGGAACAGAAATTCCTCCAGCTGGGACAAAGAAGACAAAGAAAAAGTGTGCAGAAAATCTGTGAGAAAAGTTTTGCTTCCTCAATTTCCCCCTGTCCTTGGCAGATTTTTATCCATTAGATATCTTAAATAAAAGCTGTTCTTCCATCTATGGGAGCTGCACATGAGCTGCTCCTTCTGGAGGGGCAACCAGAGCTCTTCCAGAGCTCACCATGGCAGAGACAGGAACAAAATTTCCACCACTGTTCCCTAAGTCAGGACCTGCAGAATAATGCTGAGGGGCGGGGATTTATTTAAGTACCGTTTCCTCAGCGGAACATCCCACAATCCTGCAAAAGAGTGGGGTGATCACCCATTCCTGAATGGAAAAACCCCTCACTGACTGAGCTCAGCAGATTTAAAGAACTTCCCTTCAGGTTAAGCAGGAAAATCCACTGATGTCAGGGAGACACAAGGAGAAACCCCCTGACAACAATCTTGCTGCTGGAGGTCTTCTCACTCTTGCTCTCTGAGATGAGAAATTCTCACAGATTTTCTTTACTCTAAGATAAAGCCATCAGTTTCAAACTGACAGACAGTGGGACATGGGATGAAACAGGACCAGCAAACCGAGAAAATGCTGCAGAATCAAAACACTGGAGCAAGTGGGGAGGAGAGAGAGAAAAGGGATGTCCTTGAGGTACTGCTATCCCAAGGGAGAACGGCTTTTTTACCATGGACTGTCAAGACAGCCGAGGTCTTCTGATCTCCACACACACAGGTGTATTCTCCTGTATCTTCCACCTCCAGATCTCGGATCAGCAGCTCTGCAGCCGTATCTTCCTGTCTCATCCTGTACTTTTCACTTGGTTTGAGTGCCTTGTCCCCTTTTTTCCACTCCACCGGGACGCCGACCTTGCTCAGCTCGCAGCGCAGAGTGGCTGTTGCACCGTCTGTGGCTTCCCTGTTCTTCAACCCTTCCTTGAAAAATGCAGGCAAAGCTGAAGGACAGCAATATCAGCAGTGAGATGTAGCACTCCAAAGAGTTAAAATTATGTTTAAGTTTCCTTTTCCCTCTTATCTTGAACTGATTTATCAACACAAGAACAGAGATTCTCAAGGGTCTCCATGAATCAGCATCGGGAAAGAAATGTCACAACCAGGAGAGGATTTAATGCTTGCAGTAATCCATAGGGGTATTTTACATGTACTTAGAGTCACAAATCAATACAAATAGAGGTAGAAACACCATTTCTTTTCCCTGTGAAATTTCAATCAAAAAGAACAAACACCAACTTGAAATTTCTGGAAAGAAAATGGTTTTCTTATATGACATTTTAAACCACAGCGGGAGGATGTTTGCTGTGTTTCCGTATACTTAAGCAAATGAAGAGACATTTTACATTTAAAAAAAATGAAACAGTGAAGTTTCATTTTAAATGTCAGCTTGAAATGAAATTGTTCATTTCAATACATGGTGGGAAAACAAGCATTTTCACCTGAACTGACATACCCTTTCAAAGATGTCAGGCTCAGTAAAAATCAAAGTTCTCCCTGAGAATGGTTGTCCTTTAGAAGTTCTGAGCTTGTTTTACACAGAACACCAACTGAATTCCACGACAACTAGGCTGTAAGTATAAAAGCACTTTGTTGTCTCAGGAATGGAGTAGGGGCATAAGATTCCACGGAATAACCCAACCTTTTGGAATTTTATGAAACCTTAAAATCCCTGAGACATACTCCCTTTGAAGCAACCCACGTTTGTCTCGAGCATAATGGGGAGTCTAACAAAGGACCTTTCAAGGGAAAAGCAAAATGATGGCCCCTAATCAAAAGAGTGGCAGCAACCCTGGATGCCTTACTCTGAGCTCGGACACCAATATCCCTCTTGTGCCACAAATTCCAGCTGCACGGATGCCAATGGATGCACTTCACTGGCATCGGTGAGCTGTGGATAAAGCTCTGGCAGAAGGAGGAGATGGGAGTGGAACCAGGGGTCTCTCCAGAGGAACAGAGAAATCAGGGTAGTTGCTTTCAGGGTGTCCCTTGCTTTGTTTTACCATGAACTGTTAAAACTGCCACGGTCTGCTGGTCTCCACACACACAGGAATAATTCCCAGCATCCGCCGTGTCTAGATTTTGGATTATGAGCTCAGCCACGACACCTTCCCGCTTCATTTTGTATTTGTCACTCGACTTGAGGGTCTTGAAGCCCTTCTTCCACTCCACGTTAGCAGCAGCCTTGTTCAGCTCACAGTGCAGGGAGACACTTTTACCCTCGGTGGCTTCTTTGTCCGTGAGTCTCTTGGTGAAAAGAGCAGGCAGGACTGCAGAGCAAACACGGACATGGCATCAACCCCGGGAAAGCCTGACCCACAATCTAATCCCTCTCTTACCTCCCTGCAGCCACCAGACCTTCTTGGTCTCCTCCAGGATTTAGTTCCTCCACAATTTTTCTCCAACATCTAACCCTTCAAAAGAGATTCTGTCTGATTTTTTTTCTGTCCTCACGCTTTAAAACTTTCTTTAAAATCAAGTCTACCTGCAAATGTAGTTGACAAGCCAACTACCCTTTACTTTATACACCATAAAATCAAAGACATAAAATTAAAGGCCATATTTCAATATGAGACCCCAGAGCACTTTGCTTCCCTCGAGAAAAGCAGCAGTACTACAGAAGGACCTCATTCATGGCACTGTCTGAATTTTTATAAATAAGAGTCCCTTAAAGCAGAGCAGTTGCAAACATGCTGTCAGTTTTCTGCAGAAATGAAATATTTGCTTAGGAAGTATTAAGCCAAAATTGGTAAAAAAGAGCTGGGAACAGCAGGAGCATAAAAAGCCTATTTTTTATTAAGATAGTCCTTGTGTAGCATCATACATTGATCAAAAGTTGTTCCTTTTAGGAGCAACAAGTGCCACAGTCTAAGTCACAAAAAAGTAAGTATTATTCCCACTTTTAGGTCAGTTCCTATGGGAAAACTTCTAAACAAGCAGCTATTCTAGATTAAGGAGGTTGTGTTGAGTCGAGAACCTGTTCTCCACTTATCTTTTGACTAAAGCACCTTGGAAGCACATCAAGAGGGCATCAGGTGAAAGGAGAAGAAGAGAGAAGGAAGAAAGGATAGGAAAATTAATCAGCAGAAAGGAGGACAGGAAGTACACAGGGATCAGAGGAAGCAGAAGTAAGAGAGGAAGATATCTTGGAATTACACAGGTTGACTTGGGACACGTGCTGAGAATTTCTTTTTTACCATTTACTGTCAGAGCAGCCGTAGTCTGTCGGTCTCCACACACACAGCTGTAATCCCCAGCATCTGCCAAATCCAAATCCTGGATCGTCAGCTCCACAAAGGGACCTTCCTGCTCTATTTTGTACTTTTCACTTGGCTTGAGCACCATGTTCCCCTTTTTCCACTCAATTGGGGCTGATTTGCTCAGTTTGCAGTGCAAAGTGACTGCCTCCCCCTCTGTAGCTTCCTTGTTCATCAATTCTTCTTGAAAGAGGATAGGCAAGGCTGAAGGATGCAATACCAACAGAGAAGGAATCAGCAGCAGAATGAAATGAACTGGACTGTGCTGTGTTACTGGGCTGCAGTGTGCACATTCAATAAAAAATGCTCTATTTCTAGGTGGGCACAATAGAAAAAGGGGGCAAAACCTCCTTGAGGAGAGAGAAATAAATTAAACAATATATAACATAAAGGTGCTGTCTCAAGGTAAAAAAAGCACAAGGGAATATTCTCTAAAAGGGTGACTCTGGCACCGCAGAGCCAAGAACATGAAACCCCTAAGAAATAACACTGACCAAGCTTTGGATGACCAGGAAATGCTGCCAAATGTGCTAGATTTGGGGTTTAAAGGGAAACGTGGGTAGGAGGGTTACCATTCACTCTCAAAGCAGCTGTGGTCTCCTGCTCTCCACATACACAGGTGTAGCTCCCAGCATCCTCCAGGTCTAGGTCTTGGATAACCAGCTCAACAAAACGCCCTTCCCGTCTCATTTTGTATTTCCTGTTTGGCACCAGCGCCTTCCCGTCCTTCCTCCACTGGACGGAGCCGCCCGGCCGGCTCAGCTCGCACTGCAGCGTCGCCGTCCCGCTCTCCGTGGCCTCCTCGTTCCTCAGCTCTTGCTTGAAAC
Source organism: Lycocorax pyrrhopterus obiensis (assembly GCA_014706295.1). Classification (NCBI taxonomy): domain Eukaryota; kingdom Metazoa; phylum Chordata; class Aves; order Passeriformes; family Paradisaeidae; genus Lycocorax; species Lycocorax pyrrhopterus. The sequence goes on along the minus strand of JACSVZ010000002.1, from coordinate 2,636,689 downwards.
GGACCGGCAGGGCTGAGAGATGCAGAATGAAAAGGGATTGCCACCCTAGACCCTGCTCAGAGGCTGAATCGTGATTTACCGTGCGTCTACCCAAGCCCTACTCCAACACCCTTATCCTTAAGCACGTCCTGTCTTTTCTCATGGATGGTAAAAGAAATTTTCCATTGAACTGTTTCGTGGGAGTCAACAAAACCATGAGATCATGCCTCAAGAGAGACAAACTCATTCTCATCATTAAACATCATGAGCCCTCTGAAACAGAAAATCCCAAGGAATCTTATGTTTCCATGCTAATTCAGGAAAACACACATGCAGGACAGCATCCTTCACCCGAGGGAAGATAAGAAGACAACACAACACACACACACATCCAACATGGGATATAATAAAAGCTGATTGAGGGTGGAGACTGGGGACAGGAGTGACACAAGAAAGTGGATGGAAGAAAGCAGTGAAAGCAGGACATGAAGGAGGTTGTTGTGAGGGAATGTACAGAGAGGCGGGGGAAGAGGTGAACAAAAACATTCCAGAGTTTCACAGGTTATTTCTGCCTTTTTACCATTCACTGACAAGGCTGCTGTGGTTTTTTGGTTCCCCACTACACATGAATAGTCTCCAGCATCCTTTGGCTCCAGGTCGTGGATCAGCAGCTCAGCCACGGTGCCCTCCTGCCTCATCTTGTACTTGCTACTCGCCCGCAGAAGAGTTTGCCCCTTCCTCCACTCCACGGGGGCCTCTGTGCCCAGCTGGCACCGCAGGGTGGCTGTCCCACCTTCCACAGCTTCCACGGCCTTCAGCTCTTCTTTGAAGGGCACGGACACAGCTGAGGAGTGAAGCATTCTCAGTTTACTTCAGGCACATCGTCACCACCTGGTGACCTCACATGGGACTTAAAGCCACAACAAATTCAAAATTCTCTTGGCACGCACAGCAAAGAAGCTCTGACCTACCTGCACCTCCAGGACTCTGCTGATATTTACAGTAGCAACAAGAGTTTTGGATCAAATGAAAAGACAACAATTATTTCCCAATCATTAGAACACCAAAATATAATTACCCTTCTGCTGCCCAAATGCTGTTGGTCACAGATGTGAAAAAAAATTGCTGAGAGTGTAGAGAGAAGAATTGAATATTCTTTAATAAAAGGTGTAGCTGAGGCCCTTCTTACCTCTTGGCTTAGAGCTTGGCCAGTCATCTCTAACCAAATATAAGAAATTTCATAGGGAAGAAAAGATATTTTGATATCAGGTACCTTTGATTGATATGCTTTAGCATGAAGTTATCACCCCAGAAAACAAAGAACATAATGGACCCAGCCAGAGCTGCCATGTGTTTGTGCTGATCCCCGTTTTCCTGAACACTCTCTGCAAGTGTCCAGGGGTAGCAGGACCACGGCAAGAACAACAACAAATGGTCACAAGCAGGTGTCTCATTCCTACCATGGATTTTGACTTGGGCTGTGGTCTGCTGGTCTCCAGTGTCACAGGTGTATCTTCCCGCATCTTCTGGCTCTGCATTATGAATCACCAGCTCTGCCACTGTCCCCTTCTGCTTCATTTCATATTTGGCACTTGCCTGGAGCGTGGCTTCTCCCTTCTTCCACACCACGGTGGCATCAGCTTTTGTGAGTTCACAGCGCAAGGAGACGGATTTCCCTTCTTCCATATCCGTGTTCTCCAGGGCTTGTTTAAAAAGCACAGGCACAGCTGGAACACAAACCAGGGGTTAGGACAAACCCTCTTGACCTGCTCTGCAACAAATGCCCCCATGAGAGCTGCCACCTCTTAAATCCAGGCCTTTTCCAAGTGAGCAGAGCAGTCCTAGACCCTCCCTTGGCTGTGTGGCGTCAAGGAGATTCTGCTTGGGAGCAGGAATAAATCCCTCCCTCAGATGTTACCATCTCACTGTGAATCCCTAGGAACATGGGGGAAGTTTCTTTCATTTAATTAGGACCCTTTCAGAGCCCTCTGGGCATCATCACCTAATGAATTCCCTGCTCCTGTAGGGCTCTGAAATAACATTCATATCCTATATTTCTCCCGCTTTCTGCTCCAGCACATACTACTTTTGCTATGCTACTAAATGCACTGTATTTGGGGAGTGCAGATGGCATCTAAGAGCCTTTGAAAAGGATGTTTTGGGGACATTGGGGGTCTAAACATTAATCACTTGTCCACCTGCAGTTTTCCAGGGACTGGACTTAGGTTTTCACACCCTTGTGCTCCAGTACTATCGGTCTCCACCTCTAACTCCAGTTTTAATCACAGCCATGTAAAGCAGCTGATAGGGCAGGAACTACAGCACAGAGAAAATTAATCCTCTGCACTTCACTTAAATATTTTTTTTCCCCCAGTAGCCCCAGACACAGAACATGAGATCACATGAATGAAATACATACAGGTATCTTGCACCTACAAGGCTGCAATATTACCTTTAAATTTTACATATTAAAGATGCCACTGCCACAAAAAAAAAAAAAAGAAGTGTTACTTGATTATTTTTTAATAGCTCTATTAAGCTCTTGATTAAGTGGGGCAATGTCTCAAACTGTACCCACCATTCACTTTGACCCGAGCAGTGGTTTTCAGTTCCCCAGCGCTGCAGGTGTAGTCCCCAGCATCTACGGATTTCACATCTCGAATTATGAGCTCTGCCACTGTCCCATGCTGCTTAAATTCGTACTTCTCACTGGCATAGAGAACAGTGTCTCCCTTCATCCACTTCACTGGGGTACCAGGTTTGCTGAGCTCACAGGTCAGCCTGACTTGTTTTCCTTCTTTGGCTTCTTCGTTTTGGAGCTCTTGCTTGAAAAGAACTGGTGTTTCTGAAAGAAGGAATAACACAAATGTTGAAGGAAACACGTGAGGTTGGAAATCACTTTTCCCTTTTAGCATCAGACTTGTTTTTTGAGACAGAAAACCGCAAGAATGGAGAAGCACTAGCGAAGAGTAAACAGATTCTAACATCTCACATCTGGCTGCCAGCACTTCACAGCAGCAAAAAAAAAATTTGAGGCCAGATGCTTATTTTCCTTTTAACCCCCACCTGCACTGTCGAAGATGCTGCTGCTCTTACTGCTTTCATTATTAACTTCAGTGGCAGATGCTGCACTGCCACTAATGACACAAACTGTGCTGCAGACGGGTGCTCAGAGCTGAACCACCGGCACAAAAAACATGAAACTCCACTGAGGTCAACTCACACACAACACAAAGGACATAGAGGAACGGCAAAGCACTTTCTGTCGTGATCAGCAGTATTGATTTCTCATCATAAAAAACCCCTACAGTGTATTTTTTATCCAGCATGAACACAGACTTAAAAGCAGCACAGAGCCAACACAGATAGGGAAGTGCAGCTGAAGGTGACAGGGTCCCTGTGGAGCTTCCCCAGAAGGCTCTGTCACAGCCTGGGATTCGAGGCTTCATGGTGAGCTAGTGCAGAGAAGGCACTTTTGGGGGAAAAAAAACCACCTCAATTGAAATGTTCAGATAAGGAAAAAATAAATTCTTCTTGAATTCTGCTGTCTTGTGAATATGCAAGCCAGCTACTGATCTGTGATGCCCTTAACCTGCGGCTGTTGGAAAACTACAGCCTGGGATCCTGTTCTCCTTTTACCTCTAGTTTGGGACACTGGGTGTCACATGACTACTGAATTTCTGTTTCCTCTTTTTGCATTCTGCTGTTCTTTTGTGACCCTAAAAGACAAAGGACAGTTCCAACAGTGCAATTTCTTGTGGACATCCTTATGACTTGACTTCTTGACCTGAATCCATGTGTTTAAATCCTACATCCGTCCACACGCTTCTCTGTGAGGGGAAAAATGGGGCTGTTGTGGGAAATTACAAACGTGGTTCTTTTCTAACAGATAATTGTTCATCCAGGTCCTACTGAAGGCAACACAGATCTTTGTTTTGTGTGTAATGGGCATTGGGAAAATACCTCCGTGCTACAGAAAGACAGAAAATCGGGATCATTAACCACCAACTCTCCTTCATTGCATCATCAAGGTCTCCTTCTTGCACAGCCTCAAGCTGGTTCTTTGTGCTCTAGAAAAATCTTGTGAGCAGCTTGTCCTCCCACTCTGTGCTCTGGGGTTCAGGTTGACCTTTCCAACAACCCAAATGCTTTTTTTGTTCACACTGACTTCCCTAATCCAGGTGCAGCTTCTGATCAGTCCATCCCAAGTGTGTAACACCAGCTACACACAGGACATCCTCTGTTTTGGATAAACACAGCCTGTGCCTGTCAAAACCTTTGTGTTCCTGCTCAAACCTGCCCAGGGGAGTGATTTAACTCACAGAGTGATTTAACTCAGAGACAGAGCTCCTTCTAAGCCTGGGGCTGGGACAGTGACTCGGGACAGGCAGGAGCAATTATGAGGTGATCAATTATTTGGTGAGCCTGGTTCTGACATGGGCTAGACCCAACTCATACCTAACTCAGAGTTAAAAGACTCACCTAAGAAGAGAACTTTTGCTTCAGCTCAGACAACAGCCCTTAAGATCATAGAATCATAGAACTTTTTTGGGTTGGAAGGGCCCTTTAAAGCTCTTCTAGTTCAATCCCCCTGCCATGACCCGGGACATCTTCAACCAGACCAGGCTGCTCAGGGCCCCACCCAACCTGACCTTGAATGTTTCCAGGGATGGAGCATCCACCACCTCTCTGGGCAACCTCCAAGAGTGTTCTACCACACTCATTGTAAAAAACTTCTTCCTTACATCTAATTAAATCAACTCTCTTTTAGTTCAAACCATCTCCCCTCGTCCTATCAAGCAGGAGAGCACCTCCTGCCCGATGATGCTCATTGGGTGCATTGCTCTGAATAAATCTGGCTGTGTAAAGCAATTGCACAGACAAATGTGGGGGCGGGAGTTCCCTCCTTGGAGAGACCCATCACTGGAGACAGCTCCAGGAGGTGATCCATCCTTTCTGTGGATTACCTCTTAGCCTGGGGTGTTCTCCTACTGCTTTCTTTTTGGGATTTGGAAGGAGATGATCTTTAATGTACCTTCTAACCCAAACCATTCTAGGATTTCATGATTCTCAGAGGCACTTAGGTTTCTCAGAGCTAGAGCTAGGTCAGATGAAGGATTCTCCTGTTTCACATTCTGTCACCTCTCTGGCTCCTGTTCTGGATGACTTGATGAGAACATCTCAGTGCACAACACGAGGTCCCTTTTCAGTGTAGTTTCATGTCTTTATCATTTCAATTAATTACTCTGAGCTTGGTGTTAGGACCCAAACCATCATTCCAGAAGTTCTTACCCTTGACAGGAATAACTGCACTACTTTTGGCTGCTCCATCCTCACCCTCACATCTGTCACTGTCTCTTTCTTCTGCTCTGTGAATGACAAGTTTGGCCTCAAACCCTGACTGGCTGATGTTGTATTTGGAAGAATTCCTAAGGCTCTTCCCATCTTTGCACCACTCCTCAAGGCTATCTGATCAGGAGGTGGCACAGTGAGGGCTCACATCCTCTCCCTCAGTAACTTCAGTGTCAACCAGCTCCTTTGTAAAAGTGCAGGGCTTCTCCAGACTCATATAAAAACCATCTGAGATGGTTCAGAAGAGGTGTGGGTTCTCAGATCACAAGTAATCTGTGAGATTTGCACCCAGGATTGCTTGTAGCAAAGATATAGATCAGGGTTATATCAAATAATTTGGTGTTCGTGGCTATAAAGCCCTCAGGAAGGTGCCAATTACGTCACAAAATGTTGTTTAAATACCTAATGATATCTGGCAGAAATGGAGAAGAAAAGATTCCTGCTGAAGAACATAAATAATTAGCCTTTTGCAAATAAAACTTTTCATTTTCCCTCAGGAAAAAGAAATCCATTTGCATTTCTGTAGCTTGGCAAAATTTGGGCAACTTTTCCAACTTTGTAAAAAGAAAAGTTCTTTGAAATAAATGCGGTTATGGAAAAAAAAATGAGATTATGATCTGACACGGTGCAGACTGTGTGTTTTACATCTCTGGGCAATGAGCAATATTTATATTTCCAGTAAGGAAACATCTCTCTAATCCCACATTCTTGGGCTGTCTGGCATTCATTTTATTCCTTTGCTACGAAACACTGCAGTTTTAACTCAGTTTAACTTCTCCAGAGACAACAATCCATTGTCAACAATGAATAGCAGGTTGCACACGCAACGTTGTCCTTCAAACAATGAAAACTGAATTTAAAACTTACTGGTTGCACTTTTTTTTTCTCATTGAATTAATTGATTTCTCCTCATGAATCATCACCTTATCAGCTTGAGAAAAACTGAACGAGGCATCCGCTGTACCATCACTGTATTATAACATTCCCATCTAAATCCAATAAGCACTCCAAGAGCTGTCTAGGATTACAAAGAGTTCGTTCTCCAGCCATAATTTCATTGTATAAATAATGCTATTCTTGCACATACACAGGTAAACAATGATGGTGCTAAATTTTTAGCATTTTTTGTGGGGGTTTTTTTCCACCTACCCACATTAACCCCACTAATTTCTACTCATCATTCCTTCTCCTGCAGTTGTGATGATTGATTTACCTTTAACAACCAAACTGGCGGATGTTTTCTTATCACCAGCTTCAAATGTAATGACCCCCGAGTCCTTCAGTGAGAGCTTTTTCAGCGTTAGCAGGTGATATCCACCAGGCTGGGACTGGATCTCATTAAGTTCATTGGTATGGAGTGGGGTTTTATCCAAAAACCACTGCACTCTGCTATAGTCTATGGGAGAGATTCTGCACTTGAACATGGCAGATTCTCCTTCTAACACAGTGACATCCTCCAGGTCTTCCGTTATTAGCACTTTCTGGCCTGAAAGGAACATAAATACATCAATTACTGCAATCTTCCGTTTCTGGCGTGAAAATTGACACGGAAAACTCCCAAGATTTCCCCCGTGAGCATTTCAAGAAAGAAAAATGTTTGTGATAGAGAAGATTGAAACAGAATTCCCCTGATATTGACCACAAAACCCACTCACAGGAAGATAATATATACAGGACACACACCAAAATAGGGTGAGGACAACTTTAAAGCACCAGAAAACATAAAGCAGAACAAGTAGCCAGTACAATGCAAATCCAGGGTTATAAATTTTCTCCTAATGAAACTCCCTGGACAGGTTGGAAAGATGAGTCTCTGACAGCATTATTGGGATCTAAACATCATGAAGACATGATCCCTCCCTTGACAACCTCCGTGATTTTCTAGAGCAAATATAAGTTGGTTTCTATGGGATAGGACTACTGAGCCCACACCTTCTTTAAGTTCAGTCCAGACATAAACCCAGTGGGAAGTGAAGAAAATGTCTGACTGTGGCTTTGGTAAAAAAACCCAAACCATCTGCCCTGAAAACCTGCCTGTATAGACAGATACCCCCCTAACTAAAAATAAATACATAAACACATCCACAAAGACAAACCTCACTATAAATATATATATAAAATAAGGTTATCACTGGATACAGAAATATCTCTGATGTTCCTCCTACTTATAAAAACCAGCGTAGGGATGTTTTACTTTGATGTTTGTGACAGAGAAGTGTTTTTTCCACTCAGAAAAGCTGGTGTTAAAAACCTCAGAGTGAATTCAGACAGCCCAAAGCCTGAGGTTATGATGGGGATTAAACACATTTCTTCGCTTCTCAAAGAAGCTCTTCTGCTCTGACAGAAGATAGAGGAGGAGTCTGACTTTTCCCCTTTGTCTTTAATAACTAACTACTATAATTAGCAAGTGGACGCTGCTGCTGCACCTCCATCTGACTATTCTTGAATCATTTTTTCAGAGGGCAGGGTTAGATTAGATATTATAATTAAATTCTTTACTCTGAGGGTGGTGAGGCCCTGGCACAGGTTGCCCAGAGAAGCTGGGGCTGCCCCTGGATCCCTGGAAGTGTCCAAGGCCAGGTTGGACGGGGCTTGGAGCAACCTGGGATAGTGGAAGGTGTCCCTGCCCGTGGTTGGGGGTGGCACTGGATGATCTTTAAGATCTCTACCCACCCAACTCATTCCATGATTCCATGGACCACTATTTATCCACTACCTTTTAGAAACCACTGCTGGGAAGAGGCACCAAGGACATGAAGAAAAGCCTGGAGGCAGAGTAATTTTCCCTCATCCAACAGCAGGCACTGCGAATCACTTCCATTTTATGTTCACACAGGAACACCAATTTCTCCTCACATGAGCCTTTGGGGGTTTAAATCACACCCAGAGTACTCCAGGTGTAATTGCTCCAAACTGCTCTGCGTATCCAGCTTCGCATTCCTACATTTTTGGCCACATGTTCCTGCCACCATGAGGGAGACAGAACCAGACATCAGTGGCTCTGCTGCCTTGCTCAGATACAGATCTGCCTGTGCATGTTTCCCATGGCAGAAACAGGATTTACAATCACATTCCTCTCATTCATACCTTGCACAGTTAGCTTGGCTCTGGACTGCGCGTCCCCAATATCACAACTGTAAGTGTCACTGTCACTTTTCTCCAAGTTCTTTATGGTCAGCTGGAGGACTTGTCCTTTCTGTGTCATCTCGTATTTCCTGCCAGCCCTGAGCTCAGCGATGCCTTTCCTCCAGACCACAGAGGATGCCGCTCTCTCACTCTGGCACACAAAAACTGCGGTTCCACTTTCATCGACTTTCAGGTCTGAGAGATCCTTGACAAAATAATTAGGCTTTTCTGGAAGGAAAAAAGAAATTAAAAAAAAAAATAATGACAGGGGCAGACTTGTCACCCAAACTAATCCTGAGCATCCAGAGTGGTTTTGAATCCCCTCTACCCCCACCTGTAGAATGATCAAGTAAATAATCGTAGAATCAATTAAGTAGAAAGAGATCTTTAAGATCACCAAGTCCAATCATTAATTTGACTAAACCATGTCCCCAGGCACCACATCTACACATCTTTTAAACCCTCCGAGGATGGCGACTCCACCACCTCCTTGGGCACCCTGTTCCAATACCTGACCACCCTTTCCATGAAGAAATTTCTCCTAACATCCAGTCTAAATCTTGAGGCCATTTCCTCTCATCCCATCAGACGGAACACATCTAAGAAGATCACCAGCTACCCCTCCCATCGCAGGACATATCAGGTGAAGTATCTCCAGGTAAGTTTAATGCCATGGTCCAGGTACTAGTGAGGTCTCCACTTGCAGATGGTTTTCATCACTCATATTCAAAATAGAATAATTCAAATTACCAGTTTTAATTGGCTTGTTACAGAGCCCATAATATTGTTCAGTATTCACAAGGTGTTTTTTCATATCTTATTTTTTTAAGCTTTCAATCAATGTTTTTTGAAAACTAAAAACTGATCCTGTCCAGGGAGGTGGAGGAGAAGAACATCTCCCATGCTTGTAGATATCTACCTCAAACTCTGAACCTGCCAGCTCCTCTGCACCCTTCAACTGACCTTGCACTGTGATCCTGGCTGTTGTTTTGGAGGCCTCTGTCTCACAGGTGTATTCCCCGCTGTCCTTGACCGTGGAGTCACGGATGGTGAGAATGGCCCGTGTTCCCTCTTGCTGCAGGTCGTATTTCTGGCTTTTCCGGATTGCTTTGCCATCCTTGTACCACCTGATGTTCACATCAGCTTTGGACAATTCACAGCTCAGGTTGATGTCCTGCCCTGCTGATGATGTTTTATCCTCCAGCTGTTTTGTAACCTCAGTAGGTTTTTCTGCAGAGATTAAAAAAAAAAAAGAGCCTTTGAATGAAAATCATCTCTATGTGGTTGGGGTTTCTGCAATTCAAATCATAGAATTCCAGAATGGTTTGGGTTGGAAAAGACCTTAAGGATCATCTCATTCCACCCCCTGCCATGGACAGGGACACCTCCCACTATCCCCGGCTGCTCCAAGCCCCATCCAACCTGGCCTTGGACACTTCCAGAGATGGGGCAGCCACAGCTTCTCTGGGCACCCTGTACCAGGGCCCCACAACCCTCACAGGGAAGAAATTCTGCTGTATATCTAACCTAAATTGCCCCTCTTTCAGCTTGAACCCAAATATCCACAAAGAGTTTGCATGCATAGTTTGCTGGCGAACCTCATGAAAATACCCCCAGGAAATCAACCCCTAGAAGCTTTCTGTTCCTGTTACCTTTCACAACCAGAGAAGCCTTGGAGGTGAGACCACGGGCAGTGAAGATGACTTCCCCAGTGTCATCAGGAATCACACTTTTGATACTCAGTGTGTATTTCCGGCCAGCGTTGGAGGCTTTAAATCTCCCCCCACTTTCCACTTTTCTCCCATTCAGCATCCAGTTGAAGTCGTCAATGCTTTCATGGGACAAAACGCACTCAAAAGTGCAGTCTTCTCCCTCCTGGATTTCAGTGTTCTTGAGCCTTTTGGTGATGCCGATGTTCAGTTCTGGAGAACAAAAATTACAGTGATACAAGTTAAAAATGCTTTTATGGTAGACATGAGTAGAGTAATGGCGTTCTTAACTCATAAGAGGGGTTTGTCTGCCGGATTGGCAGGACACCACTGCGTTCCTTACAGATGTCTGTGACATGGGAAGGATTTCTCAGACTCAGAATCACCATAAAGTTGTAGAAAAAGGGATATGTGAATCTCCTGGCTGTGCTTGGGAAGGACTGCATGGGGAACAGTTCAGTGGGGAAGAGTCAAGATTCAATGAGGCAGAGGGAAGAAAAACTGTTGGAAAAGAAGCCTCTGGGACAAAGTGTGAGGTTCTTCCCAATGCTGATAGGACAAATGGGATGTTTGAATTTTTTAACTTGTTACTCCTAGTTTTCGAACCAGGCAAATTCAAAATTTTTCTCATGAACATTTTGAGTTTGGAAGCCATGAACAATTCTTTGTCCTTCAGGCTGACACAAGGATTAGAGGACAGGCTGAATCACTGGGTTCCTCAATAGATATTGTTGTCCTGCTTTTGTGTTCCTACAATGGACTCTGAGTCAATAGCTCAAAATACGAAACAGGCTGCTTGGGGGTTTTTTTGTTGTTACTTGGGATTTTTTAGAGAATTTTTAGTTTTTCTGGGAGGATTTCTGCACCTTAGGAATGTTCAGGAAGAAAACATTGTCACTACATTCCTGACACCTGATTTTCACTGAAACCCCAGATATACTTACACCAAATTTGACAGGGATTGTTCAGACACCACCATATTATGTGAGATTTTTGCAGGAATAGGTGTGAGCCCAAGGGACCAAGCCCATCCATATTTCCAGCACCCCTTGACAGGCCACTGTCTACAACACTTACCCTGAACGCTGACCTTTGATTTGGCAACGTCAGTGCCGATGTCACAGGTGTATAACCCCGCATCTGTCTTTTCAAGGTCATGGATAAGGAGGCACAGGGTCTTCCCAGACTGTATCACCTCATACTTTTTGCTAGAAGTGATCTTCACACCATCCTTTTTCCAAACAGGTTTGACCTTCTCTTTGGAGACTTCACATTCCAGTTTGATCACTCCTCGCTCCTCACCGAAAATGTCATCCAAGGATTTCATGAAGACAGCAGGTTTCTCTGAAGGTTAAGGGGCAAAACAGAGAACAACCAGGATGTTTGAGACCCTTTCAGTTGCTATCAAATATTTAGAGACATTGATAAACCCTTGTCAATATTGCTGATACCAATGAAGGACCTAAACCAGCGTCACCCTCCAGCACTCCCAAGTCCTTCACCCTGCTCTCAGTCCTTCATCCTGCTCCAAATCACTTCATCCCAAGACTGTGTTGACACGAGGGGCTGCCCTGACCCAGGTGCAGCACCTTGCACTGGCCTTGTTGAACCTCAAGAGGTTCTCACCGTCTCACTTCTTGAGCGTGTCCATGTCCCTCTGGATGGCACTTCAGCCTTCAGGCATGTCACATGCACCACTCAGCTGGGTGTCACCTGCACACTTGCTGAGGGTGCCCAAGAACATGTTAAACCACAGAAACTCAGTTGTGTGACTGAACTTTAAGATGTATGAAAGACAGCAGGAAACTGTCTTCTCATGGCTGAGTCCAGCTCCAGAACTGATGTATTAGAAGTCATAGAATCACGGAATATGCCGAGTTGGAAGGAACCCACAAGGATCATCCAGTCCAACTCCTGTCCCTGTACAGGACACCCCAACAATCCCACCCTGTCCCTGAGAGTGTTGTCCAAATTCTCCTGGCGCTCTGGCAGCCTTGGGACCATGATCATCCCCTGGGGAGCCTGGTCAGTGCCCCACTACCCTCTGTGTGAAAAATATTTTCCTGATATCCAACCTAAACCTCCCATGACTCAGGTCTGGCCGTTTCCTCAAGTCCTGTCACTGGCCACCAGAGTGAAGAGATCAGTACCTGCCCTTCGATTTCCCCTCACATGAAGATGTTGAAGCCCACAGTGAGGTCTCCCCTCAGTCTCTTGTTCTCCCAGCTGACCAGACCAAGTAACCTCAGTTGCTCCTCTCAAGGCTTCCCCTCCAAACCCTTCACCATACTCATGGCCCATATTTAATAGCTCAATGTTTTTTATCTATTTAACAGGAGGGCCCCATGGATTTGGTAAATAATGGCTCATTTGCATTTCTCATTTTCATTCAGGAACGTGGTCTGGACCCACCTATCACCTTCAGCCGCACGCTCTCCGACACCTTGTCTGACTTCATTGTCACCGTGCCAGCATCCTCAGGCTTCACCTGCTTCATGGTCAGCGTGTAGCACTTGCCAACGTTCTTGATGTCGTTGAAGTTGTTGGTGTAGAGGAGGGTGCCGTTGAGGAACCACTCCACGTCCTCGTCGTCGTGGGACAGCTCGCAGGAGAACACAGCAGAACTGTCTTCCTCAATCTCCACGTCCTGCAGGTGCTTGAGGACCTCTACATTGCGGGCTGAGGGAAACCAAGGGGCACCGTCACCACCATCATCATAAATCAGTTGTTATCACAAACAATTTCATGGTGTTTTTTCATTTCATTTACTAGGTTCTGCATTTGCTCCAACAGAAAAAAAAATCCATTAAAAAGACTAATTAAAAATGGTCTAAACACTCAGTTCTCTTTTTATATATAAATCAGTTCGGGGGGTTTGTTTGTTTGTTTGTTTTTTGTTTAAAAATAAGTCATTCTTTCTTAAATGTTGTTAGGTGATCCTAAGCATCCCACAGAGCTCCAGTCCCTGTGTGCTGGTCACTGCACACACAAACACATCTCAACTAAATTGTCCCTCATTTCTAGGGAAACTGTGACACAGAGGAGAGAAGAAGACAATGGTTTTGGCCATAAAGGCAAAATACAAAGAGATTGAGCAACTTGCTCAGGTTTAGGGAGCAACAGGATTTTGATTCTTTTCTTTCCCAGTCCTTGGGCAGAGGTTTCTCTTTGCAGCTTCTCCCCTCATAGAATGCTGTTTCTCAAGGATGAGATAACTCAGAAGAGGGTTTGGGAGTAACTTGATTTTTTATATATTTATTTGTTTGGATAGAATGGAGTCACAGAATCATTTAGGTTGGAAAAGTCCTCTAAGAATGAGTCCAACCATTCCCCCAGCACTGCCTAGGTCACCATGGAACCACATCCCCAAGTGCCACATGCACGAAACTTTTAAACCCCTCCAGGGACGGTGACATCACCACTGCCCTGAGTAGCTCATTTCAGTATTTGACAACACACTCAATGAAGAACCTCTGCAAGGCCAAACTGCTACCAAGAGCTGCTCCCTGGGCTTTTGGAAATGATTCTGTGGCTCAGCTCCAAGTCTCGCTGGAAGTGACACAGTCAACATCTTTTCTTACTGTGTCACCTGAGGGGAAGAACTGGCTAAAAACAGTCCCATGACCAGACGAGATAGAACACCACTATGAATAACAATTGTACTCAGATATAACATAGCAGCTATAAAATGTATATATGGCAGATATACAAGTGTATAGCAGATAGACAAGCGGACACAGTGGTCAGGAAATGAAAACCATAGCCAAGATCACCAGAATCAGAGGCCTGTAGCAGTTTAACATAAAGGATATCTTTAGTCAGAAGCACCAGAGGTCTAATTCCTCCTATGAAATGGACAATAATGTGTCTTGACAAATGTTAATTTCCACCTTACCCAGATGGTGCCCTCCCACATCTGTTACTAACTTCACAGCAAGAGATGGATTTCAGCACTGTGGAATCAGCAGTTTGTTTGTGACACTGCATTTATATAAAATTAGAAGATAACTGGGAATCTACCTCTCCTCAGAAGGAGGAACCAGAGTGAAACAGGGAATCATAAAGACCAGCACCAGGCCAGCCCTGCTGCCTCAAACCTCTCAGTACCTTCAACGCTCAGCGTGGCTTCGGTCTCGGCAATCCCAGCCCTGCACTTGTACACACCGGCGTCCTCAGGCTTCACCTTCACAATCTTGAGCTCTGCTGAGTACTGCTCCCGCTTGATTTTGTACTTCTCCGAGGGCTCAATGAGCACTTGGCCCTTGAACCACTTCACATGCTTTGGGGAAGGCCTGAAGTCACAGGACAGGATGACCGAGTGTCGCTCCAGGACAGTCTTGTCCTCCAATTTCCTGGTGATCTGGATGTGGTAATCTGCAAAGCAGGGGTGGGAAAGCAGAATGGATCAATCTAAAGAAGAGGAAGGTTTTAATTTGTATTTCATAGCCATTAATTTCATGTATGACTTTCACAACTGTTTTGTGAACTGCTCAGGCCCTGCTACAAGTGTCTCTAACAGAGCTCATGTGCTTTGAAGTTACAACAGCACGATGACCTATAGGGAAAGCTGATTTCTGTAAGATAATACTGTATATTAACCACCAAATTCATGGTCCACTTCTGGCTCAGGGCTTGCTGAATTGCTCTTTAATTGAGGTTTTCATTCAAGTAGGAGCAAATTAAAGACAAAACAAGGACTTCAGGATGTGATTGGAGAGATTTACCATGGTGACAGTAGAAGACAAAAAGCCTTGAGGCTTTGTCCTAGATCAAGTCAACGACAAAATGAATCAAGTAAATGAGCTATCAAAATTGTCTAGTTCAGAAATGGGACAAAATAAACTCTCCTGGCAAATTTCATCTGTTTTGTCCTCTTTGATAAAGTCAAGAGAATAAAAATAAATCTAAAACCAGTTTTAGCTTGATAGATTTGAATACCAGGGACACCAAAGTCATTTAATAAGATCCCTTCCTAGGACATTTCTGGCTCATTTGGTACATCCCGCATTGCTCCCAACAACTTCCAGCTGGGAACTAAACAGATCTTCCAGGTACACACACATTTCCAAGAATCCAGTGGATCTTAGAGAGCATCTATAACAAATTACTTTCCAGGTACTATGAGAAGGAAGATCTTTGTTCTGATTCACGTAACATATATGAAATATCACATTACCTCTGACAAGCAGGTTCGCTGTGGATTTGGATTTGCCAATGGAGAACTGGATGGTGCCTGTCATATCAACACTTGTTTTTATTATTGTCAGCCTGTGGATGGTGCCTTCCTGCTGCATGATGATGTTTCTGCCAGCCTGCAAGGCTGCTCCCTTCAGAAACCACTTGGCAGGTTTCACAGATGGAATGGATGTCTCACATTCAAAATTGGCTTCTTCAGGCTCAGTCACATCCTCATCACACAACTCTTTCACAATATTAATGGCTTGCTCTGGATGGAACAAGAGAGCAGGGATTTAGGAGTCATGAAACCTTTTCCATTATCAGCCTGAACACTCATGCCATCTTTTCTGCACTTACGAACTCAAAAAGCCTTAAAACATCTTTTTTTCTGTATAAAAGCAAACAGATATTGCTGGTCACAAGCCAGAAAGTGAATCTGTATCTCTTGATTCCTAGTCCTAATTCTAAAGCCACCTTCCTATCCTGATATCAAATATGAGGCACTATAAAATGGAAAAAAAGTTCATTGGAATGCAGATGTTGATAATAGGAGCTGCAACATTCATCTGAAAAACAGACTTTCTCCAATACATTTGATAAACATCTCTGGAATGGGAATTTCCTCATTTTCCTTAGGAGAATATGCCATACATTCGTTTTTCAGGATGTTCCTGTGTGTAAAAGGATTCAACACCACAACGGACTTCAGAATAAATAACATCAGATAAAAATCCTTTATAAGCAGTATTGTGTTTCCAGAGTAAATGGCAAGTGAATCAGCCCATCCTCCTCCCAGTGCAGTCTAGGGGTGAAAAAAGGGGGGTTCTACCTTCAACGAAGAAATTAGCACTGGTTTTGTCATCGAAGGCATCACAGGTGTAGGTGTCCTCATCTTCGTAGTCGGCGTCGTTGATGATGAGTTTCCGATAGACGCCCTCGCTCACGATTTCGTATTTGTCACCGGGGTGAATTTCCACGTCCTTTTTGAACCACCGGACCTTGGCGTTGGCTCGGGACACCTGGCACTCCAGGAACCCGCGGTGCTTCCAAAGGGCGATCTTATCCCGCAAAGGCTTCACGATTTTTACGGGCAGCTCTACGAGAGCAAAAAAATGTGCTAATCAGTACAGTCTCCATGAAAGGTGCCAGTTAAAAACTCATTAGCAATATTTCTTTTATGTTCAGTAATTTGGATGATTACAGGAATCCCCGCAATGCTGAGCACTCGATTAACAAGTTTGATCAGCAAGAGCTAATTAAAGGGAAACTTTTCCTCCATATTTTACCAGTGGAGTGGCTGAACTGCAGAAGTAACTGGTGATTTCCTCAACACCCCACAGCAGTGCTATGGTAAAGCCAGGGACTGATCTCCAGTTTCCTGAGCTCCTCAGCAGTGTGTTAATTCCAATTTCTTCTTCTCTCTCCCTCTATCACACTGTTTTAGTTAAACACACCCCAAAAAATGCTGTTTTCTGTTATAGCATACACCAGAAAGTGAAAATGCAGGAGAAAGTCAACCTAGAGCTTTTTGTCCCTCAAATTTCACACACAACTTTAAATGTCTAAAGGTGCAAATACAACCTCCTGAGAAAAATAACTGTAATTAAGCCAAAATAAACTCCCAGCTGATATTTACCAGGCAGAACAGTAGGCAGGAGTTTTTCTTTCCCTGAACGCTGTAGGAGTTTTTTAACCTTCTCATCTAAAGTGCGGGAAGTGAATTGGTTTGTAACGTGACAGAGCAAAAGCAGTGCTGGCACAAAAAGCAAAATTACCTTTTACAGTTAGATGAGCTCGAGATTCTGCCTTTTCTGCTACAAATTTGATCTCAGCCGCATCCTCGACATAGACGCGCATGTAAGTCAGGGAATAAGTCTTTCCTGGGGACAGACACACAACCAGACATGGCTCAGCTTCCCCAGAGTAAAACCTTATTCTCTGGTCTCCCATCCCAGCCCCTACTCCAACCCACCCCCATTCCAGAGCAAAATCCCCCTTTTTCCTCCTACCGTCCTGCCGCATTTTGATGTTCTCAGAAGTCTTCAGCTTGTTGTCGTTTTTGTACCACTGGGTTTCGACCTCATCGTGTGAGATCTCACAGATGAAAGATGCACTCTCGTATTCGTTCACTTCCACGTCTTCCAGTGGTTTTACAATCTTGATATCTCGGGCTGTGAAATCATAAAGGCAAATATTTTTGGGGGGGTTCTCCATAAGTGAGTGTGGTGTGTTTACCTTCTGCATAATTACATGGAAAAAAAATGGGATTGTGTTTTATTGTAGACCAGCCTTTCTTCCTGGGTAGTCTCTTCAACCCAGTGAATACTTTGGATGGCTGAAGCTTCTTGCAAGAGGATTTTATGGATGCTGGAACTTCATACAGGTATTCATGAAAGAAATACCCATATTAATGAAAGAAAATCCGCCAAGAGAAGCTAAACACAAGTCTACGGTCTCTTAGGTCACTATAAACACGCCTCATTCATGCTTCTCTGCGTGCTCTCCTCTGTTTTACATAGGAGATATCTTTTTTCAGAGTCTCCTGAACTGAGTATAACCCTTTTTAACTCTGTACCTTGGCACTCCTTCTGTCAGAACTGACCTGTTTACCTAGCTGTGCTACTGCAGCCCTTTCCTTTTGAAAGGGAAGGCCTTGATACACCTTGGATCAGCCTCAGGAGCAGAGTTGAAATGCAAGCAACAACCCATCCCAATCCCACAACCAAGCAGAAAAGGAGGAGTTCAGCAGAGCAATGGGACAGATGTCCATGAAGATCCTGCTGAACCCAAGCGGCCACATGAGGACAGTATCTAGTAAGCAATGAGAAAGATGCTCTGTCTCTCAATAAGAAAGAGCTGATCTGTTTTTCGGATGCCCCTCAGGAAAATAACATCTGCCAGGGCACAGCAGAGCTGTCTGTTGAGTAACTTGCCTTTATCTCAGAGCTTATCTCAGGTGCTTCAGAGCCTGGTGACAAAACACACCTGGTGCTTCAGCGGCTGCTCAGCACAACACTCAGAGGGAAAAACTGCCTCGAGCATAAAGGAGAGGTGCAGGCAGAAATAATGACCCTTTCCTTAGCATTTACAACCTAAAAATTAGGGCACTTCTTGAGCTCATACCCAGGGCTTGTGCAGACCCTATTCAGGGAAAGCCCCCCAAGACAATAGTGCCACCAAACCATGTCAGCAGCAGCCACTGAATCCCTGCTTTGTGCCAGGCCGTCCAGTATTTCCTGACATGACAACCCAGAAACACTATTCAGATTCCAGAGAATAGAAATCATTTATGATAAAAGGAAAACTAAGTTAGGACCTCTTCCAAAAATACTGCAAGGACAGAGCAAGCACAGGACACCAGGAAGAGAAACTTAATCAAAATGAGCAATTGTGAAAAACAAACACTCCACAAAGAATTTCTTGCTGTATAGCCAAAAATACTACAGTAAATGTATTTTCCTACTTCAGCCAAACATACCATGAACCTTTAGAGTAGCTGATGTCTTGTCTTCAGCTGCTTGACACATGTAGGTTCCCTGGTCTTCATATTCACACTTGTGAATAATGAGGCTTCTCGTATTTCCTTGGGAGATCATCCCAAAGTTTTTACTTTGCCGGATCTCCTTCCCGTCCTAGAAGGGGAAGAGGCCAAAGAAGATCACCCTCAACTCCTGTACGTCTGCAGTGAGCAAAACAGACACTCAAATCTGTACTTATTTCATCCTTCTTGTTGGACTTAATGGAAAACTGTGTTTAAAGGAACATGTGGTGAAACTTCATCACACCGCAAAGATTTCAGGAAGTTGGAATGGCTGAAGAACACACAGAACTTTTGGATGATCTCTGACACCTGTTCGAAGGCTTAAAACACCATGCAGGGTTGGCAATGAGTCCCTTCAGACATAAATGGTTTTAAAATAAAAGAGGGTCAATTTAGACAGGAAATAAGGAAGAAGTTTTTTTCGCAATGAGGGTGGCAAAAGACTGGCACAGGCTGTCCAGAGAGGTGGTGAATACCCCATCCCTTGAAACATTCAAGGGCAGGTTGGGCAGGGCTCTGAGCAACCTGATCTGCTTGAAGATGTCCCTGCTCATGGCAGGGGGTTTGAAATGAGATGACCATTTAGAGCTACCTTCCAGCCCAAATTCCACTTTGAAGAATTGTGGCTATCCGAAATTAAGGAAAGTATCAGCTGAGCCCCAAGGAAGGTACATGAAATGCCAGACCTGATCCCCAAAATGGCTGTCTAGGGAAAGGGAATTGGACTGTCACTGACTGAGGAAATTGAGGCTTCCCTTTAAATCACAGTTCCCAAAAAGGCTGTAAATCCTGGGTGAAAAGTGGAGTAAAACACAAGACTGCAAATCTATAACAGCAGTGCTCATGTTCTGTGCAAGAACAGAAAAGTTTATCTTTCAACCCAATATAAACCAGTAAATAAAAACCTGAGAATGATAAATTGGGAGAGTAAATGAACACAAGGGTAAGAGAGCAATGCTAAGAGCTACTGCAAAGGCTCAGGCTCCACATGCCCTGGAAGCGGAAAGAAAGGCTCTCATTGCCTTCCAGAGAAGTCAGAAATTAAAATATCACCATCCATTAAGTGCTGTACCTTGAACCACTTCACATTGGCATTGGGTTTGGACAGCTCACATTCGAATGTGGCCTTGAGCTTCTGAGTTACACTGACATCTGCCAAAGGTTTGCTGATCCTCACAGGTAATTCTGGAAAGAGAAAGTCCAGTGAATGGGGAATGGGGTCACACAAGCACTGATGGGTAGGCAGAGCCCAGTTTTCACGATTAATAAAATTTGTATTGGTTTGGGCACTTTATCCTTCCCTCCCACTTTATCGTTGTTCTGTGGACAGCGATGCCACAATGATCCTGTTGGCTTTAGAAGGAAACATTATTGTGCTTTACAGCCCTTGTAGCTACAAGGAAAATTTGTTGCCTTCTTAAGTTTGCTCTCCAGGTCAGGAGAAGACAACTGCATCCACCCCAAGCAGGGTCAGAGCCTTTTGTGCCTGTGTACCTGTCACAGTGAGCCTCCCTGATGAATTAATGCCTTCTGCTTTGAAGGAGATGAGTCCTGCATCTTCCAGAGCCACCGAGGAGAGAGTCAGGGAGTGTTTCTTGCCCAGGACGCCAAAGCTGATGTTGGGTGCAGGTTTCAGCCGAACACCGTCCTTCTGCCAGGTCCCCTCCACGTCCTCATGTGACACCTCCACCTCAAAGGTGACAGTCCCTTTCTCAGCCACTTCCAGGGGCTGAAGGCCTTTCACCAGCTTGATCTGCCTCACTGGAAAACAACATGGAAAAGTTGAAGATCTCACACCGGCAGCTATGAAATAGCCTAAGAACTTCTAAATTGGACTATTTCCTATTCCTCAGGCAGGGATATTAATTCCTGACAGTTAATGGGCATTTGCCAATAAAACAACCACTTTTACAGGAAATGAAACCTGTCCATGACCACACTGCTAAAATCGATGCTATTTTTCAAATTGCTGTTTTCAGTTGGGACAAACAGGTCAACCAAATATCACAGAAAACATCACTGGCCCCTTTTCTGCCAAGGTCTATCAGTTTTTAGAAAAAGAAAGACAAATAAGTCCACGGCAATACTGTGCAGCTGTTCAATTAGGATAAAAAAAGGATGGGAGGAAAAAGCTGCAGTAAAAGGGAAAAAAAATCCAGGACGTGCTGCAAAATGTGCTGACACCTCACAGGTTGGTGGCCAAAGCATGCATGGTTTGGGTGGATGTTACCTGTTCCTACGACAAGACATCCATGCCCTATCATCTGGTAAAATGGATTTACTGCTTAAACTTGTATCACCACTAAAAGTAATTACATTGCCAAATAAAAAAAAAAAAAAAATCATGATGAAGGCTCCAAGACCTCTCCAGACAACCTATTCAGTCATCTGACCGTTAAAAAGCTTTTCTGTAGTATAACCTGGATCTTTCTCACTGCACCTGAAGTCCATTATTTCCTGGCATCATGGAAATTTTTCCCTTCCACTTTTTAATAGACTTAAGTACCTAAAAGACTGTTTTCAAGTCTTTCCTCACCTATTATTTATGACTAGCCCAGCACCAGTTGGTGGCAAGGACTTTATGGAGAAAATTAGACAGTCCTTAAGTGCTTAAATCCTGTCTTCACCTGCCCTGTGACAATTATGACAAAAAGATGTAGGAAAGGAACAGAAGTACAGGGCTATGGATGAGGCACCATCCGTTTACCTGAGAGGAAAACACCCTCAGAGAGATTTTCTCTTTTAGTTTTTTAGATCGTGGCTGAACATAGAGACATTTTGAATGAGGTGGTTTGCAGAGAAAAATCAGGACAACGGATGGCTGAAGAGAGAATATTTTGCTAAAAAATCGTACAAAGGAAAAACACAGAGCGTATCAGGGAGTGAGAAAGAGAGTAAAGAGAAGAATCTTTTAAGAAGCTTAATGGTCCAAGCTGGTGGGATGAGATGGAGGCAACAGGAACCAGCCAGATGTTCTCTGCTCACTGCCATTGCTTTCACCTCCTCTCAGTCATTTGAGTGGTGGCCAAGCCCATGGTTGTGTCCCTGTGTCCCCATGATAATGCAGAGACCAGAATCCATCTCCAAACCCTGCCCAGGGTATTTATAGAACTGAGGACCACTGAACTCACTTTCCACGTTGATCTTGGCTTGGGTCTTGTCATCGGGGCTCTCGCAGCAGTAGAAGCCCCGGTCTGCGAAGGAGATGTCCTTGACCACCAAGGTGTGCTTCGTTCCCTCAGCTTTGATCTCGATTTTGTCACTGGGCTTCAGCACAATGCTGTTCCTCATCCACTTCACCTCTGCAGGCTTGGTCAGCTCTACCTCCAAGGTCACTGTCTCCCTCTCTTCAACTGTTTTGGGCTCCAGCTTCTTCTTGAACGAGATTGAGGCCTCTGCAAGAGAGGAAATATTAGTAGGAATGTAGAGGATCCAGAAAATAGGCTTTGAGAGAAAATTAAACCAGTGGCTCATGTATCTCCAAATCCAAAGGGTTTTGGGCACCCGTATTTAATGATGCCAAAGCAGAATTAATTAGAGGGAAAGCCCCATAAAACAACATCATAGAATGGTCTGGGTTGGAAATGACCTTAAAGATCACCTAATTTCAAGCCCCTGCTATGGCCAGGGCACCAGTGCCAGCCTGTCAAAGGGGCACTGCCACCTCTTACCTCGGACTCTGAGGTTGGCTGTGCTTTCCACGCCCTCAGCATTGGCGGTGATTTCAGCTGCATCTTCCAGTGTCAGGTCAGTGATGGTGAGGCTGTGGTTGGTGTCCTTCTGAGAGATCACGTATTTCTTGCTGGCTTCAATCTTGGCACCATTCCTGAGCCAGGTGACCACAGCATCACTGGGAGAGACGGTGCACTTGAACACAGCCTCTTTTCCTTCCTCAGACACCACGCTGTTGAGACTCGTGATGAATTTCACCACTCTGGGAGCTGATGAATAGGAGTAAAACATTTAGGAGCATATTTCTGAGACTTGGCATGAGCACCTTCAAACAGCCAAAATCTTTCATGATTTTATTGGAAGCATCAATTTGATTACTTGCAGTAAGTGATCACAATACTGGGTCATCACATTTCCCACGTCTGAGTCAATTTTGTGTACAAAGAGAAGCAACAAAAGAGAGGGGAAAAAAACCCATCTTATATTTCAGAATTTGAATTCTAGCCTCAAAGGCAATACAAAGGTCAGTATTAAGAGACCTGAGCTCAACAGGTCTCACAATCATTACGTTTTTCACAAATAGAGGTTCCGCTGACACTTAGAGGGGAGTTCTGTATTTTGCTCTCAACGAAGGAGACAGCCCAGACACATGAACAAACTCAGCTTTGCAGAGTTGTAACAGCTGAGGACAAAACCCAGGGAGATCCTTCCACACTGTCACTATTAGAGACGTACGTTTGGGGACGATGGTGATGCTGCTCTTGTCATCCCTGGACTCGCAGGAATATTCTCCCTCATCCTCAGCCCGGATCCCCGTTATTGTCAGGGTTCGTTTGATCCCCTCCTCACGGATCTGGAAACGTTTGCTGGGCTTGATCTCCACACCATTCCTGCTCCACGTCACCTTCCCTTTGGCATGGCTCAGCTCACAGCTCAGGGATACACTGCCACCAATCTCGGCTTCCATGGCCTCCAGCTTCTTGGCAAACTTCACCGGGATTTCTGAGATCCAGGGGAAGGGAAAATTGTGAGGGAGGGAAAGATAAGAAACCTGTTCTAAGAAACTGGTTCTGCCCAACTTTGGAAATAAATAAACAAATAAATAAATACAATGGCCTTAAATATTTGGGGCTTAGGGGAGACAAAAATCTAACCAGAAATGTGGAAATTCAGGCTGATTCCTTAGACATGGTATTTTCAGATCACTGTCATTCTACAGGAGGATACAGAAACAGGAGGGGAGCAAACACCAGAACTACCCACCATAGGCTTCCTTATCCCCAAGTGGCCAGCAAAGGACAAAAATTGGGAATTTGGAAGCTGGAGAACTTTGCTGGTCCATGGTGGGGCATCCAGAGAAGGTACAACAAGCCTTGAGATTGGACCATTTTTCGGAAGAGTTTGAATTTCACCTCCATCATGAGGGAAGTGCAGCTGTTGGTTTGGGCCATGACCTGGGCACTACTCACCTTTCACCTGGACTCTGAATTCCTGCTTGTCATCCTTTGTCTGGCAGGTGTACAGGGCAGAGTCTGAGCTCTCGGCCGCGTTCACCGTCAGCGTCCTGGACGCCCCCTCGCTCTTGATCACACATTTCTTGCTCGCTTTTATTTCTGTGCCATCCTTGAACCACCTCACTGCAGCAGTTTCAGGTGTGACTGAGGTTGTCAGTGTGATGCTTTCATGTTCTTGAACAATGAGAGGCTCTTTCTGGACAACTTTCTTTTCAAATTTAGCCTCTGGTTCTAGAAAAGACAATAAACCAGGAAAAATAAGAATTTATGCTCAAATCCTTGACACAGCAGTTTTATATTGCTCTCTCTTCAGGATCCACACCATTCATAACCTGCAATAATCCAGGGAATATGGCTGGATATTTGTGGCTGGTATAATCTTTTCCTGAGTGGGAAGAAAGAAAATGATCTCTCAGACAACCCAGAACTTCTGCTTAGAAAAGAAGCAGAGGAAACGAAATGCAAATATTTATATTTTATCTGCTGCCCATAAAAAGCTTGTTTCTTAGAAGTAAAAACACCTATGTATTTTTCTTTGACCTTCCATTTTTAAGATTTTAGGTAAAATTAAGAAGAAACATTAATAGGCTAAACCTGAATTTATAGTCTGTTTTCTATTTGCTCCACTGGCAGGAAGGTTGGAACTCGATGGTCTTTTAAGGTTTCTTCCAACCCAAACCATTCTGTGATTCCAGTCCCTTCCTCTTGGCCTCTTCTCTATCTTGTACAACACTTTGTCACAAAACTGGGTGCTTTTGGGGCACACTCAAGCAGCAGACCAGGTTTTCCAAGTCTCCTTTCTCCATAGCTCCACTGCTGCTCTTCAAAACTTCCCGCTTCTACTTTCAGTTCCCCGTCATTGAGAGAGGTTGGGTGATAACGCGCGATAAGGAGATAAACAAAAAATTTTCTCGTATTTCCACAGCCAAAAAGTTCAGATTTCCCACCTCTACATTGCTACATTAAAAATTAATGTTTCATGTGGCTCACTGGTGTTTCTCCAGGGAAGACAGTGGCTGCTCCAAGGCTGCTGCGTCAGGAATATCCAGTTTTCCTCTAAGCCACAGGGACTGGTTCTTCACACCACAAAGTGAGCACTCACCAGTTGGTTCCACTTTGAATGTCAGCTTCTGGCCCGCAGCCTCACAGATGTATTCCCCAGCGTCCTTCTTCTCCAGCTGCTCTATCACCAGGCGCCGGGATTTGCCCACAGTCTCTATTTTGAATTTCCGAGAGGAAACGAGCAGCTTTCCATCCTTGTACCACTTCACTTCGGTTGCATCCTGTGCCACCTCACACACTAGGGTGGCACTTTCTGTCAGGACAGCCTTCACCTCCTTCTGGAGCTTTTCCTGGTTTATAAATGCAGGTTTGGGCTCTGAGCACAGAAAAAGAAGAGAATAATTATTGAGGGGTTAAAATGAGTTTAATCTTAAAGACTCCTGTAGACAAGTTAGGAAAATATTTAGGTTGTCACTTGCCAAAACCAATTGTCATCACTGAGCAGTGTCTACCTTTCTGTGGGATGGAGTTGCCACTTGGAAACCTGGGAACTAAGAGCCTAGGAATGGAAAGGACCAAGAGAATCCTTGACATCAACCCTACAGTTGCACGTCACCATGTAAAAATTTATTTAATTCAAACGTTCCCAAAGAACATCTGTCCTGCATGTCATCAAAAGCTCCCAAATTCCTTTTACTTAAGATCTCAGACACAATAAAGCAATTTCTTGGAATATTTCACAGCAAAGGGGCATTTAGAACCTGGCAGAATCAGTAAGACCTCTCAAAAGCCTGAGATCTCAATCACACAACAGCCCCAATTCAGAAAAAGTGCTGTTCACAACCCATTTTGAGATGTGCTGCTGCTGCTACTGCAAATGAAAAAACATATGCCAGCCTCTAAGTCTTCCAAAATGGGATTGGAAGTCTAAGAAGGAAGGGATTCTTTAATGGGTCTTTCCTTTCAATAGGCTCAATGCACAAGAATCATCCTTTGGGATCCCAGGAATGGGAGAGATCTGAATAATACGTTCAGAGTTATTTCTATTATATTTATACTCGCAACTATATTACATAGACCAGCTAAAAATGAGACAGAACTTGTGCTGTGCTAAGGCCAAATTTTCCTATTTCTACAAATCCAGGCAACAAAGTGCAGAAAAATTGGGTTAACCCTGCAGGCTGCAACAAAACACAGACTCTTTCAACTGAGTCATGATGGAATAGTTATTCCAATTATTGCTTTATTGTCCTCTACTTAACTCTGAAAAAGAATCTTCCCCTACCTGCGACATCAATCTTGAAGGTCAGTTTTTGGCCAGCAGCCTCACAGGTGTACTCCCCTGCATCTTTCTTCTCCACCTGACCCACCACCAGACGACGCAATTTGCCCTCAGATTCCACCTTGAACTTCTTGCTGGATGTGATGAGTTTCCCATCCTTGTACCACTTCACCTCTGTCTTCTCCTGGGCCACCTCGCAGCTCAGCGTGGCGTTTTCTGATAGTGCAGCCTTCACCTCTTTCTGCACCTTCTCCTTGTTTGTAAACACAACCTCTGGCTCTGGAAAGAGAGGGAACTTCAGAGTTTGGTAGCACTATTCAAAATGGGGTTTTGGTGAGTTTTTTATCTGTTTTATTTTGGTGAGTGAAGACATTGGGCAGATATCCTACTGCTCTTCATCATGACCCTACTTTGAAATTCACTGAAAATCGGCTGCATTGCAGAGTTGTTTTGATTTCATCAACATGTGGGGATAGAGAGGTGCAATCAATACTTTCCTTTTTATGGCCCTATTCCTACACAGATGGCTAGTTCCTAAAGGTTTTCAAGGATTGAGTTCCACGTCTTAAAGATATTCTAATGTTTTACATTGAATATATAGAATAATCTTAATCTTTCTAAGTATTTTAGAAATTGGAAAGCTGGGCTGAAAAATTTTCTCCCACCTGTGACATCAATCTTGAAGGTCAGTTTTTGGCCAGCAGCCTCACAGGTGTACTCCCCTGCATCTTTCTTCTCCACCTGACCCACCACCAGACGACGCAATTTGCCCTCAGATTCCACCTTGAACTTCTTGCTGGAGGTGATGAGTTTCCCATCCTTGTACCACTTCACCTCCGTCTTCTCCTGGGCCACCTCGCAGCTCAGCGTGGCGTTTTCTGATAGTGCAGCCTTCACCTCTTTCTGCACCTTCTCCTTTTTGATGAAAGCATCTTCTGCCTCTGCAATTGAGGGTACAAGGACAGATTTTGAAAATTCACAGACCTCTTCTCAAATGCACACATCAGCCTTTGGACTGTCGTGCTGAAATTAATTTCCCATTCACATTCCCTGCCGCCATCATCTACTGAATTTTTAACATTTGAATTACATCAAGTGCCAGTGAAGGAGTCATTCACTGGTAGTCCAAGACACAGCCCCGAAGCTGCTTTCATTTCCAGCACTGCCTTTCTTCAAAATCTGCAGAAAATAACATATCCCAAAATCCAGCAGCACTAAGGTGGATGAGGTCTGTCAGAATTAGGTTTGCTGTAAGAGGACAAGCATTAAATTGCCCAACCAATCCAAGAGTTGCAGTTTACTTTGCCAACAAAAGCAAAGATAGTGTTGTGAAACAAACTTTGTGAGCCTGTTCTGTGCCTGTAACTTTATTTCCCAATTGTTCTCAAGATGTGTCATCCCAGGACTATGCTTTTCAAATGAATGAAAATTAGCCAGCTCCCATGGTATTTGCACCTTGCCACAATCAAAAATAAATCTAATGCGTGAACTCTTCAATTTGCTTTAAATTCATTGAGATCCAACTGAAGGATGTCAAAATTAAACCTGTCCTTGATAATATTGTGGTGAAAAGAGCTGGTTGCCTCATCTGCTGCTTCTGAAAACTGTTCTAGTATTTCCACCCAGTTGACAGAGGTCATAATAAAAAAGTTTCCTCTGTAACAAAGTCTGTTTCAGAAAGGAGCTTTCACAAGAGAATGCCTGTGCTCAGATCTGCTGTGCCCTTTAATTTCTCCTGCAATTACTGAACTCTCAGTTTGCTATCAGTGCATCTTCCCAAGATTCCCAGGAAAATTCCCCAGTGATCTTCAGCCTGACCTGAGTTTGGGCTACAGAAATCCACTGCATGCTTAATTTCTAAAAAACAAAGACAGATCTAACAAGATCAACACAACTTCATGAGTAAACCAACACCACTGAATTCCTGGCTCAGTCACTGCCTGTGGAGATGGAGTTTGACAATCCACATAACTTTCCTCCAATTTTTCAGGATGAAAAACAGGGATGCAGAACATTCACTCACCTGTGACATCAATCTTGAAGGTCAGTTTTTGGCCAGCAGCCTCACAGGTGTACTCCCCTGCATCTTTCTTCTCCACCTGACCCACCACCAGACGACGCAATTTGCCCTCGGATTCCACCTTGAACTTCTTGCTGGAGGTGATGAGTTTCCCATCCTTGTACCACTTCACCTCCGTCTTCTCCTGGGCCACCTCGCAGCTCAGCGCGGCGTTTTCTGATAGTGCAGCTTTCACCTCTTTCTGCACCTTCTCCTTGTGGACAAAGGCATCTTCTGCCTCTGCAACAGAGAAACGTAAGGGGGAAAATATGTTAGATATTTATATCTTGTGTCAAGAAGCTCTTACTTGTGTGAGGTGTAGATGCTCTGCAGGATCTTGGACTTGGCAGTGCTGCTTTCACCATTGGACATGATGATCTTAAAGGTCTTTTCCAACATAAATAATTCAATATTAAACTCCTGTAAGTAACACAGCTTTGCAGTTGTATTTATCGCATAAATAAAGCAAGGTACCCTCAAAATATACTCCACGTAATTATCATCCCTCTCTGACTTGTCTTCACAAACGGCTCAGCCACCTCATTTGCAAATTTCTTATCATGAAGGCAAAGATAAAATTCTCTCTTGTGTCTTTATGATATTTCTACTCCCCAAATTTGGAACGAGCCAAATATAGCCCAATGATGAGTTGTGCCCTCCACTATGACATTATTTAGAGGATTTTACCAGGTGTTTTAGACTAAAATCGGGTGTTGCTCAGAAAATGTCTTGTAACCCAATCCCAAAGTGAGGACAAAGACACAGTCCTCAATATAGAAAAGTACTTGACGAACATTACACATAAAACTAGCATGTAAAATTTGAAGTGCATTTTTATTTCCTAAAAAAATCTGTGATTTTTCAGCAAACTGGCCTCCTGACAGGAGGGTTGGGCTTGGCTCCCAGGCAACAGGGACAGGATGAGAGGAAACGGCCTCAAGCTGTGCCGGGGTGGTTCAGGTTGGACATTAGGAGGAATTTCCCTAATGAAAGGGTTGTTAAACATTGGAAGGGGCTGCCCAGGGAGGTTTGGAGTCCCCATCCCTGGAGGTGTCCAAGGAACAACCGGACGTGGCACTCAGTGCTCTGGGCTGGTGACAAGGTGGGGATCGGGCACAGGTTGGACTCAGTCTGGGAGGGCTTTCCCAACCTCAGTGATTCTGTGATTTTGTGACCTGAGAGGTTCCTGGTTCTCCCTGGCTGGGATGCTGAGCCCCTTCCATCCCCTGTGCTACTGCCTTCTTCTCCCCTGTCACTCCCTGCAGCCTCCTGGGGCCTTCCTTGACTCCTCCTGGATGACTTTTCTCCTGTCTCCATCACGTCTGTGCTCTGAGTGGCAGCAGCTGCCGGGGAGGGTGAGGAGAAGGGATAAGCTCAGGTCGAGTTCCTCCACTGCTGACAGTGGCACTACACGTGGTCCTGGGTCACATCACAGCCTTGCTATGAATATTGCACAGTCCATGGAAACAGAGATGTCCTGCAGGGAGCAACACGGAGCAGGAATCCGGCTCATGGGCTCTGAATTTGAGCTCCTCTGTTTATATTGGCTGTAGAAGGGGTGTGAGGAGGTGTCACTGTCATTTAGAAGGCAAATGGTCTATGCTGGGTGATGCAAAACTCCTCAGAGGGACATGTCAGCAGCATTTTGACATCTGAAAGAGCTCCAGCAGACACCAAGATTTGCATTCAAAACTGATTGCAAAAATATAAATTTTTCAGCTCCCACCTACAACTTAGAGTATGAATATGCAGAGTGTATTCAATAGGTTATAAAACAAGTCTGTGTCAGTGAGGGCTGTATTTAAAATGTCAGATTAGCAGAGCAGGAATATTCCAGTCTCACCTCACTTGTCCTTTCCATTCTTGACCTTTCATATTAACCATTTTTGTAGTGATAGGAAATGTGACTAAAACATTTAGTCAGCTGCCAAAATGATTTAGACCAGTTGATAACTTCTCTTAGAAACTTATTTTAAATTTAAACAAGTATTCAGTGCAGATGACATTTCCAACCTTAAATGAAACTGGTTAGCGAAGTTTCAGTGGAAGTGAGGAAAAATATTTTCAGGACATGAAACTTTCACTGATTTAAAATATGGATTTCACTGCATACCATGGACCCTGAAATACTGAGATTTCAGAAGCAGCTCTTTTTCTACATGTCCAACTCAGTCCCAAGGTGTGCAGCAGCTGACTTTTTTTTTTTTATGTTAAGCCAAAAACTACGGTTTCATCCCAAAACCTAACCTTCATCTAACCTTCAACCTGTCCTTAAACAGGGAAGGCTTTGTGCTACCAGTGGAGCCCTGGAGTACAGAAACCCTGAAAAGCTTTCCAAGTGCAATGGCAACAGGATAAATTAAGACCCAGAAATCTGCTGCACTTTGGGATAATCTAGTAAGAGAAGGATTTCTGCTGCAGAAGAGCCAACCATTCTGAGTACTCATAATCCCTCCTGGCTTTCACACTGGATCATTTTCCAGCCAGTGCTGGACTTGCACGTCGTGTTACAGTTGTTCCCATGAGAAATACAGCAACGGTAGCTAAGGCAGGCTGACGGCACGGGGCAAGGGGTCACATTACCCTGAGCTGCCGTGAGCTCACCCAGCTGGAAAGAAAGCTGGAAACCTTCCGTTTCTAAGGCAGCCAGCTCCCTCAGAGAGAGAAATTCAAGAGTAAGCCACTAGATTTCTGGTTTCTGATGACACCTCTGCAGTAATGTGCGAACCACTGTCAGCAGTGAACAATGAATTCGGTTTATAACAATTTTGCCTGGAGAAGCTGTGGCTGCCCCATCCTTGGATGTGTTCTAGGACAGGTTGGACAGGGCTTGGAAAAACCTGGGATGGTGGGAGGTGTCCCTGCCCATGGCACAGGGTGGGAACAAGGTGATCTTTAAGGTCCCTTCCAACTCAAACTGTTCTGTGTTTTTATGAATGTCCATATTGATTTTTCTCTGGAAGACACCTCTCAAATGCATCCTTACTTATCTGTCCTTCCTTACCCATCCTCCACTGAAACTGGCAGCTCCCTCAGCCAAAGAATGAGCTACACAATAAATGAAAAAGAGCCAAAGTTCCCCAGCTCACACCCAAGTACTTCTCATAGAGTGGACTCAATAGACTCCCAACACAGTTGTTCATCTACACAGCTGAAAAAACACCAAACCTGTTTGGTGCTATAAGAAAACACAGGAGAAAATTGCTTCCCTGTTCTGATCACCTCTGCATATGAGACAAGAACTTTAATATTAAAAAAGAGAGACTTGGCTGTAAAGACAGTGGAGTGCTATGAATATTAATTAAAAACAAACAAACAAACGCTTTCTTAACATCCAATTCAGAAATGGTCGCTCAGAATGTAGCTGATGTCTGTGGCTGTCTGGAGCCTGAGATAAAATTCACCAGACATCTTGTAAAATAAACTGAGACCAAAGAAATCACAGAATCATTTAGGCTGGAAAAGACTTGGAAGATTATTGACTCCAACTGTTTCCTGAGCACTGCCAGGTCCATTACTGACCATGTCCCCAAGTGCCACATCCTCACGGCTTCTAAATCTCTCCAGGGATGGGGACTCCACCACTTCCCTGAGCAGTTCCAATACCTGACAGCCTTTTTGGTTAAGAATTTTTCTCTAATATCCAACCTAAATCTCTGGTGGAACTTGAGACCATTCACTCTTGTCCTATCACTTGCAAAAAAAGGGGAACAAAAACAGTGATTTTCATGGAAGAATACCCATAACAGGAGGAGGAATACCAGTATTGGTGATCACATAGGAGGAGGTTTTTTAACACAGTGCCCCTGCTATTGAGAAGTCTTGTTCACTATCTCAGCTGAAGGAGACACACAGGGAGGTGAGGAGCTGATATCAGGATATTTACAGGCCAACTCCAGATCTGCCCAGTCCTATACAACCTCACTGAAACGGCAGCTCAGACCAGCACCAGAAAGTACTTTAACAGAATTTCTGATATTACGTCAGAGAAAATGGGGGAAAACACCCAGATACAAAGAAAAGCCAATGAAACACAACCCAAAATCTGTCTCCCACCTGTGACATCAATCTTGAAGGTCAGTTTTTGGCCAGCAGCCTCACAGGTATACTCTCCTGCATCTTTCTTCTCCACCTGACCCACCACCAGACGACGCAATTTGCCCTCAGACTCCACCTTGAACTTCTTGCTGGAGGTGATGAGTTTCCCATCCTTGTACCACTTCACCTCCATTTTCTCCTGGGCCACCTCGCAGCTCAGCGTGGCGTTTTCTGATAGTGCAGCCTTCACCTCTTTCTTCACTTTGTCCTTGTTGATAAATGCATCCTCTGCTTCTGTGGAGCGGGAGAAGTAATTTAAAAATCACACAGAAGTTGATGGTGTCCAAAGTGATCAAACCCAAATGAAAAATACGACAACTGCCACGTCTCTGGTATGATTTAATGCTCAGACAGGACGTGGACCTTTGTCATGCCTGAGGACAACATGTCAGCCATTTCTGAGAAGAAAGATCCAGTGCCTCAGGATTTCAGCTTCTTCCCATCTCCACAAGAAATCCATTGCTTTGTTCAATAATGTAAGGGACAGATAAATTCCAAATCTCATTTGCCACTGGGACCCATATGGAAGCCTTGCTCATTCTAGACCTGTTTTCCTGCTTCTTCCAGACTTATTTTCCTACATATCTGGGAGATAACCCTACCTTTATCCCTATAAATTACAGTGGAATGGAAACACCTCCATCTTTTCATTACTGGGAAATCAGAAAACACCAAGGAGCACTTCATCCCATGGATGAAGATGTCCAGCTGTTGGCATCAATGTGACGGTGGCTGGGTAGTTGGTCTCCATCACCACTCAATGAAGGTTTAGGCGGCACAGACCCTGGAGCCCAGAGTGTGGTACATTTTTCTGTAGTAATGGAGCTTTCTGTGGCAAGAATGGAACAATCTCCCACCTGTAACGATGATCCTGAAGGTCAGTTTTTGGCCAGCAGCCTCACAGGTGTACTCCCCTGCATCTTTCTTCTCCACCTGACCCACCACCAGACGACGCGATTTGCCCTCGGACTCCACCTTGAACTTCTTGCTGGAGGTGATGACTTTCCCATCCTTGTACCACTTCACCTCCGTCTTCTCCTGGGCCACCTCGCAGCTCAGCGTGGCGTTTTCTGATAGTGCAGCCTTCACCTCTTTCTTCACTTTGTCCTTGTTGATAAATGCATCCTCTGCTTCTGTGGAGTGGGAGAAGTAATTTAAAAATCACACAGAAGTTGATGCTGTCCAAAGTGATCAAACCCAAATGAAAAATACGACAACTGCCACGTCTCTGGTATGATTTAATGCTCAGACAGGACGTGGACCTTTGTCATGCCTGAGGACAACATGTCAGCCATTTCTGAGAAGAAAGATCCAGTGCCTCAGGATTTCAGCTTCTTCCCATCTCCACAAGAAATCCATTGCTTTGTTCAATAATGTAAGGGACAGATAAATTCCAAATCTCATTTGCCACTGGGACCCATATGGAAGCCTTGCTCATTCTAGACCTGTTTTCCTGCTTCTTCCAGACTTATTTTCCTACATATCTGGGAGATAACCCTACCTTTATCCCTATAAATTACAGTGGAATGGAAACTTCTCCATCTTTTCATTACTGGGAAAGCAGAAAACACCAAGGAGCACTTCATCCCATGGATGAAGATGTCCAGCTGTTGGCATCAATGTGACAGTGGATGGGTAGTTGGCCTCCATCACCGCTCAATGAAGGTTTAGGCGGCACAGACCCTGGAGCCCAGAGTGTGGTACATTTTTCTGTAGTAATGGAGCTTTCTGTGGCAAGAATGGAACAATCTCCCACCTGTAACAATGATCCTGAAGGTCAGTTTTTGGCCAGCAGCCTCGCAGGTGTACTCCCCTGCATCTTTCTTCTCCACCTGACCCATCACCAGACGACGCAATTTGCCCTCGGATTCCACCTTGAACTTCTTGCTGGAGGTGATGAGTTTCCCATCCTTGTACCACTTCACCTCCGTTTTCTCCTGGGCCACCTCGCAGCTCAGCGTGGCGTTTTCTGATAGTGCAGCTTTCACCTCTTTTTGCACCTTCTCCTTGTTTGTAAACACAACCTCTGCCTCTGTAAGAAAACCCCAACAGTCACAAACAGCTTTTTGCAGTCCTTGTCTCTGGTTTTTAATCAAGTTCCTCCTATTCCACTGTACTCGCTCCTGACAGGTAATATCATGACGGGCCATTAGTGCAAGAAAGCACCTTCATCCCTATCTTGCTAAGAGGTGAATAGCAATGGGAGTTTTAAGGGAATTTTGGGGTAATGTCAAACCTCACAGTTTTAGCACATATTTGAATGTAGGACTTGGAGCACCAACATGCATTGCCTAAACCCTCCTCCCTCTTCTCTCTTTTTCTCTCCCTATGTCTCTCCAAGATGCCAGTGAATCAGCAGGGAACAACCCTCATATCCTCATGTCAAGGAACCATTGCTCTTTTTCTGCCTATTTGAGTTGCTCAAATTTGGTCATTCTCCCTCTACTCATGGAATCATGGAATGGTTTGCGTTGGAAGGGACCATAAAGATAATCCACTTGCAACCCCCTGCCATGGACAGGGACAACTTCTACCAGACCAGATTGCTCCAAACCCCATCCAACCTGCCCTTGAACATTTCCAGGGATGGGATCTAATCAGAGCTCGCCAAACACCTCCCCCTCCCCCTTTATCCGTCCCTCTGCTATGGCCTCACACTATGTTCCTGTGGGAGTTTTTCTGCAGACAAACCAGTTAATTGTGAGAGGAGAGGAATTTCTATACTTTCCTGTAATTTTTTTTTTGTGGTCACAACCAGTCACGGACGCAGAACTGTGTGTATAAAATATTGTTATGAAAGCTGCCCAAAAAAATCAAATACCATGGCTGAGATCTTTCACCCTGGGGAGATTTGAGATGATCCTTCAGATGCAAGACACCACTCAAAATGGAATTCTCCTTTATCTTTGGAATTCCTGGCATTTTCTCACCTCTGACTTTGACTTGGAATGTTGTTTTGTCGTCCTTCGTTTCACAGGAGTAGCTGCCTTGGTCTTGCTGTGTCACCTTCTTGATGATGAGCTTGCGTTGTGTCCCCTGGGAGACAATTGTTGTCCTCTGGTCCTGCTTCACCTCAGTCTGATCCTTCCTCCACACCACGGCCCCGCCCGCAGCTGACACCTCACACACCAGCTCCAGGCTTTCAGAAGGACTGACTGATACTTCTGGAGTCGTTTTGGGCTTGTTGACAAAAGTAACAGCTTCATCTGGAGTGGAAAGGAGAAAAGTTTATGCCTTGATGCAGGTTTATCAGCACAAAGTCAGGATAGAGAAATTATTGATTGTTATTCCATTATCACACACAGTTGATGCTTCTCTGACAGATGGTGCAAACCCCTCTGATCTTCAGATAATTGCTCTCAGTTACAGTGCAATCCCCTTCATCTGCCCTACATCCTCCTGGATCTTTTAAATCAAGCTGAGACACCCTCAAGTTGCTCACACTTCATTTATCGTTCCTTGATTCCGATGTCAAGCAAGATCTGGAGGATACGTATTGATGTCTGAGGGGAGAAACAGCTTTGAAAAGACCTGGGAAGTCTCAGAAAATCTACTTAAAAGTGATGAGGAGCCTTTTTGAAATGTTTCTGAGCCCATTCCTGCAGCTCCTTGTTCATAGTATCAGTCCACCTGGACTAATTCTTCTACAGTCCAGGGCACATATGGGATAATCTCATTGATAAAATATTCTCTAATTTCATGCCAGGAGAAAGCTCTGAGAAACCTGGTCTAGTGGAAGGTGCCCCTGCCCATGGCAGGGGGTTGGAAGGAGATGATTTTTAAGGCCCTTTCCAACCCAAACCATTCTATGTTTCTAGGAACATAGGAGTCAATAATCTCGTATCTTTTGGCTGAAACTGATCCTCCCAGCAGAGAACTCAGAACTGCTCACACAGCTCAGTTGGAGTTCCTGCATGGATAGCTCAGCTCAAACCCAGCTCAGATATGGGCTGTGCAAACACACACAGGGTATTTGTCACGTAGGCAGCAACAATACAGCATTTTTATAAATTAAGGCTCTATGCAAGTGTTTTGTAAAGGTAAAAGTGAAGGCAATGAAGTGAAGACAGAGACCTTGGTGTAAAATGTGAGCAAACCTACTCAACATAGCCTGTCCCTAAGCTAAGGAGCAATATTTGATGGGCACGTCAGGTATTTCAGAGCCTTCGTTCCATCAGGACATCCCTGGCCTGAAGAGCAGGCTGAGGGCTGTCACTTAGAGCCAGCCTCAGCTCACTATTGCATTTCTTTTAGCAGCAACAGTTGCTTTCAGTCACTTGAGTCAATTGCCATGCCAGGCAAGTATTTCATTAAAATTTGTGTTCATTAGAACTGACCTATTCTTCAACAATTAGCTGACCAAAGCAGGAGAGTCCCTCCAGAATCCTGCTGTTCAGGGTGGTTATTGGGGTATCTCATCACCCTCAAGGCAGATTGATTCCCTGCCCTGAGACCACCCCCTGAGTGTGCAGTGCTGCTTTCTCAGCACTCCGGAAAATTTTGATGGTGACACATGAAACAAGGAGGAAGCTGCCCTGGCTAAGGTGCTGTTAACAGGTTGTAACTCAGTCCTTGCTCACCAAAGGGTTTATGGTGATGGGACAAGGGATAACAGCTTCAGACTGACAGAGGGAAGGGTTAAATGGGATATTGGGAATAAATTCTTCCCTGTGAGGGTGGGGAGGCCCTGGCACAGGGTGCCCGGAGAAGCTGTGGCTGCCCCTGGATCCCTGCAAGTGTCCAAGGCCAGGTTGGACAGGGCTTGGAGCAGCCTGGGACAGTGGAAGGTCCCTGCCCATGGTGGAACTGGATGGGCTTTAAGGTCCCTTCCAACCCAAATCTTCCTCTGATTCTCTCATTTAGCAGATACCAGTTTTCTTTGCCTGAGCCACACGATGTTTGTCACAGGAGTTACAGGTAAGATTCACCCAACCTGCCCATGGCCAGCAAAAAGTTAATACCCAGTTCAGGCAATCCTTTGTACCTGATGCTCAGACAAAGGCACAACCAGAACAGCTTTAAAATCCATCTTGGACAGCTCTAACCAGACAGTACAAATCAGATTACACAAACTGCCTTTTGAGGGGTCACTTTGGGCAGAACCTGGTTGGTTCTTTCAGACCAGTTTTTCAGTGGGTAAAGTCAGGGACTGAGAATTACAATCCAAGTGAAATTGCTTTATGTTGGAGAACTGGAGGTGAGATGCAGAGTGAATACCTGAGCAAACACCAGCTGGGAGCAATCCCTCCAGCTCAGTAAATCCTGAAGCAATCCTTCAAGACAAGTGCTGTCCTAAATTAATCAGCTTTGCTGAGTCTTTAATTAGCTCATGGACAGCATCACAGTAACCTGGATGTTCTGTTACAGGTCACAAGCACTCAGTTGAGACTTCTCTTGAACTGCATTGTACTGCAGCCATGACAGGAGACGTTTTCAGGAGAGTTTCAATCTTAAATTTAGGACCAGGTTAAAAATTAGGCTCCAGGCACAAGCCCAGAAAACCACTTTTAGAAGAAAAGTTCCCACAAACATGCAACTCAAATCAGCTGAATTTCACAGATATTGAATTTCACAGATGAATTCTTGTGTCATTTTATACTCTGGCTCCATCCTGGGCTGGAATGCACTGGTGACAAGCATTTGTCTTCTGGGCTTGACCTGACAACCACGTGCTTTGTGTGATGGGCACGTGACACGGACTAATAGAGTCGCTCACAGTACCACAGAGAGTGATCTCCGAGATCACAGTGTCCTTTGGGAACAGCAGGAGATGTTTAACACTCAAAATCAGGACTTAAACTTGTCAAAGGAGGACAGAGGCCTTTCACAGCAAGACTTTGGACTGCTGACCGAGGTGGTCCTAAGATAAGGCATAGCTGAGCTAAAAGAATAA
This sequence comes from Lycocorax pyrrhopterus obiensis, assembly GCA_014706295.1. NCBI lineage: Eukaryota > Metazoa > Chordata > Aves > Passeriformes > Paradisaeidae > Lycocorax > Lycocorax pyrrhopterus. Next base: position 2,598,284 of record JACSVZ010000002.1, on the reverse strand, counting down.
AGGCCAGATGTGGCTGCCAGCTGTTGAAGCAGCATCATGTTTGGGTTGTGTTCCAGCCCTAGAAAAAGCTTGAGCTGGCTCAAATAAACCACAGCATCATTATATTATTTGCCCATACTCTGGGTTTGCATCAGGATCACAACAAGGGTCAATCTCTGAAAGTGTTGTGCAACCTTGGCCCAAAAATCTGTCAATTTATAAGGTAGGACAAGTCTAAAGAACAAAACCCTGAGTTTCTCACACAGACTCTCATCCCATACTTGAAGCACAAACTTACCTGAGACCTTTAAATCAAAAGTAAGAGTGTCATCCCCAATTTTGCAGGTGTAAGTTCCTTCATCTTCTTTCGTCACAGCCGAAGCCACAAGCTTGTGCAGTTTTCCTTTGTCTTCCATGGTGAATTTCTTGCTGGCTGAGATTTCCTTCCCATCTTTGTACCACTTCACCATGATGTTGGCCTCGGAGGTCTCAGACACAAACTCAGCCCGTTTCCCAGCTATGGCCTTGATAACTCCTCCAGTTTTCTCTTTGTTTATGAAGTTTGCAAGTGCTGAAACAAAACACGGACACAGCTCTGGTAAAGAACTCTGTGCACAGCAATAAAAATGTACATTTACATCTACATTAGGTATTCATTTATCATAAGACCAAATCTATTTAATTAATTATGGATCTAATTACTAGATTCCAAAGCAGAAGCAGACAAATTTCCAACCATATTCCTGATTATCCCGAGTCCAAAAAGCAGAGCACACAGACAGCACAAGAGACTGAGTCAAGGAGAGGAAGCCCCAGGAAACAGAGCTTCAAAATAATATCTGAGAGGTGAGGAAAGAAATAAACTGGATGGAAAGCCATGAAGGTTATTCAATCATTGTGTTGTAACCACCTGGCAAATAAATTGACTCTAGAGGAGGTTAAAATGTAATCTAGATAAATTAAATTACATAAAATTAAAAATCTACATGGATATTTCATAGGACTGAAATTGAAAGAAATTTATTCCAGGAAATTAACTGGAGCATAGAAAATAAACAATAAATCTGGCGTCATATTAACATGGAGTGAAATAATTGAGTCACCAATTGCCTCAAAGCAAAAAATTCAAACCCCCGCCAATATCCGAGCTAAAAATGCGACCCTGAAACCACAGTCCCATCGGCCTTTGGATAATGGAATTAAATTTTTAACATCTTTCTAACAGATGGTTTTAAAACGGGGAAGGGGAAGGGGACTGCTAAGACATTCTTCACCAGCATTACTGAAACTCAGCCCACAGGTTCAAAGTTTTGGGAGGAAGAAGAGGCAGATGAGTTCATTCATTCACCTTTCCCTTCCTCAGAAAACCAGAGGAGAACATGCAACCCTAGCAGCCTGAAGGAGACGTCTCAGATGTCCCTTGTCACCACGGGAGGTCATGTGTCAGAGGGTGCCTGGCACGTGGGGCTCAGGGCAGTGCGGTGACAAATGGCAAGTGCATTTCTGGCTGTTGTGGGCAGGAGGCCCAGGCAGTGACACGGTGGCCATGGCTGGCACAGTGGCCCCTCGGCAGCCACCTGATGCCCACGTGCCATTTACAGCTGACCTGCTCCTCAAGTGATTCCCCAGCTCCGTGTGGCTCATAAAAGGTGTCAATGATGGAAGGTAAAATATTGATACAGCATGTTTGAGGTTCATCCCACAAGGATGGGAGGTACCAAAGGTGATTCTCCAGGAATAAAGACGTAAACAGCAGACTTTAAATCATAGCTTGTCAACACAGATTTTAAAAAGAATAACATTGATTGCTCATTTGATAGCCACACTACAGTGAAAAACAGATGGACACATCCATCGAGTAATTCAGTTAAATGTGGGTAGAACTGTCAGCATAAAAAATGATGCTAAAAAGGCAGGGCAAGAGAGAAAAAAATCGAAATTAAGCGCAGGTGCCAACTGTAGACAGAAATTCCTCTCTATATAGATTTAATCACATTTTAAATTTTTTTTTTCAACTCTCTCAAGTTTGCTCTTCTAAACAACCGAACAGGTTGTCAAATGTGAAAAAACCCACGATATTCTCAGGCTTTGTTGTTTCTACAGAGACCGAGGAGAGTGAGGTGCCAGCAGAACATGATGATGAAGCACCTCAGCCTTACTCCGTGTATAAACAGTGTGATCATGGCTGGGAGGAAGGTGAGGGTGAGCTGTGGGACAGAACATGGAAATCAAACAGCTTTACTGAGTGAACTTGCCAGTTCAAAGAAAAATAGCTGCTGACATCACCCCAGTCTTGTTGGAAACACTACAAAGTTTAAAATTTTTATAAAACTTTAGTCAGGGGCTTTGTTTGCCTTTGCCCAGGGGAAAGGAATTGAAGTTTCTTTTCAAAGGAGTGTTTCACCACTCAAGGCCCGATGAGCTGAACATCTCAACAGACTGGGGGCAGCACAGAAAATACACAAAAGATAACAACCATTAACAACCATCAATGAACATCAGCCCCAGACATCACCCCTGGCATGGTCGGGGACTTTTCCCTGGTCTGGGAAAAGATCAGTAAGAGGATGAAGAATGAGAACCTACTTAACATCGAAGGCAAAGGGATCAATAACCAATAGGAAACCAAATACTAAGAGCTGCCTAACTTGGGACCAATGAACATCGAATCAATGAATTTCTGTGGGTTTTGACTGTATAAGTATGTGAAAAATCTAGTAAAGATCATGTGTGATGGAATGATTTTCTCTGCACTACCCAGGCAATGTGTGGATGAAATTATTTTTGTTGGGCATCCTGGCCAGAATAAAGTAATGCCTTGATTCTCCAGCACTAAAAAATGTTGTTGGAGAGTTTTTGGTTTTCCCACAGTTTCGGTGACAGTCTGACAACAGGTTGGACTGGCCTGGAGTGGGGCTGTGTACTCTGAAGCTCAACAGACATCTGATGATCCATGTGAGGAACAGTCTGGGGATACGCTGGGGGTTTTAGGCAAGACCTGCTCCCCTTCAAGGCAAAGTCAACCTTACTCTAGTTCATCAAATCCTGCACAGATGGCAAGGTTTGCAAGAAGGGGGCTTAATGTTGTTGGTTTCAGGGTAAAGGTAGAGACTGCCATGAAAGGAAGAACAGCCAAAAAAATTGGGCAGCTGTAAAACAGTGCTGGTTCAAGAAATATCGAAATAAAGGCCCATTTTGCTGTTTTTTCTACACATCTGAACACCTTGTAAACAGGAAGGGGTCAAGCCATCCAGTGTGTCCTGGAAAGGTCTGTTCTTATCCACTACAGTATTATGACAGAAAAGAACAAAAAAATCCTTAAACAAATAACAAAAAAACCCAAATCCCACAATGCCAAGATGATCTTGTACCATCAGGACCTTTATCAGAGCTGATCTCTCTCTTCAGTGACTTGTCTGATGTCACACAGCAAGCGTTCGGCAGACAGGGGACCCCGTGTCACGCCCTGCCCCTGGGGCTGGATTGCTTCATCTCAAGAGCACTTTTCCCAACCCACCACTCGACCTCATGAAATTACACAGAATTCCCTGGAATATCAAGATGCCAGTTGGAGTGAAAGCACAGCTCTTACCACCGTGCCAGTGCCAGCTCCTGTATTCGCTCCCCATTTCTGCTGTGGGACCACACTGTCAAGGCTGGGTGCTGACGGGCAACTGCCGGACTCCCTCTGGAGCACTCCCTTTGCGTGCCTTGATGGCTCCATGAGTTTAGGGCAGGAACACCACTAGTGCAGAGCAGCCCAGGCAGTCACATACCTTTCACTGAGAGCTGGTAGAGCATTTTATCCCCTTCACAGACACACTCATAAACTCCAGCGTCCTCCTCGGCAGCGCTGCGGATTTTCAGGATGCGCCTCTTCCCCACAGTTTGGAGCTCGTATTTTTCACTGGCCTTGAGCTCCTTCCCATCTTTCATCCACTTCACAGTGGCCTCTGTGTCTGAAAGCTCAGCCTGGAGTTTGGCTTCCTCCCGCAGCCGAGCGGAGACTTTCTCTACGTCGTTGCTCTTGTTGGTGAATCTCACTGCAGCCCCTGCCAGGACAAGAGGCTTTGTTATTTCGAGCTACATTGAGATAACTTATCCCTGATACAGGTCTGCTGTAGCCTGTGAGATCTCTGAAGGTATTAGATCCTGTTCCTGTCCTCACACTCCTGTCGATACTGAGTGGCTTTTTCCAGTTCAGAAAACTTGATCTGTTTTTATTGCCAGAGTCACTAAGAAAAAAAACACAACACCTTTTTTTCTACTGATAAATAATACTCTAAACATGCTTCTGCAGAGATCTTCTCCCAAAGCCAAACACATCCTTCCAGAATAAAAGATTCATTATGAATTCATTATGTTTTGCCTTGCAATGTGGTAGGAACAGATTTTACTGTCATTCCATAGAGGAAAACTTGGCCATAAATCAAGTTCCAGGATACTAACTTGTATATCCCACACATGGTGGACTAAAAAAATCTACAAGAAAAGCTTTGTTAGTAATTAATGCTCCTTTACTTTTGAAAGATTATTACAGTCAAAGAGACTGTTCAAACCTGGGGTTGAAATGACCACTTTAAGGTGAATTGGTGGCAGATTTGGTGACAGAATCCACTGACAGATGGTTGTGAATTTGACAGAAGTTCGTAAGCTGACATGAAGCAATCTAGTTCAGACACCAGCAGCTGGCCAGATCAGCTCACTCTGAGCTATCATGTGAGGTCGTTACCAGGATGCACATTAATCACATGACACAGTTTCAGATGCTTCCCACAGACCAAGGAAAGCCTCCAGCCCCAGCTTTAATCCTCAGGTCCCAGCAACCATCCCTTGACTGGGAGAAGAAAGGACAGCGATGACAATAAATACCTTTCACTCTCATCTTGGTGCTGGTCTCAACACCACCGGCAACAAATTTCACTTCTGCCCCATCATCTTTCTTGGTGACGTTCTTTATGACCAGGGTGTGAGTGGTTTGGGTTCTGTTAATGATGTAGGTCTCACTTTCCTGTAAGACTTTGCCATTCAGGTACCAAGTGCCGGAACACGTCTTGGTAAGATCAATGGTGAAATGAGCATCCCCTCCAGGTGCAACTTCACCTGTTGTCAGGGGGTTTTTCACAGCCAGGACGGGTTCTAGGGAAGAACAACATGTCTCTGAGAACAAGACTGTCATGCTGGAGGATACTTCATCTTAAGAACCAAATTGTCAGGGTAAACAAGACGTGAGAATAAATTCATGCAGCCTTACACAATTCTCACGCACTGAAAGAAGTGCATGGTCGGTCTAAAGGATTTGTTTCCTTCAGCTGCAGGTAACTGACCTCTGGAATCCTGTTTTTGCAGGCCAAGAACAACAGGCATATTTTACTGATTTTTTAAATCCCTAAAACATATAAAGACACAAGCCAGAAAGACCCAGGTAGCCCTACAAGTGAGCTATTTATTGAATACTTTATATTATTCTTAGATTTCCAAAGGAGGGATTTCTAGATATCCCTACAAGTCAGTTCTAGATATTCTAGGACAACATAGGCATGTTTAGACAGCGAGGGACAACGGTGACACAATCACAAGACACAGTTTGTGTGGGTCGAAGTTTCATCAAATTTTGTGTGAGTCTTCGATATCTGTACAGATATTCTCTAGTGCAGTGATTCAAAGGAAAAAGAAATCCCATGGCACCCAATGATTCTATGGGCACACTGGCACCCTAGAAATAAAGCAAAACCCCTGTAATTCTCCTAGAAACTCTAAGATTAAAGAGAGACTGTCTAGAACTTGGTTTTCATGATGGTATGATCACCCATAAATATTCTTTAGGTGCAAGATCAATATCTCATGTCTATATATTGAAAATTATATCATAAGGCCATCTACAGTTTTCTTCTTATTGCAGGTGCAGAAGAAACATTTACAGGTTTATGGTCCACAGCAAGGAGCTCTGCCTCTCCCACAGCCTGATGTGGGACATTGGAACATAAAAACACCCACAGCTCTACCACACAAACCCAACCACCATCACTGTGGTGGTTTTGGACTTTTTCCTTCATCGCTTTGGTGAAGGTCAGTGGTTGACATGAAGCAGGAGAACCAGCAGTGAAGGGAAAGAGGATTTTCTGGGCCATTTCGCTGTCCTCAAAATCATAGGAAACATTTTTAAAGCACCCACGTGTCCTATCACCCCATTTGTGCTGGTTTCGTGCTCACCAAGGTGCAAGCTCCCAGGGAATTCCAGGTAGGGGCTCTGTCCGTAGGCGTTGACCGCAGACACTCTGAACTGGTAGTCAGCCTCTTCTGACAGGTTGCTCACCGTGAGCTTGGGGACAGGGACGTGGGACTCGTGGCACCTCACCCAGGTGAAGCCGGTGAGTTTCTTGCGCTCCACGATGTAGCCGTCAACTGAAATGGGCCGGTCCATCCTCGGAGGGGACCATGCCAGGGTCACTGAGGTTTCTGTTTTATTTTTCACCACAGGGTCAGCTGGGGGTTGGGTGGGAGGTTTTTTGGGAGCTGCGCAAGGGAAAGAAAAAAGCAAAACAGAGCAATAAGTTCATGTCAGAGTGGAGAAGCTGAAAGGGCTTAAGCTGGACTAAAGGTTAGTCTTGCTTTATAAACCTCCATAAAACACTGATGTGAGATGGAAAAGCAAGAGAATGGATGGGAGATGCTTTTGGGGCTGCTTTACACAAAGATCATGGAATCATTATCATCCCAGATCAAGTCCAAACTTTAATGTTCAATACTTGTATTGTACAGCTAAACAAGTGTGATTTCCACACAATATTAAAACTGTCAATGCAGTCAGAGAGTCTTCAACAAACATTTTGTAGGCTTAAATCTTCAGTGCTGGATACAGACCCATGCTACTGCCCTACATAGCTCCTGGACAAAGCAGACGAACACGCAGCTTCTTATTTTCTCTCAGAAGATGGGTAAAACCATCAGCAAAGGTTGTTCAAATCTTTTAAGAGTTATGGAGGGCTCAGCTTGTTACACAGGCTTGGATGTTCTCTGCAGCTTCTTTCAATTGGGTATCTGTCCTGCTCCTGAATTTTTTGTTACCCCCACTCAGAAGCTGTGTTGTAACTTTGTCTCCCAAGAGTGACATCATTTGGGACCTTTGTTTTACTAACTTATGCAGATCCAGCTTTGGGGTTGGGAAATTAACTCCAAAAGGAAATGACAAAGACATGTTCCCACCATGAGAACCTACTATTGAGGAGATGTTGCTATTTTACGGTACCTGAGGCCACAAACTTATTCCTGCAGGTACATGTATAATGAATTTTTATGTTCACCCTTTTATTCCTCTTGGACCCTTTAGAGAAGTCTCAAGTCCCATCAGGATTATTCACTACATGCTGCCACTGACATGGTCAAGAGGAATTATCTGATGTGCTCTAGTTACACCTCTTCTGACATGGCACAGGATCCATTTCATTTAATTTTGGCTATCTGAAAGGTGTCTGGGTTAAGTCAGTCAACCAGACTCCAGCTGTGATCCCATGAACAGCACACTCAGGAGCAATTAATCCAGCTTAAAGAAGGTGTGGGAGATGGGTGAAACAATCGCACAGTGGACATACTCAAGAATTCCTGACTGTAGTTTGGAGTTTGTCGATGAGCCTAAACCGAGTCTGGGGACAAATGATCCCCTTTCTGCCTCAGTTTACCCCTCTTTAAAATGGGCATGGTAACAACGCAAGATGACAAATAATACACAAACATTGCCTGTATATTATAAATGACATCAGAACAGCCACCACCAATCTCACCCAGCTAATTGAAAAAGATGTGGGCATAGTACACAGGATTCTCCAAGCAGCAAATCCAATACGCACAAAGTGTAAAAATAGGAAATCTCAACACGATACGCTTTTCCTTCCTTACATAAATAGACACAGAAGCGTTTTGGGGTGCACAGTTACCAGCCTGTCAGTAACTGCTGGTCACAGATAGATGTCAAAGGTCCCGTTAGGGTAACATTAAGCTGAGCGCTAAGCCCTGGAATGAGATCTCTTGACCTTGCCATCAGAAATGGTAATGCAATATTTTCTTCAGCAATACCCGTTTGTGAGAAGGCAGCTTCTTATAATTTCTATTCCATGAATCAACACTTTCTTCATCATTTAAGCAGCTGAGTCTGAAATCAAGCTGTACTTTATTGTTTCCATTGCATAGGCGCTTGTTTGGGTGTTACAGCTTTACAAATACCTTAGAAACTGTCACAAAGCCAAATGTGACACTTCCCTCATTTTTTCCTCATTGGCATTCCTTCATCAGAATGCCACAACCAAGTTTAGATAACACAGCAGTTACATATCTTTTATTTAAAGACTCCTTTTTGCCACTGACCAATTGCATTCGTGGGAGAAAAGAAGCATTACTGTTCCCAAATTGTGACTGGATTGGATGGTTTGTTCATATATGAACCAGAACTGCAGCAGAGCCAGAAATTATACGTATTTCTGTCTTAAATAAAGCAGATTTTGCCTGGGAAATGCAGCGTCATCTAAATAATGCCAAATAAAATGAGACAACTTCACCAAAATTTCATTTCAAGTCCAGCACCGCTCTTGCCCAGAAAAACTGTGGATGCTCCATCTCTGGAAGTGTTCAAGGCCAGGCTGGACAAGGCCCTGAGAATCTTGGGCTAATGGAAGGTGTCCCTGCCCATGACAGGGAGTGGAAAGAGATGATCCCATCCAACCCAAGCCATACCATGATTCTACATATATTTGCTCTGTTTTGATCCCTCCCAACATCTCATAACACTCACAGTCAGGCTGTTGGCTTTTTGTGGCAGATATCAACCTTCAGCTGGTTTTGGACACCAGAATTATCATGGTGGCACTTGGAACAACAATACTGCCACGGGAGCAGCCGTGGGAAGACACAACACTAAGGCCAAACAAAAGAGAAGCTTACTGGTCACAGTGAACTGGGTAGAAGTCCTGCTTTCATCGGCCAGGAAGGCAATCTCACCAGCATCTTCCATCTTACACTCCCGGATGGTCATGGTGTGCTGTTTGCCAGAGCGTGTGATGGAGATTCGGTCGCTGGGTTTCACTTCTTCCTTGTTTTTCAGCCACCGGATGTTCTGGCAGTCGTTGTCCAGCTCCACGCAGAAGGTGGCTGTGTCGTTGATGAAGACGGCAGTTTTCCGTGGAAGTTTTTTAATGATGTTCCCTTCAAATAACAAAATAATCATGGTCAGGAAATGGCAGATGTTAAAAACTTCACTGACACTGGACCATCCAAACTGAAACAGGATTAGTCCACACCCAATCAAAACATTGTTGACACCATGCAGACACCCGAAAATAAATCCAAGGCTCTGAGTCACACAGAGCAGATGATCCCAAGGACTCATTTTGGCCTTCAAAGAGAGAAAAGCAAATCTTTTTTGACTGCAGTCACTTGGGTTTCTTGCCTACCAAGTCAAGCCAGCTGCTGGGTAAACACAAGATATACATGGCCTTGCCAAGAACAGATTTGACAGCTTTCATTGTCCACATATGCTGGAAATTCAGTTTAAAACTTTGCTGAAGTAGGTCAGTCTTAAGGCAGACAAGTCTCTCCTCTGCCTTTGGGATTTTGCCTCCATTAAAGTCACCAGTAAGTCACATAACCAACATGGCAGGCACAGGGGTTACCTGAATTAATGAGAAAGACACTGAAAGTCTTAGGTTTGTTCTTAATGTCAACACAGAAATTCACACTGAATGAATTTTTGTCCTTTCCAAGTGACTGTGGTTATCATCACTTATGAGGATAACCTCAAAGCTGTAAGATGTGACTATTCACAGGAAAGACTGGACAAAGCACCAGAGACCACCCCAAATGACTGATGGTGATTGGCTCCAGCTCCAGAGCAGTCCCTGAGAGGTGAAAGAGGCTTTGCCCAGGCAGATCACCCAGAGCTGTTTAATGAACAGCAGTGCTGAACTCCCTCACGAAGTAACAGATCAGGCACAGATTTCACCACAAGATTCAAGACCTGATTCTCTGCTCATCCTCCTCCTTGACCTCTCTGCCCTCAGCAGTGCCCCCATCCCACAGCCCTTTACCTCAGGCCAAGCTCTCACATTGTCCCAACCCCACCTTGCTCTCTCTAATCCCCTCCCAGGGCAGGCACAAGGCTCCCCCAGGAAGGCTCTGCCTCCTTTCCCTCCTGAGAGCTCCACCTGGCTCAGTCACTCTCTTTTGGATGGAACATACCACTATAGCATAAACAAGTGAAAAAAATACCAGCTGTCCTACTGGGGCCAAACACACTTACAGGGGTTGGCTGGTCCAGACCTAATGGAAGATGCAACAAAGAGATGCCACTCTGAACCCTTCCACGTCCCTGGACTAAATTTTCCCTTCTGCATCCAGCTCTGTGCACTTCCAGCTCTTTACTGGTGGTACAAAAAGGAATTTACATGAGGATGCACATCACCCAACTGTCTTGGGGCAATTTATATATGAAGAATTCCTGGTTTCACTGGGAGTATAATCAGGCTTCAAACGAGTCAGGACAAGATTAATCCTGTAGCTGTGATAGTCTCCAGTGCCTGCAGCTCTGGAGTTTGTGTCTACTCGCTGAGAGACACCCACACCATACCCAACTACTCCCACTTCAATCTGAACCACCAGACTCAGGACACTTGGACATGGCCATCCGCACTTTGTCCTTTCCTTGTCCCTTTTCCAAACTCCAGAGAACAGCTCCAGCTGCCAGGCATCTGGAGCGTGGATATGTTTTCCAATCTAAACCATCCTGGTGCTGACTGCAGCCTGCACCACACGTCTGGCCACAACCCACAGCTGCTAGACCCGCTTCCCATTGTGGTCAGCACCAGTCCCAGACAAGATTCACCACTGTCGCTGGACACCGGACAAGATGAGAGCGACAGTGCCAGGGGACACATCTGATGCTTGGAAGTCATGTTAAGGAAAGTCTACAGGGCCAGGCTACAGCTCAAGGTTTCAGCATGTGTTCCCACTGGGTGATGTCTTGAGCAGCAACACAACCTGTCCCTGCTGTGTGGCCCTGTGTGCAGACACACCCTGGCAGGAGCCCCAGGGACCCACTGACCACATTCTCACACCATAAGGGACTCTGCCCCTCTTCAGTGCACACACAGGTGGGGTAAATGCCGCTCACAAGGTCGAGTCTGGAGTCTCACGTGTGAATCTCACACTCTTGGCCAATCTGAAATGCCAAGAGCCTTTCTTACCTTGGACAGACAGCTCTGCGATGGTCCTGCTGCCCTCCTTCATCTCGCAGATGTAAACAGCGTCATCATCCGTGGTGACGTTCTGCACGGTGAGCCGGCGGTAGGTGCCCTCCTCCTCGATGTTGTACTTCTTGCTCTGCTGGAGCTTGGTCTCCTCCTTGAACCAAGCTGTCTCTGTCCCAGGAACGGGCACTTCACACTGGAAGGTGGCAGATTCCTTCTCCCTCACTTCAAGATCCTTCAGTTTTGCCTTGAAGGGTATGGAGGGTTCTTAAGAGGGTAAAAACAGAAAGGAGAAACAGGAGTTTGTGATGAGAGTAGGTTTAGATGGGAATTTAGGAAGAAACGCTTCACTGTGAGGGTGGTGAGGCTCTGGCACAACTTGCCCAGAGAAGTTGTGGCTGCCCCATCCCTGGAAGTGTTCAAGACCAGGATGAGGCAAAACCCTTCAAAGCAATCCTGCTAGAATTAGGTCAATAACAACCAAGCCGGTCATGGACAACAATTCCAGGTGAGAATGAGCAGCTGAGCTGGTCAACTGGTGCAAGAACCAATATTTTAAGGGCCTTACAGCAGAAATAAGCTCAGCAGAGTGATCAGGAAGGGCACAGAGAGCTGAGAGGTGGCTGTGCACAGGTCAGGCATGAGGAAAAGCACAAATGGAGGAGTTTTCTGTTCTCCCCACCAGCACCAAAGGCTCCGTATCAGCTTTTATCAATGACAATAAAACAACTAGAGAATGAGCCCGAGTCTCCCAGCTGCCTCAGCCCTCCTCCAGCAGTGGGGCTGCAGTGCTCTGGCTTAGGGCCAAACCCAAGCAGAGATCAAACACACAAAGCAGCTGCATGATAGTGAGGGAAGTCATTTCATGAGCTGAACAATGTCGAATTCCAGCGACAGCTGCGCTCTGACATCACCCTGACACCCCAGCCCTAAAGTGGAGAAAGGGGAGCTGGACTGAAGAGGACAGCCGGCGGTCAGGGCCACGGGACTGGTGCCGCAGTCATGTCACACACTTGGATTAGCCAGTGCTGATACATTGCTCATGCTTCATGAGAGATCATGCCTTGATATGTACCTTTGCCTTCCAATTACGGCTGTGCCAGCTCCCAGCTGGTTTTTGTGACTCCATCCTGCCTCACCACCCTCACAGTAAAGATTTTCTTCCTAATATCTGATATAAACCTCCCCTCTTTCAGTTTAAATAAGATACCAGACCCTAAAGTCTCGACAGGACACCTGGAGGGAGCGATGCTATGGACCACCTTGGTTGTTTATCCTGAGGTTAAAACCTGACTGGGAACCCATGCAGTATGTCCAGGAACAGGAAGGCGACACTAACTCACCACGTCAACTCGGTCATTTGTAAACAAATGTTTTGCCTAAATACACCTCAGTTTAAGGCAAATCAAAATCTTGCCTTGAAGAGCCTTCAGCTGTGGCTACACAGATCTGCTCTGCCCACACTCACCACATGGTGATTATCCTTTTTTCTTTTTTTCCTGATTTTTTTTTTCAGGGTTAGATGAGATATTATGATGAAATTCTTTATTCTGAGGGTGGTGAGGCCCTGGCACAGGGTACCCAGAGAACCTGGGGCTGCCCCATCCTTGGAAGTGTCCAAGGCCAGGTTGGATGGAGCTTGGAGCAACCTGGGATAGTGGAAGGTGTCCCTGCCCATGGCAAGGGGTTGGAATGAGATGAGGTTTAAGGTCTCTTCCAACCCAAACCATTCTGGGATTCTGTGAGGCAAAGAAAGCTTTGATCAGGATGCAGCCCTCTGGCAGGAGGGAGGCTGGAGCTGACACTGGGAGCACGCAGACCTGCGCGAGGGCCAAAAAGAAACACAAGCTGCACCTGAGAAGCACACAAGTGTACTCCCATACTTGGAGCAGCTGGCCATATCATTAACCCCTCTCCCTTTACAGGCACTAAGCAGTACCTAAAGTGAAAAAAAAAAAAAAAAGAAAAAAAGCTATTCCAGGAAAAAGCTCTTAAAAGTCCAAGCGCAGAAGGGTTGGTTGGCTCTTACGAAGGCGTTGCAGTAAAGGCACTGCTCTCCCAGCCAGGGAAAGGCAGTACAAGGCTATCTTTGGCAGCCTGGGGTCACAGATATCCTCTGAAAACAGCTCTGCTTTCGACCTACTGACATGCGCACACATGTCTTATCTCCCTCTGAATGGAGCTTCGGAGGGACAGCAGCTGTGATAAACTGAATTGAAGCCTGGGATGAACCCAGCCCACTGCTTTTGGAGATGTGAGAGTGGTTCCAAAGCCCACCAGCCTCCTCCTCCTCCTCATGAGCATATCTTCATGCTATTTACGAGGCCTAGAATGTGCCTGCTCAGGCAGAGTGGGTTGATTTGGGTCAGGGGACTACAGAAGGACCACAGATCTCCTCAGAGCAGGAATCCCAAATCATCTGGCCCATAACCAGACCCTTGCCCAGGTCAGAGACATGCAAATAAGAGAGAAAATAAGAGAGTTGCCAAAACCTGCCCACCTGGGAAAAATGTGAGAGAGGCACAGCAGAGCAAAACCCTGAGGGGGCACAGAGCAAGAGCAGCTCATGGAATTAGCAGGAAACTGCAAGAACTTAGATCAGACATTGATTTTGCTGCTTATCCTGAGGAGATATTTCTCCAGACTGTCATAGGCTTTTTTGTTTGGTCTATAGCAAGCAAACTGGAAATGAGATGATGTTATTTTTAAAAAGCAAGTCCTGCTAACACATATTTTGCTAAGAATAGGCGCAGCCTGCAAAGAAGCCCAATGTTTTCTTAACCTTCTCAAGGCACATCTGTCCTCTGGATCTCACTTTTTCACTTGCCTACATTTCCTCTTTCTTATTGCTGGAATTCTCACATTTATTGTTCCAGAAGCAAGTTTTCCCTCTGCCTAATGAAAATGATCCAGGAAAGGTAAGAACACGGAAAATCCTTCCAGAAAGAGCTGGCTAAAGGTGGATGGACAAGCTCCCACCATCTTGTGCCTTTGGTCTTCCTAGTTTCTGTGCTTTCCAAGTTTCTTTTCCACCTCCTCATTTCTCAAGTTGCAATTCTCTTTCGGATCTCCAACGGGACTGTCATGACACTGACCATCCAAAATCACATCTGATCAGAGGGAGAATAAAGTGGCCTCAGCACCAGGGTGTTTTTCCCATCTCCATCCTGTTTGGGTTGCGATCTTTAACCTTCTCATCCAGTATCTGGTTGCTTTATTCAGGGACTCCAGTGAACATGGCTTGGCCCAGGATGGAGACCTGAATTCTGTTCTCACCAACTTTACACATGGCCTAGGGAAATCTCCAAAACCTTCAGGAAATCCAAGCAGGTTGTTTATGTTCCTCCCATCCTCCCCACGCCTTGGTTTGTTAAAGGGTTATTCTTGGGAAGAATTTCCCAACTCCTTTTACAGCTCACATCTCAGTGTATGGATTGTGATTTTACCCCTGTTTCAGACACATTTCTGAATCTAATCAAGCTTCAGTTTTCCTTATTTAGGAGAGTGATTCTCTGCCCTGTAGCCTCTCCTTTCAGATTCAAGTCTGATTTACTAAATCTCATTTAGGAACAGCTCAAAAAACTTTTTTTTTCAGCTCAATGATCTTTAAGGCACAGGCCTAGCAAAGTGTTCACAAATGTTGGGTCCTTAGGTCCCCAGGATCTAGACTGACAGAGTATAGGAGGCTTTCTGTGGATGTCCCATCCCTGGAAGCGTTCAAGGCCAGGTTGGACAGGGCCCTGAGCAACCTGATCTAGTGAGTGACACCCCTGCCCACGGCAGGGGGTTGGAATCAGATGTCCTTTAAGGTCCCTCCCAGCCCAAACCATTCTGATTCTATGATCCTAAGGGTGGCTGCTTGGAGAATTCAGCCTCTCCTACATGACTGAGCAAAGAGAAGTTTGTGTGGCAAAATGCTCTCCCTCCCTAAGTCCAATAGCAGATGAGCCAATGGCATCACCAGCGACATAAAACAACAGAATTAAAAGTTCTTTTCACTGCTGCATCGCTCTGACCTGTCTTGGGAGGGCTGAGAAGAACTTCTGGTGACACAAAGGAGAGTCATTTATCAGGGCCTAATTATAACCAACACACGTAGATTTTCCATGGCAGCCTTGGCCTGGACAGGGAGCCAAACGTGGTACAGCGTAACAAAGAAACAATCCATAAACATTTCCACTTCAGCCTCCTGACTCACAGGCAGCTCTGGACAATGGACACGGATCAATAACCTTTTCCCATGGTGCCTGCTCCCAGACTGGCTGCTTCCCATGCTTTCCCCACCTCCTTTGGAAGAGGTTGCAGCCATGAGAACAATCAGATAAGCACAGGCAGAGCAGGGGGTGTTTGTTTTTGCAAAGTTTTGGGCAAGGAACTGAGCTTGATCCATCCTCAAAGTGACCACCCACCCAAGGGCCAGGATTGATCTTCAGCTCTGAGTCCCAACTCATGAGGCAATCACGGCTTTATGGAACAGGACAAATGCCCTTCCCCACGCCACTCAGCACCTCCAAGGGACAGCAATTGGTGGGATAAGTGCCACTGAGTTCCACGGATCAGGTGTCACTGATGGACACAGGGACTGAGCCACTGATGGGAAAGACTCTGAGTGTAAAAGGGGAGGTCCAAAAAAGGGAAAACAGAAAGTCAAATAAAACCTGAGAGTCTTAAAGACGAGTATGAAACACAGATCATTCCTGCTTATTTGGATTTCTAATTTATTTTGCTGCCAGTGAAAAAAATATCAATTTTACCACTTGAGTGGTAAAATCTTCTGTCTCTGACAGCTCATTTACAGGTGCTGCCTGGGTTGCAAACTGCCTGCTGTCCCCTTGCCAAATGGCAGAGCAGCTGGAAAATTTAGAGCTTACTGGATTGTTCAAAGCCAGGTTGGACAGGATTTGGAGCAACCTGGTTTGGTGGAAGGTGTCCCTGCCCATGGCAGGAGGTTGGGATGAGATGATCTTTAGGATCTCTTCTAATTCAAACCATTCTGGGATTCTATAAAAACTGTGCGTCGCACTTTTGTTGTCATTCTGAAGAACTTGGTCTGACCTTCACCAGAGTGGAGTGACCCTCTGAAGGCAAGTTCCTCACCACTGACTATGGCAAACAAAGGCATCCCGGACCTGGCAGATTTTCTGGGAGCATTCAAGGAACACAGACTATCTAGCAACACAAGCTGGGAAAAGGCTGAAGAGTCTGGCAAGAACAAGGTTGCTGGTGGGTCACTGTACAGGAAAACTGAGCTGGACTGTAATTAGAGTTGGAGTAGGTCTCCCAGGGGATCCAAGGCAGCCTGACACACTCGTCTTGTAGGGAGGGGTTTCCACTACTACTGCAAATGGCACGTCTGAGGAAACCCCGTGGTGAACACAAACCCAGATGTGATTAAAGCCTGGAGGGTGAGACGGGGCATTGGCAGTCATTGACCCAGAGCATGGGAACGGATCTCTTACATCACTATAAAACCAGGACTGACAGGAGCTTTAGGGATCTGGTGCATCCCAGCCGCCCTACAACCAGCCAGTTCTACATCATCCACCCCTGCCTGGCGCCTCTTTACTGCCCTTCCTGAAAACCACCAGCAATGGGACTCTCTCCCCAGGTCATCTATTTGAGAGCACAACCCCCTTTCCACCTGGAGAACTTTATTCACATCTAACCGCACTTCCCTGCAGCAGTTTGGAGGCAGCAGTTTTGTTCAAAGCCCCACCCCAATTCAGGGGTGTCTCCTTGCAGGCATGTCCACCCCAGTGAGAACCACAAGCACCCACCTTTGACGGTGACGAGCACAGAGCTGTAGGTCTGCCCCGCCAAGTTGGAGGCTGTGCAGGTGTACAGCCCGTTGTCTGTCTGCTTGCAGAAGAGGATCTTCAGCACAAAGTTCTCCTGGTCATCCTCATAGATGACGTGCCGCCGGCCTTCCACAATGACCTCGTTGTCCTTCTTCCACACAATCACGGGCTTGGGCTCGCCCGTCACGTAGCAGCTCAGCTTGGCGTGCTTCCCCTCCGTCACGCTGCACATGCGTGTCAGCGTCCCGAAAGTGGCGTTGCGGGCCCCTTTGGTCAGTCCCGCCGCCCGCTCGTAGTCCCGGGACAGGCCGTAGCCGATGCTGGACAACCCCTCTACCGCGGAGTAAGACTGGGCAGAGGCCGAATCAAGAGTCCCGTGGGAGATGTCCATCTTCCTGATCTCCTCCCGCCTCTTCTGCAGGTGGGACAGCAAGGACGCCGTCTTGCCGCAGCTGGCATCGAAGTTGCTGCTGCTGCCCGGGTTGGAGGAGCCGTGCGTTTCCACCACCAGCGCGGCCGAGGCGCTGGCGGAGCCGATGAGGTTCTCTGCCCGGCAGGTGTAGGTGCCACTGTCCCCCAGCTGGGCGCACTGGATGGTGAGAGCGTTTGACTCCCCGGCAGTCTCAATTTGGAAGCGCCCAGCATCTGCCTTGTTCCTCAGGTATCTCCCATCCTTCTCCCAGTTCACCGAGAGGGGAGGGCTGCCCTGGACTTTGCATTTGAACATGGCGTCTTCTCCCAAGGTTACTTTGATGTTGGAAGGTTTCTGGATGAAGTAAGGAGCTGACTCCGTGACTGTGGTCTCCTCTCCGACTTTGATGCTGACAGCAGCAAAAGCCTCCCCGATGCTGTTCTTGGCCCGGCAGATGTACTGGCCACTGTCCTCCAGGTTCAGGTCATAGATGGTTAGCCGATACAAATCCCCATCCTCTGTGGTTTTAAACCTTCCCCCAGACTGGACTGGAAGTTTATCCTTTTCCCAGCTCACCGCTGGGATGGGGTTTCCAATGATCTGGCAGCTCAGGGTGGCATCCTTCCCTACAGACACCATAAACGCCTTGGGCCGGGTCAGGAAGCGCGGGACCCCGCTGAGCGAGCTGTAATCCATCCTGGCTTCTTTCCTAAAGGGGGACAGAAAAAAAAGTCAGGAGAGAGCAGAGCAGAGGGTGCAGCCAAAGAATCGCTACACTCCTGTGGTGTCGGGATGTTTGTCACCTGGAACCCGCATGCTTTCAATGCCAGTCTCATCATGGGTGAGAAAGCCTTGGAATATTTTTGGAAGATTTCTTGTATTTGAGGTTAATAAACTGCTGAGTAAGGTAGCTCGCTTCCCCACAGAGCCACTGGGCAAAACAGAACTCTTTGGGCTGTTCATACAGGAGGAACATGATGGTGCCTTTCATCTGTGGCACTCAAAGTGACCCACACTAAAGCTGTGTGACAGATAGGCTGGTTCTGCAACTGCAGGGAAACCAATGGAGCTAAATTCCGAGAGATGTGTCTGCCCATCAAGGTATTTTCTCCATCACGGAATCACAGAATGGTTTGGGTTGGAAGGGACCTTAAAGATCATCTCATTCCAACCCCCTGCCATGGGCAGGGAGGTCACCTCCTAGACCAGCTTTTCCAAGAAGATTTGAGTGCACCATTTCTCTTCAAGCTGTTTGATCTCTTTGGCCTCATGATGCCAGACCCCTCTGTCCCGGCTGCTCCTGTCTGAGCCATAGGAATGGTCCTACTCCAGATGAGCACATCCCTGCTTTTTCACCTTCAAAGTGCTGCACAAAGCAGAAGGACCAGGGCTCTGGGTGCCGTAACTCAGAAAGGAAATAAAACCCAGTCACTGAGACAGAAATATCCTTCTTAATCCTACAGCAGTCTGGCTTCCCTGCTGGCCACACATCCACCCACTCTCTCACCCAATGGCAGGTGCTCTCACCATCTCCCCCCCTGCTCCAGCAGAAGTCAACAGGAGCAGGTCAAAACCTGCTTTAATTTCTTAAATCACCACTTTTCCATCCTCCTCCAGCTCCTGTTAGTGCATTTATGTTAATGTGCAAATCACTGATGGCATCAGGGAGTGAGGGTTGGATCGACCTGCTGCATGACCTTGGGAAAAATCACTTATTTTCCCAATTTCTTGGCTCACCTCCCACTTCTTCGTATCAAGACAGGGATGGGCTCGCAAATAATTATGTGCACAGTGTATATATAACAACCTACTTGATGAGGTAAATGGCAAATTATGCATGAAAATTAATAACAGATTACCATTTCCTTTCCATTTATGCTGCTGGAGATTGAAAAACATGAGTTACCATTAAATCCCTATACTAGAAAAGGGGTAGCACAAAAATACAAAATGGTATTTGTTATGAGAGCTCAAGAAACTTTTGGACGACGCTCTCAGGCACAGCATGGGATTTTTGGGGTTGTCCTGAGCAGGGCCAGGAGTTGGATTCAATGGTCTTTGTCGGTCCCTTCCAGCTCAGGATATTCTATGATTTTGTGATCATTATTATCATTGAAGAAGGTATCGCTGAGACAAACTTTAAACTTCATCTGGTTCACAGATCTAAGGCAAAACCAAATGAAATCTTTCTATATTTAACAGGAAAAATACACCATGTCCTGGCCTATCCCTGTGTTTCCCACTCCAAAGAACACATGAAAGACAAGAAGCAGTCACAGACTTTTCCCTTTAGACGACATCGATCCTTTCTAAACTAAATCAATTTGGGTTGCTTTTGTTTCCTGGTATTCAGCAAATTTCATTATTCTACCACAGATCTTTAGAAATTAAAGAAACAGGTTGCGAATACTAAATCTGGGAAGGGGGAAAAAAGTAATGGGGAAAATTTACTTTTAATAAATGCTAAGAGGGTAAAGAATGATTGACTTGCAGTTAATCAGGGCTAAGACCAACTCACTTTCCGTTAAGTGGCCACCTTCAATACACAGATGTCTTTTTCTCTTTGTCTCAAACTGGTCTAGAAATCTGTGAATTAGTTTGAACTTCTTTGGTTCCTCTTATTACCTTCAACCTCTGCCCTCAGCTGAGTTTTAAAATGCATTTTCCATAAACACTTGTGCAGCTGCAAGCAGAGAAGCTGCATGAATGGTTGGAAGGGGCAGATACAAGCTTGGGGCTTGAGCCAAAGTACACTGAAGTCAGTGGAAATTTCCACTGAAGTCAATTGGTTGATGATCAGAGTCTTCTGCTCATTTGGGGAAGGACCATTTCAATGTTCAGAAGGAGATGCTGAGGTTCAGCTCAACTCTGGAGAGCCCAGCAGTACCACTGACTGTATTAACCAAGAGTTAACCAGAACACAGACTCAGAGCTCAAGTCCTAATATCTCCCAGCCATTAGCTTGAATTTCAGGCTCCACTGTGCCATCAAAGCACTTGGATTCACCTTCAGAAGACACTGCCATGCCTCACCCTTCCTGGGTTCCTGTTGTCTCTGACTGATGCATCACTCACTCATTTCCAGCTTCATAGTGCCAAAAAGAGCAGAAAAATAGAGTTGCTTCAATTCTCCATCCAACTGGGCTCTGCATAACATGGAGAAGTGCCTGGAGCACTGAGCTGGCTACAGAGACACGAGAGGAGCTGTTGGGAACCAGCCAGGGACCTCTCAGCGACCAGTGGCTCCCCTCAACCCGCCTGCGAGCTGTTTCCATCACCTGGGCCCCAGGACAGCTTTCCATGCCTGGAGGAGAGCTCTGCTCTGCTGGAGCATGGTGAGGACTCTCAAAGCCTGGCTCTTACAAGAGCAGGAATGCTGCTCACTTCCTAAAGTGCATCCTTCTCTCCCTGCCCTTCCATGCTAAGCTGTGCCCAAACACACCCCAGCTGCTGCTCCCTGGTGTCTCTGACAGTCAGGAACAGTCAAAAACCAGGCAAGCTCCTGCACCAGGTGCCTGTTGATTTTGCTCCTGAACCAAATGGGTGCAGCAAATCCATCCAAGATGCTCTTTCCCAGTGGCCTCAAGGTCCAGCCTCCCTCTTCCACGGCTCCCAAACACTCATCTGGCGTTTGCAACTCACTTCATCCAATACAAGACTCTGTGTCCACAGACCTCCTAGTGCAGGGTGAAAACCCCACATCCCCTGCACCTCACCCAGCTTTCCCCATGCGCCCTCACAGCCCAAGGTTTTTGCACCATTATGAACAGCCAGGATGCCAGAAGAAAATCCAGGGATCAGTGAAAAGAGTGCATGCTCATCATTAGTTTAGATCTTTTTCTAACATGGAAAGAAAAACAGGGTTTGTTCCTTGCTCTGCCACTGGCTTACTTCCATAATTATGAGAAAGACACTCCAGTTCTCGTATCTTTATTCCCCATCTGAAAAAGGGGGGAAAACTTGTTTTATGGGTGTGGAGAGCATGAAATCCAGTACGAGGCATGAAATCCTAACCTGCAGCAAGGATGAGGCTGTGTAAGTGTCTGATACATCTAAGAGGTTAGACAGGCTGCACGAGAGAAATTACATTTTAAAATTTCAAATGGGATAAAATGCATCACACTGGTTTATGATGACAAATAGATTCAGGAGCAAGGAGAGGACAGTGGACATACTGAAAGGGCAAGATTTAATATTTCTACTGTGCAACTTGTCAATCAACTTATTTAATAATTACTCTGATTTAGATTTTTTACATGTTCATTCAAACTTAAAAAAAAAACCCCAGTAACTCTGAAACTTAAAAAAAAAAAAAAAGTAACTCTCTGCAAGTGCCAGAACAGCTCCCTTGGAAGCGACAGGACCAGCAACAAAGCATGAATAAACCTAGTCAATGCAAATGCCCTTTCCAATAAATCTCAGACATTTGCCAGTGTCATATTTCCCCATGTAACCCCTCTGTGATTAATCATTTGCAGCAGAGATCACATTCCCATCTGGGGTATTTCTGAGCACGCCGAAGGCAAGCTGGCAGCACTTGTAATTTTGCTTATGTCTTTATTCATTCGGATTTTCCCTGGTTTGTGTTTGGGGAAAGAGGCAGAACTGCACAGAGCTGTCAGATAATGCAAATAAATCCCTGCCCTGGAGCCAACACTCGGCCATGCAGCTGCTCCAGGCCTCCTGCCCACTCCTGCCCCACCACTGCCAGTGTCCCCCCAACACCTGCTCCCCATGGACCAGAGAACGAGTCCCTTGCAGTGGGAACAACCACAGACCTGTCCCATTCCTGCTGGAGTACTCGGACGTGGAACTCATCAGGAGGTGGAGAGCCCTGATGGTGGTGCCACAGAATCCCAGAATGGTTTGGGTTAGAAGGGACCTTAAAGGACATCCAGTGCCACCCCCTGCCATGGGCAGGGACACCTTCCACTGTCCCAGGTTGCTCCAAGCCCCGTCCAAACTGGCCTTGGACACTTCCAGGGATCCAGCGGCAGCCACAGCTTCTCTGGGCAACCTGTGCCAGGGCCTCCCCACCCTCACAGGGAAGAATTTCTTCCCAACATCCCATCTATCCCTGCCCTCTGGCACTGGGAAGCCATTCCCTGTGTCCTGTCCCTCCACCCCTTTTCCCAAGTCCCTCTCCAGCTCTCCGGGAGCCCCTTTAGGTCCTGGAAGGGGTTCTCAGGTCTCACCAGAGCCTTTTCTTCTCCAGGCTGGACACCCCCAACTCTCCCAGCCTGCTCATTCCCAACCTCCTGGGATTCACTGTGCTGTGCTGGCTGATGGGTTGGTTTCACGTTGCTTCACCAATGCTGAACAGCACCTGGAAAGCCCTCAACAACCTCTGAGAAGTCAGAGGCCCTCCCCATGGCAAATTGTCACCCAAGCTGTCCACAGCCTGTGATGAAGCTCTTTGTGTGAGAGAGGACAGCGGTAACAGGTTATTCTCTGTCCAAGCCTTTGCATTCAAGGTCTAGAAAGAAAATCCTGTCCACCAGGACTCAGGGCAAAGAGCAAAAAGCACCATGCAATCCACCTCATTAAATAGTCCTGAGACAAAGGTGGCCACGAGTAGCACAATTCCGAAATTGGAGACTTAGAGGACATAATTAAACCTGGGATCACCAAGGTCCAAACACAGAGCAGAAGCACAGAGGTTTTCTCAACACCACATTAAGGTCCATCATGTTCCTGTTCGCTCATTTCCTCAATCCTCTTTTACCCTTTCTTTGCCCAGGTCAAAAATATATTGATTTCAGGTATTTTTCTTGCCTTTGGAGTTTATGCTTCCTGGACTTCCTCTGCAATGCTAAATTCTAATCCTCTCACTCCTTTTCCTGACAGGAAAGGCAGGATTTATGGGGAGCCTCCTGTCTCTGAATCCTGAGCTTTCAAAGAATGGCCTTGGAACAGAAGCTCCAGATAAAAATCAAGGCAGCACCGGTATTACTCTAGTTTACACGATTTATCTGCTTGTATTGCTCCATCTGAAAACACCAGGAAATGGAATCTGTGGGTGGGAAGGGAAGTCGATGAGTTGTCAAATGGGAAGTTGGGGTTTCCTTTGATGTTCAAAACCCTGCTGAGGGAAAACAGCAGCAACCCGGCTGCCCTCTCGCTTCCAGCAGCCTCCCAGGGAATGGACAACTTTGGAATAGCACAAGTGTTCGGTGTCAGCTGTGGGCTGGGTGACATCAGCCGGGCTCTGGTGGGTGCCTGAGAGCCGTCACACCAGACAGGGAGCTCTGAGGGTGAAATGCACACCAGCACACCCAGTGCTGCCTGCCCATTGCATCCCTAAATCGGGGCTCCGCGCGGCTTTGCGCCAGCGCTCTAATCCAGGGAGGCAGGATTTATCCCGTTCCACCGGAGCAGGAACGGTATCTGTGGCTGAGGAGCTGGGCTCAGGGCTTAGCTTGGGCTACTCTGAATTCCACTTCACTGAGGGAGAAGCGATTTTGGCATGTCCAAAGGTCACTGGATGAGCAGATGGGAGAGGTTTCTGTGGTGGCTCAGTCACTGGAGATGTCGGACACAGAGAACCTGCAGCACACGAAGCCTTTTGCAAAGGGCTTCTAACTCAACTCAGAGTAAGGCTTGTCTGCATTCCCTCCCATTCACAGCCTCCATCCTAAGCCAAAATCCACGGGAGATGCTGAGGGAAAGTTCATGGCAGGTCAGGGGCTAGCACATCAGGGGCTGGCACGGTGTTAAACATGGTGAGCAGCCCTCAGGGAAAAGGAGAAGCTCAAGACAACTCTGACCTTCAGGGTAGGGCTAAATATGCACCAAGTGCCTTAGGAGGCACCTGCATCCCCTCATGCTCCCACTATTAATCCCTTATCAGTAACCTGGATGTTTCCAGTGACTGGTGGCAAACAAGGGTTCAACCATTTAGAAAATTCCAACAAGGAACAAGAACAAATCACGTGGTTTGTGCACTGAGCAGGAGGGTCAGATCACCTTCCAGCCACGTTAGCAGCACACACTTCATAAATACCACAAGAGATTCAAACCACTTAGATGATTTATGTGGTTAAAAGACCTCTCTTTCCTCTCTACAGAGACAGACCTATCTTATGAAACTCATCCTACTTTCAAATACCGGGCCAGAAACCATTTTCCATCAACACACCAAGAGCTCCAAGAAACTCCGTGCAGGGAAGGGATTTCATCCTCACTGGGTTTTACTGCAACAAGGGGAATTCACATTTTGCCCTTGATGGAGCTACAAAACCACCCCTCAAACTTCCAGAGGGCTAGAACTGCACAGAGCAGCCCCTCAAGACCCCATGGCAGCCACTTTTCCTTCTATTTTTCTGAGCCTCCCAAGGCTGCTCTGACAATAGCAGAAGGCCAAAGCACCAGGGCGGTCTGGGGCACACTGTGGTGCTCAGCCTTGTTCTGTTGGGCTGAGAATAAAGGAGACAAATGGAGAGAAAAGACACAAATTCTGGGGTTTCCACCTGGGGGACAGAAAAGGAGTGATGTAAACCCAGAAATTCCATCACAAATTTCACCCAACTGGATTTTGCTTTACACACAGCCCTGGAGAGAAGCACCCGTGGCAGAATCCCAGAAAAAACAGACTTGCAAAGCTAGAAATGCTCCTGTTTTAGCGCATGTGATTTCCTACACAAGGAAGTTACGGGACCACGGCTCCCATATGGACAAAGAATTCCCTTGGTGACAACCAGCCGTGGCTCCGACCTCAGCCCTTGTATTTTAACAAGCGGACGTCATTGTCATTACAGTCACTCCACCCCATTGAGCTGTAGGGCCCAAAATAGCCTCAGCTGTCGAGCTCCATCTCTCCCCATCTCCCCTCAGAGCCATTTGGAGAAGTGGGAGGAGGGTGGGGGGTGGCAGAGTGAATCTGTATTGACACCGGAGAGGAGCTCCGAGGGAAAAAAGTCCTGGCCGAAGAGAAAAGCTGCACTGAGATTATGCCCTGGAAATAAAACTTTTCAAAATGTTCCTCTCTGCCACCTCTCCATACGTTTTCCACACTCTCCATGCCCAGTGCTGTCTCCAATTTGGGGACAAAGTGTATCAAGTTGAGTCAACAGCTCTAAACCTGATTTTCTTCACTTTTCTCCTTTCCTCTGGCTGCTGATCCTTGCTCGGGAGCAATTAAGTAGAACAATCCAAATTTGGCTCAGAGAAAAGGAAGGATGGATTTAATACCTGCACCATCAGCTCCATCCCAAAATATGTTTCATAAAGCAAAATATCCTCCAGCATGGCACAGAAACAACTTCACCCCTCCCTCAGCTACCGACCTTCTCCACTTCCTGCTGGACATCAGCATCCCCAAAAATCCACCTTTCCTTAGCTGAAGGTTTTGGTCTTACCTGGAGTCTTGTGTGAGTCTGAGGAGGACAAAGCTCTGGGCAGGGGAAGAAAAAGCCGATTCCTACTGAGAGGAAAGGAGGGGGAAGAGGGAAGAGGGGAACAGAGGACATGGGGAGACCATGTTGGCTTGGGTTTCCCCCCGCCTTTCCCCTCCAGGAAAATAAAACAGAAACCCCAGCGATGGCAGGGACGTGCGGCAGAAGGTCCCCCCAAGTCCCCCGGCAGTGGCTCTGCTGCCCAGGGTTAGGCTGTGCCACCCCCCCTCCCCACCCTCCTCTGGGTTGTCCTCCTCCAGTCAAATCGCTGACGTGCTTCGCTTCCCCTCCGCAGCCCAGCTCCAAAATAGCTCTGGGTGTCATTTAACGGGGAGATTAAATTTCCTGCAGGACAGAGACGAAAGGGCAGCGCTTTTAGGGACTCACTGGGACAGCCCAGCAACGGGAGGGGGCAAAAACCCCACCAGAAGCGTGTGTTTGGGTGGCGTGGGGGACAGGCTGCGGGGACGAGGTGGGGCAGGACTGTCCCTCAAGGGTCCATCCCAAAGCCAAGTGCTAAAAGTGACGTGGGGACTCGGGAACGGGCGGCTGCGACTTATCAGCGTCGCACACTGGACGGGAATTCTTTCCCAACGGCATCAGATCAATAGTGGGTTTATTTATAACCTCCCAGGCAGGAGCTGTTACAATGGCAAATAAATAGCAAGTTAACAACCCCAAGTGTGTCTCTGCCCCTTAACCTTATATAGATTATATATTTCCCCACCTTTTTGCCTCGTGAATACGAACTGTGTGCAAAAATCACCTGAGCTGCAAATCCGTCACCTCTCGAAGGCTCGAGACCGTAATTTCTATGTTTACAAGTAAAATTTCTAGTTTTTAAAAGATTTCCTGAAAATGGAGTCTACACCAACTCTTATCAGCCATCAGAATACTTTAAATTTAAAACTAATTTCTGCTAATGGTCGAAGAGCTGCAACAGAGCCCAGCAGGCTCCCCCACAACCACTTCAGCTCTGCAAATATCAGGAGTGGACTGCAAGATACACTTATTTTTGGCAGTAAACAAAGCAGATAAGGTGCTGCGTAGTCCAAGGCTCTGAAGAAGCAGTGAGGTGCTGCGTTAAGTCACTTTTCAGGGCACAAAACCACCACCAAGAAAGCAGGAGGGAGTTTTAGCTGGGATTTTGAAAGCAGGGCTTGGACAGAGCCACAGAATTCCAGAATGGTTTGGGTAGGAAGGGGCCTTAAAGACCATCTTGTTCCAGCTCCCAGGAAGGGTCCAAGGCCAGGTTGGATGGGGCTTGGAGCAACCTGGGATAGTTGGAGGTGTCCCTGCCCGTGGCAGGGGTGGGACTGGGTGAGGTTGAAGGTCCCTCCCAGCCCAAACTATTCTGTGATTCTATCAACCAGGGTGGATCAAAATGAATAAGAAAATTATAGGATTGAGGAGAAAAAAGTGTTAAGGTGTTACCTGACCTGCCTGTGCACGGGCTGAGGGACTTTATCCAGTGTTTAGCTCTGTGAAAAACTCGTGCCCTCTTTTAAAGACGTTGCCCATTGTGCTCGCTCTTCCCTCTCGTCTGAAGGTGGTTTAAAGTTTTAGCTGCAGGACTTTAGAGAGACTTCCCAAGGCCACAGGAATGTGCCTAGGGTGTGTTAGCCACAGCTCTCAGCACATCTTTGAGTCAGCAGGACTTGGTTTCTGAACAGGATCATTTGTACTGTTCCACAACCTGGACATCAACAGACCCCAAGGTCTATCCCCAGCCTGTGACTTGGAATAAACCAGTGTCCATTTGAAGCAAACCAAAGCAAATCAGCTTCTCCAGCTTCCCATGACACCACCTTGATTGCGTTTCCCTGCACTGTGCAATTGCCAGAGGCACGAGGTGTATTTTTATGGGATTAAAAGAGCAGTGCCTTTCCTTTGGCGTGTTGGTGGCTTTGAGGAAGATCTCAGACACTTCATGATCTCCACCTCGGTTTCTTTTTGGGAAGAGACCACCTGTATGTACCAGAATTGCAAAGTGACTCCACCACTGCCCTGGGCAGCCTGTGCAGGGCTTGGCAACACTTTCAGGGAAGAGGTTTTCCCTAACATCCAATCTAAACCTCTCATGGCACAACTTGAGGTCATTTCCTCTCATCCTGCCCCTGTTTCCTGGGAGCAGAGCCTGACCCCCACTGGCTGCCCCCTCCTTTCAAGGAGTTGTGGAGAGCCAGAAGGTGCCCCCTGAACCTCCTTTTGTCCTGCTTTTTTTGCCCTAATTCCCCTGACATGAGTTGGGTTGTCTGAGATACCCCTAAAGGTCACTAAAAATTAAAAACTAGAAATACCTCCAGAACCAAGGAGTTATTAACCTACTCAGGAACTACAACTTGTCACGGCTTTAAAATAAAAGAGAATCTATAAATGATGAGCTAATAGAAGTTCCAGTTGATAGAGAGAATGGTGAAAGGCTTGAAAAAACCCTGAATTTGGATGAAG
This sequence comes from Lycocorax pyrrhopterus obiensis, assembly GCA_014706295.1. NCBI lineage: Eukaryota > Metazoa > Chordata > Aves > Passeriformes > Paradisaeidae > Lycocorax > Lycocorax pyrrhopterus. Next base: position 2,570,018 of record JACSVZ010000002.1, on the reverse strand, counting down.
ACAAACAAAATGTCATCAGGCACAACACTAATCCCTTCCTCTCTGAAATAAAAACTGGGAGCTTTTCCACACGTGTGTTTTCTCCCCACAACAAACATCAGAAGAATGTGCTTTAAACAGAGCCTTGCGCGGTTTTAAAACACAGAAAAATCTTTCCTTGCACTTGAAAACCACATCTTCGAGCTCCAAACCTGCTCATCTGAACACTTCAGTTGGAAATAAAAGGATGCCAAACGGAATTAACCAGAGTTTACAGGCCCTGAAACAAGCTGTGTTTGGGTTTTCTCCAAGAAATCGATTTAAATTATTCGAATTATAATAACCAGCAAGGCCTGAGGCGTTACATCTTATTTCAATATTCCTCTGAAGTATGAGATTTTTTGCATAAAAAGGCAGGTTTTTGTAAAAAAAAAAAAATTATTCCCGCTTCTCTCTGTGGGAAAATTTAATTTGATTTTTTCCCCATGTGATACTGAACAGGAATTTAAGAGCTGACACCATTTATTTCTCCTCAGTATGTTTATTTCTCCTCGGTACGTTTACTCCGTTTTTACAACTAAAAACCCTGATGTTTCGTCTCCCTGTCTAACCTTAAGTCAGAAAAATAAAATTCAATAAAAATCAATGCTAATTAAAATTTCACACACGAGCCACAGAAAATGAGGTGTGTTTTCCTACCACATCTAATTCTGATGGGGAAGAGCACCTAATTCTGAGCGACACCACACGAGCAGTTCCCTAAGGCACTCCTAACATGAGGGAACACATTCCCCCCAAAAAAGATTTCATATACGTGGCAATGTTAATTGAGAAAGTCACAGAGGACCCAGAAAATTAATATATAGAGGCAAATTAAGTATTAGACTGATTTAAAAAAGAACAGAGGCACTGGGTTAACTTTTCTCCAATTCCTAACTGGATTAATTTTTCTTAAAATGCAGCTTTTTTTAGAATTTCAGGAAAAAAACCAATTTGTGGACAAACAACAACAAGGCTGAAGTGACACATCTTGCCAAGGGTTCCAAGAAAAGCTTATAAACATTGCTTTTTATTTTATGCTTTTCTGAGCTTCTCTGCCCTTAACATTAAACCTTTCTCTGTGCAGCCAATAAAATACCTAAATTTTAAAATTCCTGCTGTGATTTAACCCTTTGTATCCCAAATATTTTGTCAGGATGCTGGGAGATGTTTGAAGAGTGGAGAGTTCTCCACTTTTCTCCTTATCTCTGTCCCAAACACCCTCAGATTTTTCCTGACCCACTGACCGCTCCCATCTCTCCCAGCTGGACAACTCCAGCTATTTCCATACCACCACAGTCCGCATGAAAAAGTCTTTTTGCCCACAGAGGATGTGGACTCCCCATCCCTGGCAGCGTTCAAGGTGAAGTTGGATTGGGCTCCGAGCAACCTGAGAAATAGTTCTACTAAAAAAACCAAAATCAACCAAACAAAAATAATCTCAGCACAAAACAAAACAAACAAAAAAACCCCATGAACAAGCAAAAAAAAAAAATAAAAAAAAACCCCAAATAAAAAATAAACACATAAACCCCACAAAAAACCACTCCAAAACAAATGAACAAAAATGAAACCAAAACTACCCTGAAACAAAACAAACAAAAAAACCCCCAACAAACAAAAAACCCAAACAGAATCCCAGAATGGTTTGGGTTGGAAAGGACCTTAAAACCCATCTTTTTCCACCTTCCACTATCCCAGGCTGCTTCAACCCCATCCAACTTGCCCCATGTAAACACTCAGCCAACAGCAGTGCACCAGAAGAAATCTGAAGCCGATTTGCCTTTTGAAATGTCTTTTACTCAAGAAACTTAACCCATTTCAGGAAGTTACCTGCTCATAGTGTCTGTTTTTAGGTGTTTAAGCAGCACCAGGGATGAGGCAGACACTCCACGGTCACACACATCGATCTCTTCCCTGGTTTCAATTAAGGAAAATGCGTCAGCATTGATAAAATGGTCACATCGCCTCATCCCAAGCATTCCCCAGACCTTGCCCAGTGACTCAGCTCATCCCACTTTTTGTGCCTCTCCAGCTCACCCATGACCAACAGCAGAGACACCATTTCCCTTTTTGCCAACACCCATCCCCATGACCAGTGGCACTGAGTGTTTCACTCACAAATAAAGCTTTCGTGGCCACAATATTATGGGGTGAGGGGAGTTCTGCTTTCCAGGGAATCCCGAACTGAGCTCCCATCCTATCTGTGACTCACTTTGGACATGCTGGAGAAGCCAACAATGAAGTTTAACCTCCAAATTCTTCCAACGACCCCAGGAGGGATCAATCCCCGTACGATCCAATCACCCTCAGTTCCTCTGTCAAAAACTGAGTCTGTCAGAGATGTGACAGTCTCAGCCCTGGATTAAGCAAAGTGGCCATAAAGACTTGATGCACAAAGGAAAACTTGGATAAAGGGGTGAAAATCAAGTCATTTTTATTAGTAAAGCTATCTTAAATATTTTATTTGCATGAAAATGACCTTAAATTATTTTTTGCATTATTTGAACGTACATAAATATTTTGTTGTTTGGTTTTTTCTCATTACCCTCTGGAAGGCAAAGATCCCTCAGGGAGGAGAAGGAACAAGCACCAAGTTTTTATTCAAGTGCGCTCCTCTCAAAGGGCCCCATTCATGTAATGATGGATATTTATACCATTATTTATACAACTATTGGCTGTAGTCAGATCTTTAGTGTGATTAGGGCCCAACAGGATGCACATCCACACTTGAAAAATACAAAGTGCCTGCACAATGGATTTATAGTCCTAGAAAGGCAATTTCTTTCCACATCACAACAGAATTCAGTCCTTAAATGTTCCCCAGCTGGAACACAATAATTTACAAGCTGATTAAGCACCCAGGAGAGCTTTCACTCACACACCTTTAAATCTCAGAACAGCTTTGCTTCACAATTGCTGCCAAAAATGGTGTTTAAAATCTGACTTGGATACTTGGCCTGAATTTTGAAGTGATTCTGATTGAAACAAAATGTAACTTTGCTTATGATAAACGACGCTTCTGCTGAACAGAGGGAAAAGGGTTCTCTCAGCTTAGCAGTGGTCTCAGCTGAGCTGCACCAACCCTGAACTGCTGGGACGGAAAAAGCTGCACAAACAGGACAGGAACATCATAAACATCATTGCCACGGGCTGCTCGTGCACCACACTGGATAAACACAGGTGTGAGGTCTGAGACAGGGACTTGGGACAAGGACTTGTTCTGGTAGAATGAGGGGGAATGGCTTCAGATTAAAGGGAGCTGGTTTAGAGGGGATAATGGGAAGGAATCCTTCCCTGTGAAGGAGGTGAGGCCCTGGCACAGGGTGCCCAGAGAAGCTGTGGCTGCCCCTGGATCCCTGGAAGTGTCCAAGGCCAAGTTGGACAGAGCTTGGGACAATCTGGTCAAGTGGAAGGTGGCCCTGCCCATGGCAGGGCATGGGAAATGGATAATCTTTAAGGTGCCTTCCAACACAAACCATTCTGGGATTCCATGATCTGCAAGAAGAGTGGAGTAACTTACCGTGTGAAGGGTTTGTGGAGGCTGAGTGAACGCCCAGAGTGAATTCCAGACACGGCTCCATCCCTGTTTCTTCCTGGTGACACCATTCATTTGGGTATCCTGATAAAAAACCCTGACATGAGCCAGACACATTTCATTTCCCCCATTAACAGCTGTGACTTCCTCTGTTTAATCCCTCTTTAAGAGCTGTTTGTTCTTCTGGACACTGAGTTTCAATAGAATTGCCTGTAGGCTTTGCTGTGCCAGGGATCCACCAGGATAACACAATCTCATCTTTTCCATTAAAATCTCCATGCCAACAGGTCAGACGCTTGTTGAAAATGGATTTATGGATTCCAGAATTAAGAAAGAAGTGCCCCTCCAAGTCAGCCAATCCTCTAAACCCACTCATTTTTGTTTAAACTTCTGATACACCTTCACCCATCTTATTTCCCAAATCAAAGTGATTACAGACCCTCCTGTTCTGCTGGGAGCTTCCAGGGTCACACTGGGACAACTCCATTGATTCAACTCAAGCAGAGTTCTTCCCTATTTGCTTCAAGAACTGACAAGCCACCCTCAAACCCATGGAGAGCAAAAGGAACTCTGTCATTCAACAGGTTCTGTAGCATAGCAAGATGAGAAATCAGGAACAGTTCCTGGGAGGTAGGAAGCTATGGATTTATAGAAGAGGATGAGCTGAAGAACTGTGAATGGAGCAGAGCCTGAGATTCAAAACTCACCAGAGCACACTGCATCCTCTAATTATTGATGAGAGATTATTCCAGGCCAGGTTGGATGGGGCTTGGAGCAACCTGGGATAGTGGAAGGCGTCCCTGCCCATGGCAGGGGTGGAACTGGATGAGCTTTAAGGTCCCTTCCAACCCAAACCATTCTGTGACGTAACCAAGTGACTTCTCATAGCCCTGAAACCCATCTACATCTCTCAAACCAACACTTTCTCAGCAAAGCTAAAGCTTTGTGTCATCATAAATTCTTCCAGTAAGTCAGAATGCCCCCACAGCTCCTTCAGTCATGACCTACCCAAGGCACAAGGATCTGGGAATTCTGTACCACAGGCAACAGCAGAAACTACCTTTCTTTTTTCTTAAATTTACCTAAATTCCCTGCTTACTGAGGCTGAGCATCTTTTGCAACCCACCACTCTTGAATTAAATATGTATCTAAAGCAACCTGATTCACCATCTCCAAATCAAAGGTCTCCTCAGTAAGAGGGAGTTGGTACTGAGGAAACACTTTTATTTTTCATATGGCACTATTATTCACATCAGAACAGCACAACTGAATTTCATGGCTCCGCCAAGGTCAGCCTATCACACAGATGTGGATTTAAATTGCTTTTGATGAATATTACTTAAAAATCAACATAAAATACTGAATGTTATCAGGCTGATTTGGGAAGAACACACTTCCCTACAAATGTTTTCCAAAGTATCTCCACTGGCAAGCTGTCAGCACAGCCCCACTGAAATAGTTGCAACCATTCCATTGCAGGTGTTTTGGAACAAGTATCAGAGCAACCGAGCTGCAGTCAAATAAAAGCAGAGATGCCTGTCAGGGAAGGGATGTTTCCCTCATGATCTGCTCTGGAAATCCCCTTCTCCCTGGAAAATGAGGAAAAAACAGGAGGCTTCTTTCAGTGTCTCCAAAACTAATTTATAAAGCACAAACAGCAACAACAGAAACCTGCTCAGAAGGGATGATTTGGGATATTTGATGTGTATGGGTCAGCTGAAGATGGGAACACCTCAAAATTACATCTTTAAATTACCCACAGTACTATGGAGGCTTTTATAAGTTCTCCACTAATGAAAAACAATTGTATCAATTCTTTTTTCTGCCTGTCACCAGAAAAGAAAAAATGCTTTTGAATTTTAAGCTCTAAAGCAAGGAACTTTTCCATGTCAAGGATTGGAACACCACACTCAACTCCACAGGACAAACCAGCCAAGTGCTGTTGTTACCTGTGCAACTCTTGACTTGTGCCTCTGATCTCTGCCAACAAAACCAGAGCTGGGACACTTGTTAATTTATTTTGAGAAAAGTGCCAAATTCATCACAATTCCCCCAGTAACATCCCATTAAACCACCACTAAAGTCTGTCCTTTATTCTCTACTTGATGCAAATCTGCATTTTCTGTGTGATCCAAGAGACCCCTCAGTCCCAAGTTCAACAACTGCCCAAACTTCCCCTTCTTCCATAGAATTAAAACAAAAAAACCAGTCACAAAAAACACGAAGGATTTTAATTTCTGTCATGAACACATAACAGGTCTTCTCAAGGCAGAATTACCACACAAATTCAGCAGCTGAGAAATCGTGTGAGTCGATCCAAACAAGCTGTCGCTATTTATTAGGGACATCCATACAACACAGGTGATTATTTAAATAAAAGGAGTCAAACCACGCACATACAAAAAAAAAATACCAGAAAAATCACACTGGCCATGATTTATTACAGAATTCTCCTGTTTCTGAGACTCTCACACGTGTAACACAAACCTGATCAGTTCAACACAGGTGGACACAACAAGGCATCCTGGTGTTCCACAAAAAAAAATAAATAAATAAAAGGAAAAGCAGATTAAATTCCCAAGTTAAGGTGCACCAACATCCTGTGGCATCAGAGTACGTCTGTGAAGGGGAATTTTAAGGATGTTACACAAGAGGTAGAAGTAAGATTTTTGCAGCGTTCAAACATCCACAGTTGTTTTACAGAAATACTTAAAGAAGCCTAAACTGATTAGTGATTAAAATCTTGCATAATCAACAATTTACTTTTTTAAGCAAAGTTATAATTTCACATATTTCTGTTGGGCCCAATCAAAATCTCCCTCAGTAATATTTCCCTAGCAGTGTAAAATGGGATATTTTAAGGAAATTAGTTTGACCAACACACGCAAATGATACACTTCAGACACCAGACAGTGATATTAAAATACAGACACTCTTCATCTTTGTGTATCTGTCATAAAAAATAAAAGGAAACTTATTTTTCCCATCTATATATTGGAAATAGCCTAATTCTGTGAAAAAACTACGCTCATTAAGTTACTACTGTGCATAAACAAGTCGTGTTTTATTCAGTAAAAAACATAAAGCAATCGTTGCCTGGCAATGATTTTTACTCTGATTTATTCTCTCTCTAACCAGCTTTTTTTTATATACATTGTATGCAAATATTTTCTTTTTTAAAGCTCATTTGGCAACAAGCAAAGAGGTTTTTTAGCTCCAGTTCCTCAATTTGTTTAAAGGTTGCTCCTAAACCAATATATTTTCAATCTCTAACAGCACGGACACGTACATTAAACACGTAATTCTGCACCTTTGATTGCAGTATTGCTAATGAAGAAAAATAAGGACCTTCCATTCTATGTAACTGATAAATTTGATTGGCAAAGTTATTATTTTATTTTACAAAATTACAAAGCAGTTAGCTAGCAAAAAAACAATTGATAAAAATCAGACATCTCAGGTGCTACAAACCAAAAAAAAAAGTGCTGGTGACTGACATGGATAAACTGGAATAAATCAAGGTCTCAGCATGGTTTAAGGCTCTATTTCCCTCGAAGCAGAACAGGAGAAAACGAGGTGCAAAATTCCCAGGAACCCACCAGCTCAGCCCCAGTTCCTGCAGCAGGCACATTCCTCAGCTTTGAGAGGAAGCAAAATTATCCTGGCTAATTCCAAGAATCCTGATAAAAGAGGCTGGGAGCTCACCCCTCTGGAGTTTCTTGTAACAAATGTTCAGGGTGAACTGCTGAGCTTGTGTTTGAAGAGCTCCTGAACTCAAGGTAGAGCAGCAAAGCCAGAGCAAGACAGAAATCTCTTCAAAGCTGTGGCTTCAATGGAAGCAGGACCACGCTCAGCTCTTCAGCAGCCCAATTATTCAAAAATAATAATTAAAATATATATCCCAAATTCAACTGCCCTCATGTTGACTGATGTGAAGTGTTCCCTGCTCCTGTTCAATCTACAAACACTAAATAATCAACAACTCAAAGTTATTCCACTTTAACGACCCCATTAGGAAAAATAAATCTGTAGCAGACTGTGCTCATAAGGGATTTAATATTTAGTTTTGCAGCTAAGGTCACGGACTTCGCCCCAGAAATAAAGATATAAAGAACAAAATCCCCAAACCCCACTGCTTTGGGATATGCCACCATGCAGCATTTGTCAAAACTGCAGCTCCCAAACAGAGAATGGGCCAAAAAACCAAAAAAAATTCCAATACACAGCTTCCAGAGCAGGCAAAAATAGAATTAAAAAAAAAAAAATAAACATATAGGCTTAAGGTCTGTTTGTTGCATATTTTTTACAGTATTTAAACAAAACAAAAATCCAGCTTCCTGCAGAATCAGAGCTATGGTTTAACGGTGATTTAATGAATTGTGTGGGTGTGAACATCCCACAGAGCCAAGCTGGATTCTGCCACTGACGGAAGAACACATTTGAACCACAACCAAACCCATTTTGTCCTCAGTCCTGCTTGCTCTTTGTCATTTCCTAAGTCTAGACTAGCTGAGCTTAAATCCTGCCTCATCTTCTTCCCTGCCACCAGCCAGGAGAGGAGGTGACCCTGATCCCGACCCCAGAGGGAGAACCACATCCCTCTGCCTTGGGCCAGCTGTCCCCAAGCCCTCTCCTGGCCCCTGAACCTGGGACAGAACTCGAAGCCACATGATTAAACCACACCTGGGAGGAAGGCTGGCCACCAGAGCAGGGCAGGAAGAAGCCAACTCTGCCCCAAATCTCAGCAGCTTCACCCTGACAGCAGCACATGGGGAAAAGAATCTTGATCCAAGCAAAGATTCCTGGTCCCTCAAGCCCTCCCGACCACGGAAGCCAAAAGAAGAGTGATCCTCTCCGCAGGAATTAGGGCTCCCCACAGCTCCCTCCTTCTTGAAGCTCCCTTTTCCTCCTTTACATCCCCAAACAAAGGGCTGCAGATCAAACACAATCAGAGGAAGTTGTGCTCGTGGTCACCTCTGGAAAGTGCACAGGAAAGCCAGGGAGCTTTCCACAAAAACCTGGGGTAGCCCCAAACTTCTCCACAAAGGGAAATACCTCAGCAAAGCCTCTCACTCACACCATGCCCACCTTGAGCCCCTCATTTCCTTCCAGGGGAAAAGGTGCCAGGAATAACCGCAAGAGACTTACTGAGGACTAGAGCAGCATTTCCAAATTTCACACACCAAAATATTGGTAGTGGTGCTAAATAGCAGCAGCAAAGAAAAAAAAAACTCAGTTTGGAAAGAATAAACTCCCAACAGCAGCAGTTTGGGAACTGCATCTCGCCCACTCCTGAAAAGGCCACAGCAAGAGAAGCATCACGAACTTAAACAACCACCCTGCATGCTGCTCTAATGAAAATAACACATTAATACCAATTTCTGAGTTTTAGATTATATAAATAGCATCAGAGCAACTTAACTGCCAGAGGGACCTCGTGGATACAGAAAAACAGAGATACAAAACCTATAAACAGAAAAAAAATAAAATAAAGAGGTTTTCCCCTGCTGCCGGCCTCCCTTCTGGGAATTAATAAGGTTGAATCACCCTAAAACTCCACTTATTTATACAGAATACAGAAATAATTATAATTCTTAAGTCTATGTTGTACTGGACTATCAATTTGGGATTTTAAAGCATTAAAGATTCGCTACCAACTACCAAAAAGCACCCTGATAATAATCCTGACTTACAAAGGGACACCTGAGAATCCCATTTATTTAAACTGGAGCAATCCAGGATCCCTGCCACCAGGCCTGGCTATGACTCTGCCACTTTCTTCATCTCACCCCAAAAATTTAAAAGGTAGAAATCAAAACAGGGGAAAACCCTAAACAATTAAATCTAAAGAAAGCTGAGTGGGGAGTGTGGGAGGTGGAAGTGGAAAAGAAGGGAATAAACTAAATTTTACCTGATTGCTTCTCAAAATGGGGAGGGAAAGGGGGATTTTTTTTTCCCCCCTTCAAAAATCAAACTTGACTCCAAACCAAAGCCACCTCTTTGGCTTAAGTGAGACCCAAAACCTCAATTCAGCTTCCCCTGAAGTCAGTAAAACATGAATACAACTAGTCCCTAAAGCCACAAGCATTATGCTTGTACTTATTCACACCAAAAATTCAGTGCAAGACTTGCAGAATTTGTACCCTGTTGCCAAATTAAACACGAGGCAGCGAAAATAATGTTCTGACTGACAGAGCTGCTGCAACCCCAGGCATTATTTTACAGAATAAAATGGGTTTCATTCCCTAAAATGCAACAGGAGTTGTAATAAAACAACAAAAGTGGAGCAGTCTGAGATGAGAATTGAAGACAAAAGTCATCCTAGGCCTGATGCTGTCCATAACCAACGCATTTAAAGAAAAGGGCACTTAGAAAAAAGCATTTTTGATCAAAGACCTGGAGTTTTGGTGCAGAAAACAGCGCGAGGCAGAGTGAAACACGAGCATTTGTAGGGCATGACAAGGAGCATCTGACCCGGGCACATGATCCAGGGGGACATTCCAGAGCCACAGTGCTCCTTAAAGAGCCCCAAACTGGATGAGCTTGCATGTGCAATTAACATAATTAAGAGCATATGTTGATTGCAGCCAAATGCAGCCACTTTAAAATGCATTTTTAAAATGTAACCCTCTCAAATGCATTTTTAAACTGAAATTGGAACCAGAAGTGACCACACAGCTTTTTACCACTGGAAAAACGAGACTGTTAAAGGCACATTAACTACAAACTAATTAAGATCTTGTTCCTTCACAATATTAATTAACACATGAGCAGTACAATGAGAACCAATTAAACCCTAAACATTCACCACTACAAAACAACCCTGCAGGACCCACAAGGGTTCTGTAAACAGAAAAAAAACCAGACCCAGACTTTCAAATTCGGATTTCCTGTCAGCACAGCAATGGTAAATTAATTTTAATTTGGGTAATTAAACCCCCAAATCACCCCCAAACTGCAAATAAAATACTGCAAACTCCACTGTTAAGCTGTGGAGTACAATCAGTTTCACAAATGCAGACTGAACCTTCTTGAATTAGTTTGTGCAAATAAATTGCATGTGCACACAGAGAAAGCACTCACACTAAAATAACCCTGGGACCTGATTTTTAGGCTAAGGCTGAAAATAATCTTTGAAGTGGAATTCACTTTCTTTAGGGAAGAAAAAAAAATCTTGCTATACTAAGAATCTGATTTCTATCTACTTTTGCTTTTAAACTTTACTCAGTGGGCTACAAGGAGGCCTGGGCAAATTTTAGCTACAAATTTCCACGCTTCAGTAGAGGTAAGGATGGCACAATTGAGACAACACCTGCTCTAGAAACATCCACGGATCCAGAACTACACAACTGCATTTGGAACAATTTTGCAAGTACAGACACACATGGGAACAGTTCTATAATTACCCACAAAAATGTCAAATCTGACACTGAACACTATGAGACACAAAAATCTTCATTTTTGTCCTTCAGATTTTGCTTATATCCCCAACTTAATTCGCTTTTAACCCAACTGCTCTCCAAAGCTGTTCATTAATATCCTGATACTCAAGAACCCTAATCATTAGTACATGTTTAGAGACTGTGTAACAGTAAGACAGTTGTTAAAGCATTAAAATATTCCTAAATGCCCTAAGAACACACCTTACATTACTTATTCTTTGCTAATTCTCACCCTGAAACAGCCACACTCTGATTGTCTAAGCCACACAATGGAGACTAATTAACAGCAATTAAATATATTAAACCTTCCACGTCAAAAAAATAATCAGTTAAACAGCTTTGGTAACCTAGTACATAGTTAGCTTTGTGTAAATATTTTGCAAACATCCCTTTCCCAAAAAAATCCCTATATAGCATGTGTATATTTATATAATAATATACAGAGTTCCTGAGTAAATCATTAAATCTGATTATTCGGAAGATTTGGCAAAATATTTAACTTCCTATTACTAAAATAGATTTTTTTAAATAAACATTCAACAAAGACATTAAAATAAATATGGAATGTGTCTGAAAAAAAATTATAGTACCATGAACTTATATTAACAACAAACAGTAATTTTTTTAATTAAGTGCATACTATTGTTACTGGTTTTAAACCCACTGGGGAATCAATACATCTAATTTCTAATCCTGAGCGAATCTTCTATCACCTGCTAACGTGTTACTTCCATGCAGTCCACACTGCAAAGCTACAAAATCCACTTTTTTAGTGGAAAAACAGAAGTGGACTACGCTGTGGAAAAGCTCAGTTCACGCTGGTTTTGCTGGAAACTGAACTGGCAGCACAACTGCTGCAGCCTCTCACACAACCAGCAAGGAACTCTGATTATCCCTGTCAAACTGAGTGATAACCTGTCACTAAAACCACCACCACGGCAGCACCAACTGCTCCTGGCACAGCGATGGGGTGCAAACCACTCGGTGATCGCTTTGGCTCTGGAAAGAACTACATAAGGCACAAAAAATAAAAATAAAACAAGCCCTGAACTAAGATTACTGAGTGCCTTTAAATACGCTAAATTGTCTTATGAACCAAAAAAAAAAGAGAATTAAGTTCTACCACACTCTGGTTTCTCAGGTCCTGGCCTGACTCAGGGCTGACACAGAGCTTTGGACAAGCACATGAGGAAATGCTCAGCTACCGTTCAGCTCCTCTGAACATTACAACGCTCAGCAGCGGACACCAGCATTATTAAAACTGCGCTATCACCACGACAGGCTGTGCCTCTCCACACCAGAACCACAGCGCCAGACCTGCAGCACTGACCAGGCACGTTAATTAACCCTTTTTGCTTCCTGACACCCTATGAGAATCCACCTCCCACGGTGCTGGGCAGGACCTGAGCCCTTCCCTCCCCATCCTCAGCTTTCCTTTCGTTGTCTGCGGTTATTCCAACACCCTCGTCGCTTCCTCGGCTTTTCCACTTCCTCTGCTTTCGTGCTCCACGCTGCTTTTTTCCTGGCTGCTCGTGCTTGAAGAACAAAGCTCTTGCAGTGCCCCTCGAAGGAGAAGCTGTTGTTCCTCGGGTGCAGCTGGAGGGGTTTTTGGCAGAGCCGCCTGCAGCGCGCACCAGAGCGCGGTGCGAGCCCTGCGCGTGGCACCAGCCAGGGCTCGCAGGGCAGCTGCCAGGGCCAGCACATCTGCAACAGGAAAAACACATCAGTGCACAAGCCTGGGAATGTTATTAATTTTTTTTTTTTTTTAAATTGCACAAATTCGTTCCCACTCACGGCCTTGAGTAAACAGGACTTAAGGAATATCTGAGCTGTACCGGTAACAACAGCTACGACATCTCACCTGAGCTGTCTGTGCAAAAAGGGCCCAAAAATGCTGCAGAAGGGTCTAAAATGCTGGTGGACACTGGGCAAACTGGTCTCCTGAGGCTGCAGGCAGTTTGGGACTTTGCAGGGGGAAGGGAACACCGATTTTTGGATGGGTGAGTAAAAGCACAAAGACCCAGTCAAACAGAGATAAAATCCCAAAGCAGCTCCGTAGGGGATTTGTTTGCAATTGTGAATTCTGCCAGGCCAGCGACTGCAAACCTGCACATTTCCAGCCAAAACTGCTGATATTGCAACCTTTCAGACAGAGATTGTTGGCTAAATCTGGGACTAAGTGGACAAAGCTGCTCCTACACTTCTCTGGGAATTCAGGAAGGGTGAGGGTCTCACCAAAACCTGTCACTCAACACAAGGGATAAGGACCTGAGGATGCCATAACTCATTTTAACAGATGATAGAGCTGTTATTTATAGTATTGGCAATATTTAGATACTGTATTGGCAATAAATCTGTTCATAATGATCCATTTAACCACTGTGGTCTACTTCTCCTACCTGGCCAAGAACCTTCCTCCTACTATTCCTGACTCACACTTGGAGTTAACACCACGTGAAAATTTTAGGAGTCATTTTAAAAGTCATTTTGCATCTAGAACTATTATTCTAAGGGCATGACATTTTATATGTATACTTTATATTTTAATTTTAGACACCTGAATTGCAAAAGCAAAACATTTTGACTCTCTTTCCAGCTTATCTTTCCCTCACAAGGAAGAACTTTTCCACAGCAAGAGGAACCTCACTGCCCACTTCCACAATAAGGAGTGAATTCCTCTTTTGTCCTGAGATAAAGGTATTTTCTGAGGAAAAATAATATGATCTTTAACCCCAAACCATGAATTGCCACGTTTACTGCTGCTACAGGTTATTCTGGCTTTACTTAAACGGAATTTGGGAAACGTGGAATGTCATTCCTGGTGGGTTTGTGATTTAGGTAGACTATTGATTTACACAACACTGGCAAATTTTTTTGTTATTTTATAAGGAGAAGAGAAAGTATAGCCATACCAGTAAAATAATTCTACTTGCTTAAAATTCTACTTGCTTTTACTTTTGGAACAACCATTTACGGTTATGTAACATCAGTGAAGAGTTTTTACAACAACCATTTATGGTTAGGTAACGTCACTGAAGAGTTTTTACAGTTCTCTTCTAGACAAGAAGAAAAAATGTCAAAGTTTTTAAACTAGTAACAGGAGAACAACAAAAAAACCCAATAGAAATCAAAGTAATTTAAAGTCTTAAAAAGTAAAATTGTCTATTCGCAAACTTTCTTTCGCTGAAGTGACAGGAATTGCTGCGTATTGCAAATTTGCATTTTGAAGTGGAACATATTCACAATGAAAGCCTCAAAAAAAGCTTTGGGAACTCCAGGAAGGGGCAGCATCACCTTTCTCGTTGTTATAGCGTGGCGCCCCGTGGCTCTGGGGGTTGGCAGCGTTCACAACCTCATCCTTCCGACGTGCCTGGGTCACCTGAATGGCTTCCAGGTGGAGCTCCAAGGCCCTGGAGATGTTCCCGTGCACAGGGGCACCACGGAGCCTCTCCATTTTTCCTATCAGTGCGAGCACCTGGCAGAAAACACCAGAATCACCGAGTGCTGATTAATAAACAGGCAAATCCCGAAGGAACAGCAGCAATTGCAGCTGCACCGGGCCTACCCTGGCGCGTTCCCGGGACTGGTCGGCGATCAGGCGATCCACGCGGGACGGGTTCGCCGGGAGCCGGGACACGGGGCTGGTGCTGGAGCTGGAGATGCGCTGCCCTGGGAAGTGCCTGGCAAGGTCAGCCTCGGTCTGAAAGGGAAATCATTTTCCAGCGTGATTGTTTGAAATCAGTACAACGTTATCAATCCGGTTTCGGCGCTGTTCGGAGTTTTCAAGCGGGTTAGGAGTGAGCGGCCTACCTTAACTCCCAACGGCATCTACAGAAAAACATTCCCAAACATCACGGAATAGGCTGAGACTTTAGTGATCATCTCATTCCACCCCCTGCCATGGGCAGGGACACCTTCCACTATCCCACATTTCTCCAAGCCCCATCCAGCCTGGCCTTGGGCACTTCCAGGGATCCAGGGGCAGCCACAGCTGCTCTGGGCATCCTGTGCCAGGGCCTCACCACCCTCACAGCAAAAACTTCTTCCCAAATCTAATCTAACCCTGCCCTCTTTTGGTTTAAAGTCATTCCCCTTGACTTATCTCTACATTCCCTCATCAAAAGTCCCTCTCCAGCTTCCTTGCAGGAATCCTTCCCTAATTCAGACAACAACGCTCAGTGGCAGCTTTTAGAACAAAAGCTGTATAACTTTATTCTATCTAATCTTAGACACATTCTGGTGCAGTACCCAAAAAAATGGCTAATTGAGGTGGTGCTGGCTAATTGATGGTGGGATCTGATGAGCTTAAAGGTCTTTTCCAACTTAATGATTCTGTGATCCCATGAATTTAAACCCTAAGCCTCTCACTGCTTCTCTCAACCATCACATATTATGATTATTGAAGGAACCAGGTGATCACAGCAGCATAAATTGCATCTGAAGTGCATCAGGATGAAACCACATTTAATATAAACTGATACCAGCTCTTTAACAGAGAAAATATTTTTTTTTAACAGAGAAAATCTTTAACACAACAGCCAAACTTCCACTGAGAAAGAGTGATTTAGCCAGTGTCTAACACAGACAGTGACTAAACATCACCAAACCTATTTTTGGATAGGAAATTCTTCCACCTGGAGTAAAAAAGACACAGCTAGCAGCGTATTCCTTATCTCATTCCTTCTCCAGGGTACAATGGATGTAGGAGAGAGGGGTCAGGTGCAGTTCAAGGCAAAGGTAAGTCCACACTCACCCTGTTACATCTGTACTGCAAGTATGTGCTGAAGTCCTTCTCTTTTTGCTTTACTGACACTTCCATAATATTTAGTCCCTGCCCTGGCCTAACATGGATTACAAGAGCTGACTCTACCTGCACTCATCATCTGAGGAGCCTGAAAGGCATCCAGAAAAAAAAATGGATGGGGAAAGGGTCACGGATTCATATAATGACACCAGATTAATTAAGAATTACAACTAATAAGCAATCAACTAAACCACATGCACATTTAATACTGCGGACAATGCCTAACTCGTGTGTGAGATCCCTGGAAAAGTGAGGTTTATGAAAGGAGACAGGTAAGCTGTGACCCCAAAGCAGCTGCAATGAACAGGTTTCTGACAGCTGAAAGGGCTGAGTGATTAGACAAGGTACAGAGAATTAAATCACATCCCAGGGGGAGCTTCTCTCTTCTTGCAGTCATCCCCTCCTGAGGAATGTGTGCTTTGGCTGTAGGAGCAGGAGCCAGGCTATGGCAGCTGGCTCGGAGGATGGAGAACAGCTCATATTCTGTAACCACAAAACACCCTGAGAAACCCAGAGCAGCTCACTGGGATAAAACTGGATCACTGAGAACAGACCAGATCAAGGGGGTCAATTAAGCCCCTCTGATTAGTAAGTAGGTGGTACGAGGATAAACAACTCTCCTTTAATGATGAAATAAAAAGCTTGAGACAAAAACTGTGACTTGGTCTTTGCTGAATTATCCCAAATCCTGCTTGAGAACAGGAAACAAACACTGGAACCAAGAATCATCCCTTTCTCACTTCCAGAGAATTCCTGGGAGGCCAGACAGGCAGAGAGGAGCCTTGTTGAAAGGAATCCAGGAGAGAACAACAGAGGCAGTTCCAACTGCAATTCCAAAAGTCCATCAGCAAGGCCCCACAGCTGATGAGGGAAAGAAAAAGGTGTTTTCCAGATCTGGTTTGGTCAGACATCTTTACCCAGTGACCAGGAGGCTTCTCACACGTGGAAGCAGCCAAGCACTCAGTGCAAAATTAGAGCCAGGGATTATGGACAATTTACGTTCTGAGCCCTGGCACGGAATTCAGGGATTTGACTCCTCTTGGGAAGGCACTTCCTGCTCTTTTAGAGCACAGAGCTTTCACTCCCAAGTGCAATACCCTCATTATCAGTGTGATCCCTCCCTGCCAACAGTTTTGGGAATGAGTCTGAGGCAGGAAAGTGACCATAATGACAAGAGCATGAACTGAAATTTCTTTTGGGAACAAGAAAAATACTGTAGTTTTTTCTCTACAGCCTCATAGAGTGTGCCCAGGAGTAGTTACTTCATTTTCTTTTTTACTAAAGCCAGAGATTTACTACAACAAGAAAAAATAAAGAAAAAAAGAATAAGAGAAAGCTGCAACTATCACTGACAGTAAAAACCCAAACCAAACCAACAACCCCCCCCCCAAAACCAACCAAAAAAAAACAAAAAACCCCCAACCACACTAAGAAACACCATAAAACCTTCTCTCTTTCCTCACACTGGTTAAAACCAGTCAAGTCTTTATCAGGAATCATCACCAGTTGTGCTTTACCTTCTTCCTCTCCTTCTCCAGAGCTCTCCACTGCTCGTAGCACTGCTCCAGTCGGATGTGAAGCTCGTTAGCGGGGCCACTGCGGCTCCTGGGAGGTCTGAACTTATTAAATGGGGTTGGAAAGGCAAAGTAGGGGGCAGGGATTTCCCCAGAGAAGAGATCACTGATGAAGGGACTCGAGGGGTTGAAGTCGTCGTAGTGAAAAAGATCAACAAGGTCCGAGAATGGAAACGGCGGCGGAGGGAAATTAAAATTATTTCCTGATGAGAATAGTTGGTGATTAAACAGAGGAAAGCTGGGATTTTGCTTAAAATCAGACATAAATGGGAAAGGAGGAAGCAGAGAAGGATTGATGAAATCTGACAAGCTGGCACCGTTCTGCTCGTGCTTTTTCGGGAACGCGTTGAACGGCTGGCGGTTCGGGGCTGTAGATCCCAACTGAGGGATCCAATTCCTTCTGCCTCTTCTGTCGTCTTCATTGCCATTTTCCTGGCTCTGCTTTTTTGGGAACCTCTGGTATTTCTCAGGCTCTTCACCTGCAGCTTTCTGCCGCACGAACCAGTCGGGTGAAACACGAATGGGGAATTTGCGGCGCCTGTCCTTACCCACCCCGGCGTCCTCCTGGGATCTTCCAACAGGTCTCACCCGCTTCTGACTCTCTGAGACAAAATGAGGAACCCCCAAATGACTGGAAACTCCATTCGATGTGTGTAACCTCCCATCTTTCCTGGGAGGGAGGGCGGGTAGGAGCTGGGAGTAGTAGGAGGGCTGTGTTACAGGCTGGTGGGTGGGAGAGCCCCCAGACATGGTGGAAACCCCTGATGAGGACTGGGGGCTCGTTGCCATTTGTTTCCCGCATGGAATATCAGATGCAGCTGCCAGACTTTTCCCCTCCAGCCACGCAGCCCCCTGGTATGAGGAGTAACCCCCATTTTGCACGTTTTTCACAGATAAATCATATTCTGCTGCTGGATGAGAGCTTTCCTTAGGGCCCATATTCACCTTGCACTCGTTATTATTATTATTATTATTGAAAACATCCACCAAGGTAAAGCCACGATGGCCATTAGGCACATAGGTTTCCTGGGGTGTTCTGCCTGTTCCTCCAGAAAAGTGATTTTCTTTCAGGGGTTGATTGAGCAAATGAAGTGATGGATGGGCAGATGACTGCAGTTTGGGAGCAGCTGTAAAGCTTTCGTATCTTTTAGAAAACAGGTGCCTGTCCTGGGGTACCTTAACCCAGGAGTTATCAACAGGCTGATTGGAAAGATCGGGGGAACACTTAGTTTGTCCTTGAGCATAATTTTTCAGAGCTTTTCCTCTTGCTCCTTCGCTTTTCCAAAGCTCCTTCTGAACGCTGGGGCTTTCCTTCATCCTGCTCCGAGGGGAAAAAGGGCTAAAATCGGACCCACGCTTCTCGTAGTCTCCGTTTAACCTCCCGTGGTCGTAAGTGCACAAATGCTGGTTACAGCTCCCATTTGGGAGGGAAAACCCCTCCTGGGGAACCGTGGTGGTGTTTTGCAAAGAGGAATTTTCAGGGTAAGTGTTCCTCAGGGCATTGTCAGGGGGAGCACGGGGAGAGAGCCAAGACTCGATGAGCTGAAGGTCTCCCAAACCTCTGTGCAGCATCTCCACGTCAGGAGGCTCCTGCAGGGGTTCCTGAAGGCAGCTGGTGCCCAGCAGGTTGGGAAAATCCTTGTTTGGGACAGAGTGCTGAGCTGGGAGCCCTGGGAACTCCCCATTGCTGCCCAGATCAGGTGCCCACACAGGGGGAAACAATCTTGATAGAGAATTCCTGTGACAGAGTGAAACAAACCTCCCGTCATCATCTTAAAACGTTTCTTTCTTTAAAATAATTCACATATCATGGTTATTCCCCAGAATTGCATTAATAACCCATCATACACAGCTCTTGTCAAAAATAAGAGGAGTATTCCCACTGCAGTTGAGCAAATGCTCTGTGAAATCTCATCACCAGCACTGTTTATCTGCTGTATGTTCAAAAATGCAGAGTTTATTTGGATTTATTAAATATTTCAGATTCCACTGTATTCAGTCAACTCCCTACTGGTTAAAACTAATTATCTTTTTTTCCTCCTCAAATGCTCCAAAGCTGATGGAAAACTTGAGAAAATTTGCATTTTTAACAGTTCATTGTTTTGTTGGGTTTTTTTTGCTGACAAGCGAAATAAAGACACTTCCACACTTTAAGGGGATTTTTCATTACTCAACTCTGAAATAATTAGAAATGTGTATCATACCTGTGTGACAACGGGCATAAAAACCAACACACAAGTGATAAGAACTCAGAACAAACTTACCAATCTGTAGCTGGTTCTGGCTTGTTTGGCTCCTCCAAAATGCTCGACACCAACCCAAACATATCAGGGCCACTACCAGAGTAAGAAAGATTTATTGGTGCCCTGAAAAAAAAAAAAAACCCAAAACAAAAGTTTAAGTAAGTATTTTTCTCCTAAACAAAACAGGCAAAAAGAAGAAGATCAAACCTTTAATTTATTTTAATTTTCCAGTTGTTCTGAATTTAATGTATCCTCAGCATCCCTGCACAGAAATCTTCTTGCATTTGTGAATTCCACAGCCCAAGTGAAGGAGAACAATTTTCCTGACTTTTTGTTTCACCAGAGACTTTCCAAGCAGCAAAAGATTCCCCTCTCCTTCCAAGAAACAAAACTATACCACGGACATTCCTTCAAACCTTGGTTTTCTCATTTAGAGCAAAAATAGGATTAATATTCTCCAGGTCTGGAGCATTCTAATTTATCTACTTCAAATAATTCAAAACCTATTATGTCAATCTCAAAAATATAATTCATATATAAGTTATATATACTTAAGTTATACTTAAGTTGAACCACTTTTTAATCCCCTTTTGGGCAGGATTTGGTCAAAATTGTAGCAAATATCTCTGGTAAACACCCAAGGCTTTAAACAATCTTTAAACAAACCCAACTTCAGGTGCAAGATGAGATTTTTATAGAGTTGTTTGTAATGACTCCTGACTCTTACTCACCAGTTAATTAAAACAATGCTACTAAAGGTCTCCTTCCCTCTCTGCTCATTGTTTTGCTCCAATAAACTTCCCTCACCACCCTGTTCTGATTCCCTTCAGCGTCCCTGAAGATCTGAGCTTCCCCTGGTGCCACCTTACCCAAACTACCTCGGCTGCCACACAACTGCTCACTGACTCTGCCGATTAACACAGACCACAAAATGTGGGACAAACTATTTTAAAAAAAATCACCTTTTTCATCTCTTCCACTGTGAAAATCAGTGAAAAATCTCACCCTGCTGGCTTTTAAGATCTCATCACGTTTTTACTTCTCACTCCCCTCCCTGATTTACTCCATGACTACTCAGCTTGCTCTTTAAGGGATCTGGTCTGTGTGATTTTATCTGGGACACACAGAAGTGCAAAGGCTCTTGAAAATGTTTTGTGAATGCAGAACTGATATTTGATAACCAGATCTTTTCTGTGTCTTTGTCAAACAGCAAAGTCTTTTCTTTTTCTTTTTTTTTTTAAGGAGACTTCAAGGAATATTGAATATCTGCAGGCTCAGAATGGGTGCAGACATGGATTAACTCTAACTCCATAACTTTTTTGTTTTTAAAGCTATCTTGCAACAATCTTAAGGCCGCTTTTAAGAAAATATTGTATATTTTAATTAGCAAATTGCCACTCCTTGCTTAAAATTAACTCATACAGCTGACACCAAACCTGTGTGACCTTTTATTCAAAAAAAACCATCACTCTGACACTTCCCACTGAAAACTAGCAAAAAAAATCAAGGTTTTTTGCAATCCATGTACCTTTCTTAAGGTATCTTTCATCACCTTGGGAACCAGAGGACTGCACTTTCCCCCCACCTCAAATTTTATTCCTTATTAAGCAAATTATAAAAAAAATGCAGTGAGTTATTAGAAATGCTCATTAAAAGAGCATTTTCTCATCAAAAGCTGCTGAGCCAGCCTCTACCAACCAATTCCTCCCAAAAAAAAGGCAACATTCTGTCACCATCACTTGGCTTTAAGATGGAAAAAAGAAAATCCCCCCACACCTTTTTTCACAACCTCAGTAATAACCACTACAGAGCAAAGAAAATCTACTCAGTTTCCAGCGACGCCAGAAACTCTCCCCAAAAAAACATCCAGAATCCCCATTTGTTCTTCACCACAAGAACCCCAGTGCTCCAGAACCCCCAAGGCCACAGCAGGAATGCTGGTACCTTTTCTTTGGGCTCTCCTGGAAGGCAGTTTGGGATCCAAAGTCCTCGGCACATCCCGGCCAGTCGCTGCACAGCCGGGAGGATTCCGGAGCCGTGGGGGGACTGGGGACTGCTCCCAATGATGGGGAGAACAACTGAGTGTCCATGGTTTGCTCCCTGCTATCTACCTGGGGTGGGGGAAAAAAAAAAAAAAAGAGTATTTTTTAACATTAGGTGTTCACCTAGTGAGCAGCACAGGCAGCAAAAAGCCAAGCTTTGCTTTTATTCCCTGAACGAAATGAATTTTTCAGGAACGTGTAACACAGCCGCGACAAAAGGATGGAGTCTAAATCACATTCCCTCCTTTGCCTTAAATTAGGCCAAGCCTGACAAATCTGTCTGCTAAAAATAAGCACACAAGTAACAGAGCTGACTTACTGCACAGGAATAGGGATTCTCCACAGGTTTCACATTATAGGTGTCGGCGTGGCACGTTCACAGCCCAGAATCTCCTGCTCTATGAGACTGGGAGTGCACCTGTCCCAGGCAAACACATCCCCTCTGGAAAACAAAGGGGAGAGCCATCACCCCTGTTATATCCCCAAAAAACACACAACATTCCAGTGGAGAGCCCGTGGGAAGCAGGGAAACTCCACGGAGCAAAACGTGGGTAGGAAAAGGAACCCAAGTACTGCTCCAGAAATGAATATTACAGATAAATTATTTATTCAGAGATTATTTATGCCAAAAAAAAGACTGGAGCAGATGATACTTGAGGTCTCTTCCAACCTGGAAGGGTTGGAATTGAATTTATCTTCCTTGCTATAAATCCTTGGCCGAGTGAAAGCTGTCACGGATTCAGATCTCCCTCCCTGGGCATTGTCTGAAAAGGTGGGGCAGAAATATTCTCTGGCCAGGTGTGATCCTACCAAGAGCAGGACAGAACAACCCTGCACTAATGTTTTTAAATAAAAAAAAAACGTTTACACTGAAAGTTTATCACTCTTGCACATCCAAACAAATCCCTATTTAATAAGAGAATTAGAGGTACTAAAAACCCTGTGGAGGCCACACAAATGCTCTGGAAAATTCCATATAAACACTCTGTCAGTATTTATGTCATTAAATCAGGCACAAGAACAACTCACACAGGTCCATTCTGACCCTGCAGGGGAGGAACAGGAGGGTGTAACCCACACTTTCTGCTCCAAATGACTCCTGAACAAACACAGGTATCCTTTAGGATCCAGCAAGGCCAAAATCCCACAGGAATTCAGCAGAATCCCCACACCAAAGCCCAGCCCCTGGTGCTGTTTGGGCTACCAGGAAGCAACACAGAGAGAAATTCCTGCTCCTTGGCGAGGGTATAAAATACTTGTGCACAGATTAAAAATAGGATCTGCAACAAATGGACTTATGTTTTATTTTCAGAGCCATTAATCACTGCTAATGTGAGTTGTGCAGGACAATGTGTCTGAAGTCCAGGAGAAGAGGGACTTCATGTACCCTAGATAAGGCTCACTGCTTCCAAAACGCTGGAGCCTGCCCTTCCACCCAGTCAAACAAATTCTCCTCTGGGATTTACACAGGAACTACTAACAAGTTGCAAGAAAAAGAAAAAAAATGGCATAGAATCACTCAGATTCTCAAACAATGAATTAAATGCTGCCTCTAAATAAAAAAAAAGGAAAAAGGAAATCAAATTATCACTCTTACAGTCTTCAGTAGGGCTTGCACTTTATTCCCCTTCACATCCGGGGAAAGCCACTGATGTTAATAAATTGCCTTCTAAAGCAACAATAAAAATCTACATCTAAAACCCAGATGGGTTGTTGGGATGGATTCTTTTCATTCAAACAGCTGAGGAGCAGGCAAGCAAAAGAATTCACCAAAACCATTCACTATTTCCAAAAGCCTCAAGCAGTTCTTTGTACTTCGATTCTCATCCAATGTTTCTTTCGAGGAGAAATACATGAGCACAACTTCATCAGTAAAATGTTAACATTTCAAGTATAAATCTGTATGAAATTAAAGAGCATCAAAGCTATTAGACATTGATATTGTTGTGGCATCTGTGGCATGAAAAAAAGGAGAGATTTAGATCAGGCTTAACAGAAAAGTTGTTCCCTGTGAGGGTGGGGAGGCACAGGGTGCCCAGAGAAGCTGTGGCTGTCCCATCCCTGGGAGTGTCCAAGGCCAGGTTGGAGCTCCCTGGGATAGTGGAAGGTGGGTGGAATAGATTATTTTTAAGGTCCTTTCCAAGCCAAAACATTCTGGGATTCTGTGATCTACAAGATCAGTGAAGGATGTGTCCGACACATTTTCCACACAGAGGTTTCTGCCTCCGCAGCGCTGCCTGAGGTGAGCAGCTGAAAACAGAGATCTGCCCCTTGTGAAAATCCTCTCTGCAAAGATTCCACAGCACTGGGAATACAGCAGGACACTCCCATCTTACTCCTCATTACTGGAAGTGTTTTGTTCCTAGTGCTGTCCAGCAAAGCACTGGAAGCAGTTCAAGACTGTTGCTGTTACTCCGAGATGCCAGGAGCTGCTGGCAGCGCACTGGAGGCCCCTCAGGCAGCCGAGGAGGAGTTTTAGGAATTTTCATGGAGAAATCCTAAATTATGCCAGTGTTATGTACATCTGGGGCACTGAAACAGAATGATTTGGGTTGGGAAGGGACCTGAAACTTCCACTATCCCAGGTTGCTCCAAGCCCTGTCCAGCCTGGCCTTGGACAATTCCAGGGATGGGGCAGCCACAGCTTTTCTGGGAATCTGTTGCAGGGTCTCACCACCCTTTAGGAAGGATTTCTTCCTCTTTAGAGGTGAGAAGAGTTTATGGCTCATATCACAGTTCTCTGAAAAGGTATTTTGTAAGCTGAAAAATCATGTAATCACAGCTAAATATTGCTTCATTGTATAATCAGAAGAAACTGCTTTCACTGGCATCAAGTCCCATCTGAAAGTTCTTGATTTTTCCAAAAAAAAAAAAAAAAGCAATAAAATCAGCCAAAAGCCTTTTTACAGCCAGTTATCCTAAAGCTGCAGGATCTCACTGCTCCAGAGCACTGCAAGAACAGCCCTGATAACAACAGTAAACAACAGCACTGCAGCGTTATCACATCCACACTGAGGGGATTCTGCTCTGATTTCTCATCAGGATAAATATTTCCTGTTTATTTCTTGGGTTTTGTTTCCTGGCACGCTAAAGCAAACAGAAAAAAGCACGGTTTTGGGGGTTTTTTTAAGACTTCTAATAAAGCCCACCTATGGATATCTTAATCCATAGCACACTGGGACTGCCTGACTCATTCAGGGTGCACTGCCAGGGATTCTCTGAAACCAGTGGGGGAAAAAAAATGTTACAAAAACCTCCAGAAATCTCTAAACTGCTTTTTTGGATTACCCAGGAAATGAACCAGCAGAAGCAAACAGGCAACACGGATATGTAAAAAACCAAATTCAAGGGAGAAAATAGGTCAGTTATTCAGATCTCTTAATATCAGGACTAAAACCATAAAAATGGCAGATTACTGAAGACTTCCTCCTAAATCCTGAACTCGCATCATCCAAAAGATTTGTCACGGCAGCAAAGGGAAATGTTCCTTTTCAGCAGCCAAAGAACCAGGAAACTTTTTTTTGTGAGGAAAAGGAACCAGGTCTGCCACACCCCTCTTAGCTGGGTCAAAAGCACTTTTAAAAAGCACCTTTTAAGGTGGGCTGTGTGTGGGAATAAATACGTTTATGAGGTGCTTGTTCAATATATGGGTTCTTCTGCCTGATTACAATTAACATTCACAGGCTCACGGGCCACTTGTTTATTTTGTTTTAACACAAGCAGCTAAATACTGATTTCATACCAACAAAGGGTTTTTTTGGGGAGGGTTTTTGGGTCCACGGTAACTTCCAGCAGTTGCTCTTCAGGACTTTGTGGTGAGTCTCACCAAGACAAGAAGAGTGTGGGAGGATCTGCTGCCTTCCATGACCAGAGGATCACTCTCCTGCCCTGACACAACCAGGGAAAGCTGCTCCATCTGGGATGTAACATTCCCTCCAGGTGCTGAGGTTTTTATGTAATGTGGCTATTCACTATAAAACAAACACCTCACACAAGTTTTTATTTCTGTTTCCCCACAAAAATGCAGTTTTTGGACTAACCTGTGGCTGGCAATGCCCAGGGGTGGCACGTGGACCCTGTCCTTGGTATCAGTACCCAGGTTCTCTCCTCTGGAGCGTGCAGCATTGCGTGGAGGCAGGAATTAGACTCCTAAGGACCAACTTCTCCTGTTTAAAAGCAATTAAAAAACCCCAAAAAAGCAGTTACCAGGTCTGTCAGAGTTTTGTTTGTACATAAAACTCATTTCTAGCTCGCCCTCATTGCTCCTCCCATTGTGTCCCCACTCACACCCCCAGGGCTCCTCCAGTACCACCATCCCTATCCCAAGGCAAGGCAGGGAAGTCCATCCTTCCAGGGAAGGGAACAGAGCTGGGGAAGGGGCTGGAGCACCAGGAGAGGCTGAGGGAGCTGGGAAAGGGGCTCAGCCTGGAGAAAAGGAGGCTCAGGGGGGACCTTGTGGCTCTGCACAACTCCCTGACAGGAGGGAGCAGCCGGCGGGGATCAGGCTCTGCTCCCAGGGAACAGGGACAGGAGGAGAGGGAACAGCCTCAGGCTGGGCCACAGGAAGTTTAGATTGGATATCAGGGAAAATTTCATCCCTGAAAGGATTTGGGATTGGAGCAGGATGACAGGGAAGTGGTGGAATCACCACAGTGTTCAAAAGGCATCTGAATGTGGCACGTGGGGACATGGTTGGACTCGACGATCTGAGAGGTCTTTTCCAACCTTAACAATTCCATGTTCCCCAAGAGCACTCCAGGTAGACTGTTCTGATTCCAAAATCCTTCCCTGTGCTCTCTGCACACCCAGTTTGATCAGCACAACCTCCCCATTAAGAGCGGGGTGTCCGGCCATGGCTGTCCCCTCTCCCACGTGTGCCACTCCTCACGACACAGCAGAACCACATCCCCAGTGAGCAAATCGATGCCCTGCACAAACCCAAGGCTTCATCTTCACTGCCACAAAGCTCTGACTGGGGGAAGGACAGCTTTTATGATTAAGATAAATTAAGATAAAGTGTGCAGCAGTCACGTTATGATAAATTCTCAAAACCTGACAAAGCAGCTGCTCCTGTCCTAAAGGAAGAGATGATGTCAGACTATATTCACATCCCTCTGTGGCTGACCTACAGCGTTAAGGATTTGCCTGATCTCATCTCCAACCTGGATTTTGCTGCCAGGAATGGGATCCCACCACATCAGCCTTTCCTGAGCTTTAAACTGCTTTATTTATCACCTGTTCTTCTGTCAAGGCACCCTTAACCACACACATTATCTGGCTAATCATTACCTCTGTGACACAACCCACCTATCTGCAACTTTAAAAGGGGGTTTCACAAAGCACTCATGGATATCCTAAAGCCCAAACAACAATCCACTGATCTCTCTAAGCAGGAACTACCTGAAATCATGGGAAACTCCCAAAGCGTTGCAGGTGCTGCGTTTGGGCTTCACAGCCCACGCAAGAGTCCAAGTGAAGCTTAAAATTTACACAGGTGCTCAAAACAGGTCTGAGCACTGCCCCTGATGCCTTATCAGGCCTCCTAGACACAGAGACTAGACAGAGTAAAGGAGCAAAAGTGGGTATTTATTTGAAGGGCCTTCAAGGTACACCCTGGGGAGCCAGAGGCCACTGCCAAGATGGACCCCAAGATGGACAACAGGTCACGATTTCTTCACACCCCTACAGGCTTGGTTCACCTGCATATCAGGGTCAATTCTCCAATTAAAGCCCCAGTTTAATGATGTAATTCCCCTTAGCTACCCCCCCTTCAGAGACTCCTTGGTTTACACCCCTTGGGCTCAGGATGGTCCAGGTGTCCTTGAAGAGCAGTCCGGAGAGGCTTTGTTATGTCTAACCAGCATGAGAAAGCAGAAAGTAACAGGCTACAAGAAGCTTCAAAGTTGCACACTAAGCACTACAGAACCTAAAAAATATAACAGTTAAAACCTAAGGCATCACCCCTGTGCTCCAGCCTCCTTCACAACAATGGATTTTCAGGGGTCACTGTCTGTGGCTGCCACTTTGCCTTTAGGGGTTGGTACAAACTGATGCTTCTTGCACTGCAGGGGAATAAAAAGGTGATTTCAAACACTGCCTCGGTGTTTCAGGGAGATAACGAGGCAGGCCTGAAAACTTCCTCCTACACGACAAGTTCCAGAATCAGGTGTCAGGTTTGAAAACCCACATTTCTCTCCAACACATCTCTTTTTGGACTTATTTTATATTTAGGCCTACCCGCTTTACAAAGCTCCGTGGCAGAAAGTTTTTTGGGATGAGAGATTTCAACCTGCCCCTCAATTCCATCCTTGAAACAAGGCACTGGTACCTTTGTCAGGTACTTCTTCCTGAGCCAAAGACCCCCACCCAAACACACAGAACATTTCTGCAACACTGATTTTAAAACTTCTAATTCACAAGCTCCCCACCAACTAAAATTCTTGCTTTATTTAAAAAATAAAAATACGAGGAATAATTTGCCAGCAGATAGTTTAGAAACAAAGCCCTGCTCTACAATTCATTTAAACTATTTCAAAAAGTTACTAATATTGTTTTGAATGATACATTTTTTAGCTCTACACGCTCCTAATTGCTGTCCAAAGCCACAAGTACTCTGAATACTCCAGTCCCACTATTTCTAAGTATTTTGTGTGCAAAAATGACTGAAACCCTTACTCTGGAGTTTCAGATTTTATTTTTTTTTATGCAGGCTTCATGGAAATATAAGGGACTATAATTCACCTTCATTTACAATTCCCACCACGTGTCACGCTCCATTATCTCCTGGTAGACCAGGGAAACACAAGGGAATATTAAACAAACAGGTAACGAGTTTTTAACTGGACTTCCACTCACTTTAAAGTCAAATAATCCAAAGGCACCTCAAGTGCCTGATTTGTAGATAATGCCCTGTGCTGTAAAACAGGATTATTGGTATTAATATAAACCTTTTTGCTCGGGAATATAAAATTCCAGCTGGAGTTACAAAATATTTCTCCAGATTCATTCTGACAGATGGCCTATCCAGTACAGTTTAGACTCCACTAAATCAACATACTTTTCCAAATACATTTTTAAACACACAAAAATGATGAAATTATTCATTGCTGAATGGAAAAAACCCACACTTATTGAAGTTACAAACTGGTGTAATGTGTGGACAAATAAATAGAACTTTTTAAAATCAGCTGCATCAGGATCAGGACACACTAAATATTATATAGAAGTTTGTGTCTTAATTTCATTAGACCCCTCAGATCAGATATAAAGCCACTTTTCCCACTTGACTTCCTCCTCACTTTGTGAAATTCAAGTGCTAAAAGGTGTCCTCAGGATTACAAATTCGAGCAAAACACTGCCACAACGTCTCTTCAAAGACCTAAACTGTTTCTAAAGAGAAATAGAGGAGTTTTTAATTAATTACGTGGTTGCAAAGTTAGTACATTCTCAGGGAAGAGACGACAGCAAGCATTCCCAAGTTTCCCATTCATGTTGGGAAAGATTTTTTAAGTCCCCCGGTAGGAGACTCTGGTGCTCAGCACTACAAAATATTTGTGTTTAGAGAAATAAGGGTTTTGTCAGGCGCCCACAATCACAAAATCACTCTAAAGGCTGAGCACTGTTAGAAAAGTAACTCACGACACTTTACTTTAAACGACAACAACCTCAGCAAACATTACAGCGCGGAAATCACGTTCCTGGGTGGTTTTCCAGCTGTCCAAACTACCAGCATCCCCCCGGACAACCCGAGCATCCCTCCGGACACCCCGAGCATCCCTCCCGGGAGAGCGAACGGCGCAGAAACCTCATCCCGCAGCCAGAGCCAACTTCCACCGAGACAAACCTGCGCAGTTGTCGGCTCCCACCAGCCATTCCCGGCCGCTTTTCCTGCCCCCGGCGGGGAAGGAGAGGCTGGAGCAGCCGGAGCGCCCGGCAGCGCCCGCAGCCCGTCCTCCCCCGGGTGCCGCCGCGCCGCTCCCCGGCCCCTCCGCGGGGGATCCCCGCTCCACACCTCGGTTACTACACGCACTCCGTTGCCAGGCTATGGAAAAGCGTCTCCTCCACCCCCTGGAGCCGCGGGACAGAGGAAGAAAAACCAGCGGGAAAGCAGCGGGAAAGCCTCGGGAAAGCAGCGGGCTGGGGGCTGCGGGCAGGGAACGGCGCCGCGAGGGGAAGCGCAGCCCGGGAGGCTCCGAACCCGACGGGAAGCGGCGCCGGTCTCTGGTCCCCGAGATGGCACCTCCTGTCTCTGTAGCCACACAGCCCCGCACACAGCCACACGCCCTGGCACACAGCCGCACAGCCCCGCACACCGCTCGGCCGCTGCCGGAGCCCTCCCCGGGCAGGCCCCGCTGGGGAAGGGAGAAAGCCGAGCTCACATTGCCGGTGCCGCCGCTGCCCAGCCGGTGCCGGCCGTGGGATGCCGGATGTCACCGCAGGGCCGGGATGCGCGAGGACGCCGGGAATTGGAGTCTTTGCCCTCTGTCCCCCGGCTGGGATTGCCCCCTTCCCGCGGAGTTTTGTGGGCGCTGCCTGCAAAGCCTTTAATCGGGAAGCGCTTCCCAGGTGGGGAAGGGAGGGCGTGGGAGTTTGGGGAGTGCGGCTTCTCCTCCCCAATTAGCAGAAGTGATTTTCAAGTAATTACGCTCAGGTGATCGCTATTCTGTGTTTATATACAAATGTTTACATATAAAAAAGTATCTATATAAATGTATGTGTGTATATATAGGTATATATATATTTACAGTATATATATGTGCGTAAAGGTGTATACATATAAAAAAGTATCTATATAAATGTATGTGTATATATATGTATATATATATATGTTTAAAGTATATATATGTGCGTAAAGGTATATATATATAAAAGTATAAAAAATATATTAAAAGTGTGTATATAAAATTACGTGTGTATATATGTATATATATTTAAAGTATATATATGTGTGTAAAAGTATATATACAAAAGTATATAAGTGTAAAAAATATATTAAAAGTATATATACAAAATTATGTGTATATACACGTATATATATTTAAAGTGTACCTATATGTGTAAAAGTATATATATAAAGGAATATCACTATAAAAGTATATAAGTGTAAAAGTATACATTTCAAATGTATGTATATATGTATATATATTTAAAGTACATATATGTGTAAAAGTATATATATAAAAGAATATCAGTATAAAAGTATATAAGTACAAAAGTATATATACCAAAGTATGTGTATATATGTGTATATCTATGTATATATATAAAGTATGTATAGTGTGTAAAAGTATATATATATAAAAGTAAAAAAAAAATTAAAAGTGTATATATAAAATTACGTGTATATATATTTAAAGTACATAGGTGTGTAAAAGTATATATATAAAGGAATATCAGTATAAAAGTATATAAGTGTAAAAGTATACATTTCAAATGTATGTATATATGTATATATATTTAAAGTACATATATGTGTAAAAGTATATATATAAAAGAATATCAGTATAAAAGTATATAAGTACAAAAGTATATATACCAAAGTATGTGTATATATGTGTATATTTATGTATATATATAAAGTATGTATAGTGTGTTAAAGTATATATATATAAAAGTAAAAAAAGTATTACAAGTGTATATATAAAATCACGTGTATATATATGTATATATATTTAAAGTACATATGTGTGTAAAAGTATATATATAAAAGTATATAAGTATAAAAAATATAAAAAAAGTATATATATAAAATTATGTATATATATTTAAAGTGTACATATACATGTAAAAGTATATATATAAAGGAATATCAGTATAAAAGTATATAAGTGTAAAAGTATATATTTCAAATGTATGTATATATGTATATATATATTTTAAGTATATATATGTGTAAAAGTATATATATAGAAGTATATAAGTATTAAAAAAAGTATATATATAAAATTGTGTCTATATATGTATATGTATATTTAAAGCATATATATGTGTGTAAAAGTATATATATAAATATATATATAAAATTGTGTATATATATGTATATATATTTAGTGTACATATATGTGTAAAAGTATATCGATAAAAGAATATCAGTATAAAAGTATATAAGTATAAAAGTATATATACCAAAGTATGTGTATATATGTGTATATCTATGTATATACATAAAGCATATATATAAAGTATATATATGTGTATGTAAAAGTATATATATATAAACAAATATCAGTATAAAAGTATTTAAGTGTAAAAGTACATATTTCAAATATGTGTATATATGTATATATGTATTTAAAGTATATATATGTGTGTAAAAGTATATATTTCAAATGTGTGTATATGTATGTATATACATATTTAAAGTACACATATATGTGTAAAAGTATATATATATAAAGGAATTTCAGTATAAAAGTATATACACCAAAGTATGTGTATATATAGGTATATCTATGTATATATATAAAGTATATGTATGTGTAAAAGTATATATATATAAAGGAATATCAGTATAAAAGTATGTAAGTGTAAAAGTATATATTTCAAATGTGTGTATATATGTGTATATCTATGTAGACATATATTTAAAGCACACATATATGTGTAAAAGTATATATATATAAAAGAATATCAGTATAAAAGTATATAAACCAAAGTATGTGTGTATATATATGTAAATCTATATATATATATATTTGAAGTACATGTGTGTAAAAGTATATCTATATAAAGGAATATCAGTATAAAAGTATGTAAGTGTAAAAGTATATATTTCAAATGTGTGTATATATATATATTTAAATTACATATGTGTAAAAGTATATATATAAAAGAATATCAGTGTAAAAGTATGTAAGTATAGAAGTATATATACCAAAGTATGTGTATATATAAGTATATCTAGGTATGTATATATTTAAAGTACATATATATGTGTAAAAGTATATATATATCTATATAAAGGAATATCAGTATAAAAGTATATAAGTGTAAAAGTATATATTTCAAATGTGTGTATATATATATTTAAAGTATATATGTGTAAAAGTGTATATATAAAGGAATATCAATATAAAAGTATATAAGTGTAAAAGTATATATTTCAAACGTGTATATATATATTTTTAAAGTATATATATGTAACAGTATATATATGAAAGAATATCAGTGTAAAATATATAAGTATAAAAGTATATATATCAAATATAGAAACTAAAGTACATATATATAAGTGGATATATTCATTTCTATATACTATATTTATATACTTACATATAAAAGTATATATGTATAGTATTTATATTAGTACATATTCGTGTATACATCCTATATTTATATACTTATATACATATAAAAGTATATCTATATTAGTATATATATTAGTGCATGTATACTATACTTACAGAATAATAAACTATGCATTTTGATGCTTCCAAACCCATTTAAGCTGTAATCAGGAAGCTCAGCCCAGTGAGGAAATTTTAATTTCTTTAGTAGACATATGAATACACAATAGCATTAACATATAAATATGCAATAACATCATATTTAACATATTTAATAATTTAATTTAAAAGGATTCTACACCTCTTGTATCTCTGGGGGTTTGGCATCTCCAATTATTCACTGAAATTAAAGTTTTTTGGTGCTGGTGGTGGCACTTCCGTTCCTGTCTCCCCACTCAAGGTGGGATCAGCTGTGAAACCATGAAGGTGAAATCAAGCCCTGTAAAAAGAATTAAAAATGAAGTTTCTTTTAATTAAAGGCTTTCTTCTATGCTGAGCTGACTTGCCTTCTCCCCTTTTTCAAGTATCTCGGTGACAGTTGCATTTTCTCACCTGTTAAACATCTTTTTTCCTTAATAAAGTCATGGTTTTTCCACAATTTTTTGCCTTAGATTGTAAATCCTGACCATGTCCCCACATCACCCTATTTTTAGCCCTACAAAAACGAATGAGCAAATGTAATTTCAGCGAATAAATGTATCCAGAGGCAATGGAAAAGGCAAATGGATCCTTTCTGAAGGAAATGACCCAAAACCCAGTTAAAATGCAATATAATTGGGTTGCTGGGAGGTGGAGTCCATCACCAGGCCAGCATTATTAATCTTGAGACTGGAAAAAAGAGAAAGTGCTAATTCAAGTAAATTAAAAAAAGACAACCCAAAACCCACAAAAAACCCATCCAAAAAAATCACAAATCTGCCCTTCAACACATCAATTTAAGTCATCCGAGTTAGACTCCAAAAGATGAATAAAACTGCACTGATACAACAGAACGTGAGTGGCACACAGCACACAACCTTCCCCAGACACGAAATTTATTCCCTGCAGCTTTTCTGACACAGCAATAAGTAGGAAATGAGGTCAGCTCTCCCTAAAAACCTCAGCCTTTGTTTGCTGTGTTGCTGTTCCCCCTCTGGTTTCTGTCCCAAAACCTCCAATGACGTTCCCAGACAGCGACCGTCACCCTCCAGCTCCTCCCAGCTGCCTGGTGTCAGCACAACTGGAGAATAAAATAATATATAAACCCGAAACAGGAGGCTTTTATAGCCATTTCCACTTTTTTCCGCCCTCCTCAAAACCTGAA
This sequence comes from Lycocorax pyrrhopterus obiensis, assembly GCA_014706295.1. Classification (NCBI taxonomy): domain Eukaryota; kingdom Metazoa; phylum Chordata; class Aves; order Passeriformes; family Paradisaeidae; genus Lycocorax; species Lycocorax pyrrhopterus. Next base: position 2,535,769 of record JACSVZ010000002.1, on the reverse strand, counting down.
AAGATCAAAAATCTCGAGCAGGGATGAAGGAAAACAGAGAAAGCCCAAACATTTCCAGAGTTCTGGCAGCAGAGCGCTGAAGTACAAACTCTGATTTTAGTGGTAGGAGGAGACAGCAGAATTCCACACTCATTTGGCCTGGATGAGACAGAGGGAAAGAGAAGAAATCCAGACACAAATCCACAAAAACAGTTTAGGCACAAATTATTTCCGCTGGCTCGAGAACAGTGGGTTACAGCAAAAAAAAAAAAACCCAAGACTTTTCCTTGAAGGGTTCTAAAAAAGCAAAATACCACGCAGGGAAAGGGTTGAAAAAAAAGAATTTAAAGCCAAAATGTAGCATTTGGTTTTGTTTCTACCCAGCAGAAACTGTGCCCCCAAAAATATTAAAGAATTAGAAGTAGTAGGAGCTACACCCTCCTCTCAAAGTAACATTCAAAATGCCACAGTGCCTGTGCAGAGAGTGGTTTCAGCAGGAATTACGGGGAAAAGGGGATGAAAGCTGCCAAATTTTCCAGCCCTGAAAACCCTGGAGAAATTGAGTCTCCTGGAAAAGCAGCACCAAGGCAGCCCATGAGGGATAAATCCTATTTGTGACTCTCGTGTGGGCAGTATTGGGACACTCCCTGGAGGCCTGAGAGGGCTCAGCGCTGTCTCAGCAGCAGGAAAACCCACTCAAAATATTGATATTAAGCTCCAAATCTTGGTAAGGGCTTTTTAAAGTAATGCAGAGGGAAGATGCTCACACAAAACCTGGCCACAGCAGCGTGAATCCCTGTGAGGAATTCTGGTTTTAACACAGGGAATTGCAGTGATTTTAATAGCTCCATAGAATATATATATATATATATATATATATATATATATATATATAATGTCATATTATATATGTATCTATTTCTATATTTATTTATATTTATATAAAATAGACTGAAGTATTAGCAGTCATTTTTCTGGACTCCTCATCACACCAATACAAGTTTTTTTTTGGCGTTTTACTATGAGAGGAGAGGTAAAAGGTGTAACAATGAAGACAAGCACTGCTCCTACAAACTATAAAAAAAATAAAATTAAAGGCAGAAAAAAAGATGAAAACTTCTTTTTTTCTGAAAGCAACCATTTCAATTCCCCTCTGCAATCTCTGCCAGCGACTCCTGTCTTATCTCATTGGGATTTCAGGTTGTTCCAAGTGTTTCCTCCACCCTTTTCCATCAGAAAGCATCACTGAGGCAGCAGAGGGGGAAAATGGGGATCAGGAAGGGCCCCCGATTTTCCAGCTGTTTGGATTGAGGCTGGAATCTGAGCAGGTCACCTGAGAGCCCCCCTTGGGCACCGTGTTGCTGCTCAGGAAAAAATTCCTCACTGGAAAGGTCAAGCCCTGAACAGGCTGCTCAGGGAAATGGTGGAGTCACCATCCCTGGAAGTGTCCAAAAAACGTGTGGATGTGGCACTTGGGGACATGGATTAGTGGTGGATTTGGCAGTGCTGTTAATGATTGGAGTTGATGATCCAAGAGGTCTTTTCCAGCCTTCATAATTCCATGGCTCTCAGTGAGGCAAAATCCCTGCAAAAATCAACCCTTGCACCCCCCAGCCCCAAATTCACCCAACTAAAACCATTAATTACGGAGAAGGCTGTGAGGGAGGATGAAAAATTTAAGGATAACATGGATTGGGGCTGCTTCCCCCCTTCTCTACCTCATTTTTTTTTTCCCAAAAGCCATCGAACACCTCTTCATTTCAGCACCAGCTTCTCCTGTGTCTAACCCTGTGTCACCTGCAGCTGCTGGCAGCAACAAAAGCCTTTCAAACACTGTGAAGAAGACAAAAGGAACGCATGTCTAAGGCAGAGAAGATTCAGGGCTTCCCCAAACAGAGGAGTTTATTCAGTGTTTGTTCAGGCTCTGCTCACCCCAGGACAATAAAACCATTCTGAGGAGGCTTTGCACAATGGGTGGCAGAGAGGAAAAGCTGCTTCAGGCCGAGCTGGGCAGCACAGCTTCGCCTTTGTGGCCTCTGGAGGATCCAGTTTCATTTCTTTTCCCAGCAGAAAGACTTTGTTAACAATCCCACACCTGACCAACGGTCTAAGGCATGGTTCCTGTCAGCAAGCAACCTGAAAACGCATTTATTCCATTGTGTGTCTTCACACCAGGCAAATAAAAGGCATCATCCCTTTCAGATAAATCACATTTAAATCAGAGACAGTAATTAATGAGGTATTCCACAGAATCATTTTACAGCAAACATAGAGTTTTAATCAATATAAGCATCTTTTACAGACAAATTCCTTTCACAGTAACACTGAAACAGAGGCAGAATGTGATTTTGGATGGGTTTTGTTACAAATATTCATGCAAGAGCTTTTTTCTTTTTTTTTTTTTGGTCAAAATGGGATCTCACCTGGGCACCTCTCTCATCGTGCCTTTGTGTAATGGATTTATTGCAATGCAAAAATAAAAAGGGCTCCTGTAAATCACTGCAGGTTGACAGGGTCAGGAGGCACGGAGCTGGTTGGCTTTGGAAGCAGAGAGGAATATGTTGCAGAAGGAAAAAAAAAATTGGAGAAGCAGAGGAGTGTTGGCAGCCAGAAAAAATGAAGCAGAGAAATGCCAAGGCATTGATTGGGCTGCTCTGAACACCCTCAGGGGTGGTGGATGGAGAAAAGCCCAGCTGCAGGTGGCAGCAGGGACAGGGTGCCAAGGGTACAGAGAGCGTGGAGGTGAAGAGCCAGAACGTGGTGAAAATCCTCGCTCAGGAAGCCCAGGCCAAGCCAGCACATGTGGCACTGACCCCCTCTCCAGGGAGGTGGGGACACCCTGTCCCTTCCCTGGCTTTGGGGAGGGAGTGAGGGAACCCCTGCCAAAGGAACGTGAGGATTTCTATTTCTCTACAAGATGCCAGAGCAAAGATGGAGATGCCAAAAAAATCCGCCCCTCAACTGCTGTTGGCAACTGGAGGGCACACAGATCTAGGAAAATATTATTCTGCCATAAACACACCTCAGGGCACACACCAGCACAAGCTACTGCTGGAAAATATCCCTTTCCTCTCCCAAAAAATGGTTTGAGTGATGGGAGTCAGAGGAACCAGCTGTGCTCCCACCACTGGCACCGAAGCAGGAGACAGGACCAGGAGGTTTGAGACCTTTCCCAGCTGGGATGAGTTGAAGTCGAGGTCTGGCACATGAAGCACAAGGTGTTCCTCTTCCTGAACACAATTCCAGGGGTGGGAAGAAACGTCAGCCCCATCAGCAAGTTTAAGAAGCTCAATACAAGGAGCAATTTGCAGCAAAAAACTTCAGCCTGAGAATACATCTTAATAAGAGCAGCATGATATCCACTCAAAAAAAAAAAAGAAAATTATTAAAATACCACAGAACGGTTATTCTGAACTGAAAAATTCAGTGCATGGAACAGGGAATCTCCTGCTCCCACTGCTTCAGCTGGAACACACACGGAGCACAGTCTGAGGGAGTGAGTGTCAGCCTGGAAATCCAGAGTCCAACCCCACAACACAGGGCACTCCCTAAATACAGAGGGACCAACCCAACCACTCACAGCACCCTGAAAACAGTGGGGATTACCCTCAGGAAAAGGTGCAATCCCTGGATTTGTCTCTCCACAGCACTCAGTGGATGATCCAGCCCAGTGACTGCCACAGCTTTGGGTTCCTGCTGTTTAGTCCCGATTTGAGGAATCCTGGGAGACTCCCCCTCATCAAACACCCCAAAGAGCAGCATTCCCAAATTCCCCACACAAACCAGGCTCTCCCTAAGGCAAACGGCGCTTCCTCATCTATTTAGCAGCAGCTTTCGGCCACCACTCGGGTGTGGTCGCGCTGAGCTTCACTCTGTCCCCTCCCAGCTTTATGCAGAGCGGCTCGTTCGCGTGAGCCAACCTGAGCAGGGCTATCCCGAGCTCTCCTCCTCCGGCTCGGAACTTCCCGGCCGCCTTTCCCGACTCGGTGAGGATCTCCGCGCCCTCGGGAATGCCGGGGCTGGGAAGGGGCGCTGGGAAGCGCACGGGCAGCAGGCGCTTGCGGATCACGCCCATGTGGTGGGTCCTGGCTGTCAGCTCCTGCCCGATGTAGCAGCCTTTGGTGAAGCTGATGCCGTTCATGAAGGCCAGGTTGGATTCCAGCGGGAGGGCGACTCCAGGGGGGAGATCTTTCACACCTTCGGGAATTCCTAGGGCGAGAGCAAAGCCGACAGGTAAACGCTCCTCGTTAGACTTGTGCTCTGAGTTGTTTGACTCGTTATCGGTTTGATTTTCCAACCCAAACGGGTCCCAGTTTCAGCACAGCACCATCACCTTTCCCTCTGCCAATCAATTCAGTCCTTAATCAGCACGGACACACTAAAATCAAAGGCAATGGGGCTCCCAGGACCGAGATCCCTCTCCGGTCTCCTTGGCCTCAGAGTTAACTTGGCAAGTCCAGCCACAAAATTTTTAGGAAACCATGTCTGGGTGTTTCCTTTTCCTTCCTCAGCAACAAGGAAAACACCCGGGCTGTGTGTCATCCCAAATTAACCAAAATTACTCAAACCACAGAAGCGTCTCTCTAAGAAAATGAACAATCCTAGCTTTCTTTTAGCATTCCTGACCAATCCCCATAATCTGAATAACAGAAATTTACACCCAAACATTGCCACCACCAGACAGAATTAGAACCACCAGATCACTTTAATGCTCAAAAGTAGCAATTAATACATGTATTAATTAACAAATTAAATGCATTAAAACATAAGGATGAAGGTTTTATAACTTATTCCTGCCTTATATCAGCACATGGACTCCCAAAATCTACAGTACAAAACAGAACGTGGCTTTACCTTGTTTGTACCTGTGCCTGTGGTAATCCTGAATGTCTCCTACTTGGCTCCCAGGGATAATCTCCGACAGGTTTGCTCCTTTCTTGGCAATCAGTCTCCAGCCCATGACTTCTGCCCTGGGGTCAGGAGTTAAGAGCAGAGCCTGGTCTGCAGATTTTGGGAGGGAACTGGCGTCCCCAGGCTGTTCCCCCGGGATGACAGCCCACAGGGAGAGGTCAGGGCAGGGGGTGATGGTGACTTTCCTGCGGATCTTGTAGAGTTTCAGGTGTTTCTGGATGGAATCCAGCACGCTGCTGTCGCACTCCAGCAGGATGTGAGGCTCTTCTGCTGTGCTCCTGTGGAGCCTAAAAAAAGTAACACCCCCAAGGTCAGGAAAACAAACACCCACAGCAGCAGGAGCCAAAGTTGGATTTTTATCTGGATCCTGGTGCAAATCCAGAAACCTGGGGAATTTTCAGGCACACACGGAGCAGCACCCACCTCCCCACAGTGAAATAAATACCTGAACTCTTTCAGCCACCTGCTGTACTCTTTCCTAGCAAACACTGCCCTCACCTCTCCCAGGGCAGAAACAGCTCTGGCCATGTGGAATTCTCTATCCTCGAGTGAGGGGAATTTCAGCTGGGGGAAAAGCTTCGTTCAGCTGTGCCTTCCACTGTCACAGAATCCCAGAATGGTTTGAGCTGGATGGGACCTCAAAGCTCATCCAGTGCCACCCCCTGCCATGGGCAGGGATGCCTCCCACTATCCCAGGCTGCTCCAAGCCCTGTCCAACCTGGCCTTGGACACTTCCAGGGATCCACGGGAAGCCACAGCTTCTCTGAGCAACATGTGCCAGGGCCTGCCCATCCTCCCAGCCAGGGAACAATTCCTTCCCAGTATCCCATCCATCCCTGCCCTCTGGCAGTGGGAAGCCATTCCCTGTGTCCTGTCCCTCCATGCCTTGTCCCAAGTCCCTCTCCAGCTCTCCTGGAGTCCCTTTAGGCCCTGGAAAGGGCTCTGAGCTCTCCCTGGAGCCTTCCCTTCTCCAGGTGAACATTCCCAGCTCTCCCAGCCTGGCTCCAGAGCAGAGGGGCTCCAGCCCCTGGAACATCCCCGTGGCCTCCTCTGGACCATCTCCAACAGCTCCAGGTCCCTCCTGTGCCGGTGACCCCAGAGCTGGACACAGGTCCCCAAACTCCAGCTGGGGACTCGATCTCCCCCGGTGGGGATATTACGGCCATCACACTTTGCTGCTGGGGAAACCCACACAGGCGGCAGCAGGTGATGACAAACACCCACGGAGGAAGCGCTTTTTTGCACATTGATATAGAAATATAAGCCAGAAATGTCACACGGCGGCGGCAGGAGCCACCCCCCCGCCACCCCGCAATGGTCTCTCCCAGCTCCCCCCTCCGCCGCGCCGCTTGGTCTCACCTGTACAGAATAACGTCATAGAGGCAGCGGCCCTGCACGTTCAGCGCGTGCGCGTAGAGCGCGGGGGGGGCGTCGCCCGCCGCCACCAACTGCGTGACGTCATTGGTGAGCAGCCCCTGCAGGAACACGGCGGCCTCGGCGCCCCGCACGCCCAGCAGCGCCCGGCCCAGCGCAAAACAGGCGACGGCCGCGCCCCGCCGGCCCCGGCACCACCGGCGCAGCCCGGGCGCCGTTATTGCCCTCACCAACATGGCGGCGCCGTCAGAGGATCCCCCCGCCGCCGCCGCCCGCCACCGCCGCCGCCATCTTGTGTGTGTCCGCCGGGAGGGCGACACCTGCTGGCGGGGACGGAGCGCCGCGGGGACCGCCCCCTTCCTTTAAGCCACGCCCCCTCCGGTGGATCCTGTCAGCCCATTGGCCATGCCCCACCATCTTGGTCACGCCCCCTCCGGCTCGGTCACGCCCCTCTGGCCACGCCCCCCCGTGCTGAGGGGGGCCGGGCGCTCCCCGTGATCCTGAGGAAGGAATTTGGGAGCCCCCCGGCCTTCCCTGGGTTCCCCGGCTATGGAGCGAGCGAGGGGAACAGCCCAAAGCGCTCCCACGTCCCGCGGCTTGGTTGTGGGCGCCGTCGGGGGCTGTGCAGCCCAGCTCTCCGTGTCCTGGCTGCTCCCCTTTTAATGAGAAAATTAATCAGGCTGGGAAGGACCTCCGAGGTCAGCGAGTACAACCTGTGATCGTACATGTCAACTAGACCATGGCACTAAGAGCCACGTCCAGTTATTCCTTAAACACCTCCGTTCCTGCCCCTGCCGAGCCTAAAATTCCCTGGAAGCTGCGAGCAGAGAGAGTACAGACCCATTCTCCCCTTCTAGGTCACGGTGGAAAGCTGACTCCAAAGGTTTCTCTTTTCCACTCTTATTTCTAGGACTCACCAGCTGCCCCCCATCCTCTGTCAGCGGCTCCGTATTGGAGTAAATTGCGATGTTTGGTAGTGGGAATTTCTGCTAAGCGTTGCACCTGAATAAAATCATGGAATCATGGAATGGCTTGGGTCGGAAGAGACCTTTAAAGATCACTTAGTCCAACACCCCTGCAAGGAGCAGGGACGTGTTCAATCCATCAGGTTGCTCAGAGCTTCAGCCCAACCTGACCCTGACTGTTTCCAGGGATGGGGAATGCTAAACCCCCCCTGTTAAAACCATGGAGCCGGAGCGCTGTTTGCTTCCCTCTGGAACGCTCCCTGGCGCGCTGGGAAGCGGAGTCTGAAGGGCCCGCATAGCCCCGGGTTTGCCTGCGGCTCGTTCCGCTGGAATTCATCCCACAGTCCAAGGAATAGCCGTGGGTCACCCCCGTCATTTGCGACTCCCCTTCTCCAGCGGCTGCAATCCGGTTTGAGGCCATGCTGCCCCTCCCCGCTGCCAACGCCGGCACACGAGCGGCTCTCCGGGGAGCGGGAGTCGCCTGGCCCCCAATCACCCCGCTAAAATCACCAGGACAGGCAGCACCAGCACAAACCCACCGATCCTCAAACCCTGAGTGAAAGGACTCCTTTTCCAGGAGCTGGAAATGCGCTGCGTGTTCATCCGACTGGCGCTGGGCAGGGCTGAGCTCTCCCCTTGTGCCCCGGCAGTGATAACCTTATCACACATCCCCTGGTCCCGGCGGCGGACCTGCTCCCGGCAGTGCTGAGAGATGCCGAGTGTTCACCCTGGAATTCGGGGCTGGCCCTGCAGGTGGAGAATTAAAGATGTGGACAGAGGTGTCTCGAGGTGACCCTGACACGGGGACGTGCTGTGCCCGCCCGCTGTCAAAAACGGGGCTGAGGAAACCTGCCTGGCTCCGCGGCGGCTGAAGGAGCAGAGAGCTGATGCCCAGGGTGGTTCTTTCTCTCCCTGGAAGTGGGAATGTGCCAGGAGCAGGAGCTGGGTTTGCTTTCTGAAGCAGAAGGGGGAAAGTCACAAATGTGGAAGCACAGCTGGGCTGGAACTCCAGAGTCCAACGGGCACCATGGACCCACACCTGGATCCAACTTTGGGTGTTTTTCACCCGTTCCACATCCCTCCTTCACCCGCCAAGCTGTGGGGATCATCAGTGGCCGTCCCACAGGCAGCCCTTTGCCACCTCCCTGCACTCCCAACCACCAGAGGTGTTTTATCAAACCCCATGGAGATATTTGAAAGGGCAGCAAGAGAAATAAAAGTGAAAATGGAAAACATTCAGGCAGCATTTTTAACTTGTATTGGCTTTTCCACTTCATACCACTTTTATTCCCTTTCCTCTGGGTTTGCTTCTCTTTTGTCATGGAGTTATGCAACCAGTAAAGTCATATTGAAACATTTCAGTGTCAGAAACTACAGCTCTGCCAGTTTAGTGCTTTAAATCAGCTCAGGGGATGGTTTGAGACAATCCATAGTGTGACTGAGACCTGCAACACCAGCAGCCCTGGGAAGGTTTGTGCCAGCCCTCAGTGTGTGTCTGCCTTCACTAAAATTGGGGTATTCAAACCCTGGTTGGAGGGACAACACAATTCCCAAAGCTTCCGTGACATTCATTTCTAGTGGAAGGTGTGGAATTCTAGTGGAAGCTGTCCCTGCCTGTGGCAGGAGGTTGGAACGAGGTGATCTTTAAGGTCTCTTCCAACCCAAACCATTCTGGGATTCTGATATTGCTCCTGATGCATCATCCCCCACAGCTTTATAATTTCTAGGGCTGTTTTTGGGCGGAGAGCATGAGGTGACAAGACACAACATCCTTGGCTAAGCCCCATCCCAAAGGGAAAACTCCCTCCTCGGAACACCTCTCATCCAGTGAGATGTGTCAGGGTGGCTCAGGATCCCTTCCCACAGCTCAGAAGGAGGTGACAAAGGACAGAGATTCCCTCCATGTCCCTCAGCAGCCCCTGGGTGGTTGCACAAGCTGCTGGCAGCCTCCTGCTGCATCAGCTTTCTGCTCTCTGCTCTCCCACTGCCCGAAACACTGGACAGCCCGAGGCTCCCACTTGTGAGGGCTCATCCTTGGCATTTATTTGTCCATAACTCATCCTCGCCAGGGATAACCTCTGCAGCCAGCCCTGCAGGTTAACGCTGGCATAGTAAACTCGTTTTCTCCAGCTTTTTCTCGGGGTGTTAAGCAGAAACCCTTATCCACAAAGCCACGTGAGCTGCAATTATTCATCCCAAACCCTGCTCATTAAATATCCCCCCGAGCTGTGCCCTGGGAGGTCAGCCGCAGGCAGCTGGGACACGGGGCTGTGGTAAACCATAGCTGCACTTCTGGGACAATATCCCACAATCTTGGAGGGGAAAACACGGATTGTGGCTGCCCTGGTGTCGTGGTTTCCTAAAGTGCTAAAACCATCACACCTGGGCAGTGCAAAATCAGTGATGATAGGGGGAAATGGCAAGGACAAGAGGCAGGGTGCAGGAACAGAGCAAAGTGGCAGCTGAGTTTGCAGGGAGTGAGTTTGTGCATCCAAGGAGCTGTTCTGAAAGGAGGGTGGGCATCAATCTTTTCTCTCAGGGAACAAGTGACAGAGGAAACGGCCTGAAGCGGCACTGGATGACGTTTAGATTGGATATTAGGGAAAATCTCTTCACTGGAAGAGTGGCCAGGCATTGGAACAGGCTGCCCAAAGTAGTGGTGGGATTACCATCCCTGGAAATGTATAAAAACTGTGTGGATGTGGCACCTGGGGACAGGGTTTGGTAGTTGTGGTGCTGGGTTAATGGTTGGACTCGATGAACTTCGAAGGCTTTTCCAACCTTAAGGACTCTGGGATTTCTTCTGGTGGGACTGAGGGGAAGGTAAAGCTGTTACTGCATTTCCCTGGGAGGAGGGATTAGGAGCCAGTGGGATTCTGTGGGTGGAATTCTGCCTGCAGCATGGAGCAGCCAGTGAAAACGATGAGTGCTGTGATCCCAGAGAGAACTGGGGAGTCACTGGCGATTTTAGCCTGGCTTTCCAAAGAAATGGGAGGGGTCGCAATTACTCTGCCTGTTCCCAAAATACTGCTGGATGAGGGCTGCTTTTGCTGTTCTTCCTTCTATGAGTCTGTATCATCCCCCAGGGCAGGGACACCTCCCGCCACACCAGGCTGCTCCAAGCCCCATCCAGCCTGGCCTTGGCTCTTCCCTGTCTCTTGGTGGGACCACGTCCTGCTCATGCCATAAAAGTTGTCAGCTTAGCTCAACTTCCAGAGAAACAGAAAAAAATGCATGTTTTTGTCTAGGATTTTTTTCCTGAGGACATTTGGAGAGGGGTTGTGAGTGAAGGTGCCTGTGATTTAACGGGAGGAGCAGAGACTGAGGTGGTTGGAAAGCCAGGCTCTCACACAAAGTGCTTTCCCACCATTTGCTCAGCCTGAATCATCAGTTTCTCCCAGATTCCCCAAAGTTTTCTTGCTTTTGAAAGCCCAGGCTTCCCTCAGCAGTTTGAGCTCTGTGCCCGAGGGATCTGTAGGCAGTGATTCATCAGGGAGACAACGCATCCCAAACAACGCGAAGGTCAAACGCTTCTTAAGGCAAAACTATTTTGTGATGATTTGTAGCCATATCAGGGAAAACAGAGCTCCTACGTGGCTAAAACAGGCAAATCGTAGGTGGAGAAGGATTTCTTCTCATCACTCAGAGCCCTTCTCAAGCAAGCACCACACGCTTTACGTACTGTAACAAAATGTAAGTTTTATTCCATATTATTAGTAATGGATGTGGAATAGCCACAGTTGGGTTGGACTGATGTCTCTTTCCCTTTTGACCAGTGTTTCATATTCTAACTATAGCCCAGATGTAACATTTACACTGAAAAATACTTACAGATTCAACCTCATACTCCAAAAATCTCTAGTACAAATACAGTTAGTACATTAAAAAAAAAATTAACAACCAGAAAAAAAAAATAACAATCCCAGATGCTTTGTAACAGCACAGACTGGTTATGGCCTTGAGTTAAGTTCAAGTATTTCCCAGTGGAATGCAATGCAAGCAAGAAGGTAATCTGGCTTTTGTGGGACATTCCTGGCCCTGAATGGTAAGAAGAGAAATATAAGTGTGGGCACTTTATCTGACCAAGTTTAGCGAGGGAATCAACATTTACGATTAGTTCAGCCACAAAGCTAAACCTGTCTTGTGTGTGGACAAAACTGCTACCTGGAGAAAACACATTAAAAAAAAGCAAAGCATTAATTATACCATTGCCATTTCTTCCGTGGCTGATGCTCCGCCCTCTGAATGAGTTTCCTCGAGCTGCTGGTTGAGTTAGGAACGGTTGTGGTGGGGATTTTGCTTGTGGCTATGAATGTTTTGCTGCTCCATCCTTTTCCTGCCCCAGCTGGCAGGATAAAAGAAGAGACTGTTGCTCCTGCCCTGAAAGGAGTCATTCCTGCAGAGTCATCATTGCATTTGGTCACCTTTGCGGCAGTGACTCAGTGGAGAAACCCAACATCCCAAAGGCTTTAGAGGTCACAGAGTGAAGGAGGAAGGGGGCAGGTGAGCAAATCAGTATATATAGAAAGAATAATAATAATAATCTTTTCTGTTCCTAGAGCTGTCTGACCCATGCTGGCTGCAGCGTGTGGCCCAGATGGGATCTGGGAGAACTGGGATCTCTCCTCCCCAAGCTCAGAGGATCAGTAGCGTCCTCCAGGCTGGCTGGGACCTCACAGGCAACTTTGCATCCCTGCCAGGCACCCATGACACCAGAGCATTCCTGCTGGGAATACACCCTTCTGCCTGAGTCCCTGTGAAAACGCTTAGAAAACGTGGGAAAGCAGGATCAGCTCTCTTTGTGAAGGGATGTTATGCAGGGAAATACTCCAGGCCTGAGGGGTGAGCGGGGCTGGGAGTGGTTACCCCGTGTCCCTGCCCGACGAGGGGATTATTGATCCCCCAAGAGTTTGCCCTGGGTCTGGTACTCGTCAATACTGCAGTTATTGACTCTCCGTGTGGAAAACAGCGTGTGCGCATGAGATGTGAGGGTGACACCGGCTGGGAAGAGGCTCCAAACCCTCTGCAGGGCCCACGGGTCACTCAGAGCCCCCTTGGCTCACTGTGTGACCATAAAGAGGGGGTTTGAAGGGTGGCAGGAAGGTCCCCACTGTACAGCCACACATCTGGAGAGGGGAGCAGTCCCCAGGCCTGCAGGAGATGGGGTTTTGGGAAGGACCAGAGTGCATGAAGAGGAGAAAGGAGGGAAGGTGGCACAAGGAGCAGCACTGCCACGCTGCCGGGAAGATGTGGAGTGACTGGTGTTGGTTCAAAGACACCAGGGAAAACCACGCTAGAAAAGCAGCCCTTGGAGAAAGGTTGATGAGACTGGAGGTGTTCAGCTTAAAGCAGATTTGAGGGTGAAAGCAGTCTCCAAACACCCAAAATATGCAGAGGTTAAAGGCATGAGACTTCTCCGTGTCTCCATGGGGTTGCAGAGAAGGGGTTCACGTCACCCTTTAGGGAGTCATTTGATGGTGGCAAGCTGGCAAGAAGATCCATGGTCTTTTCCCACCCTCCTGCTCTGAACCTGGAATCTCCTCCCATGGGCACTGCCCACCTCTACTGCTGGGGCAGTAGGTGCAGCTGCATCGACTGGGTTTAATGAGTTCATCAGGTCTCTGTGACCAGGTTTGGGGGGTTTTGGCTCAAAATCTGCCCCCCGCTTTCCCCACGGCAAGGCGTTTGCCAAGATTGTTTCCTGGAACAAGAGCAAGGGAGTCACATTCCTATCTCTGGTGTGGTGACTCACGGGGGAAACTGCGGGTCAGCAGGAGCTGAGGGGCAGATCTGAGTCACCAGGAAGTGCTCAGGCCATGTCTGGTGCTGAGGGAGGTGTCGCTGGTAGGGGCAGGAGAAATCCCAGCTCCTGCACGGGACGGTGCCTTCCAGCATCATGTGGGAAGCACAAGTTTATCCGGGGCCATGGTATTGTTGCTCATGGAAAAGGAATCAGAAGAACCCAGGCAGCATCCAGCCATGGTCATCCTCAGAGTTTCCATCCTTCCCTTGGGATCACGACTTTAAATGCACACGATTTCCCCTGGGACACAGGGCTGGGAATAAAGGAGAAGTCCCACTGATGTAGAGAACAAGCTCGTACCCTGGACAGCTGCAGTGACCAGGGAACAAATTTCCACCCAGGATCACCTCTGTCTCCTCCCCAGCAGCCTGGGCTGTGGCCCTGCAGGCATTTTTGCCAGGTGACAGCAGCCCTGTGAGCACCCAGCCTCTCCTGCTCTGCCCAGCACATCCCCAGCCAGCAGAGAGCACATTCCCACACACGGGACGAGGACAAACAGCATGGTTGGGTATGCTTGTCTCCCCGCCACCGTGGTGTGACCTTTTTGAGCCTTTCCTGCAAAATTCCCAGCAGGAGGGGATGGATGGATGTTCCTACTCACTGCTGCTGTGCTGATCCTCCTCCTGGATCCAGTTATCCATTTGTGAGGGGAAGATCTCTAGCAGCAAGAGCAAACAGCATTCCAGGCATTTTACCAATGCCTTCAGCAGGACCAGGAACAAGCCTGGAAGCGTTCCCCAGACTGTTACACAAAGGCACAGAGCTGAGTATTTGCTGCTGGGTACCTCGTGGGATGTTTCTCTGCTTTCCTTTTAATTCTACTTTTTTGCTTCCAGGACTGTTCTCTAATGCATGGCACAGCTCAGCCAAGGTTCCCAGGAGATGAAGGGCATATCCAAATTCTCTGCCTGTTCCCAAGAATGGCCAAAGGGCTGGACACTCGGGGAACAGGCATCCTCAGGGATTTTAGGGACTGATCTCAAGGACATGAGAGTGATGTCCAGTGGGAAGTCCTGAATATCCAATTGATAAGAAATACTGGCACAGCCCGAGGGAACAGCTTGGCACAGGGACAGCGCTGTGTTCAGGGAGACTTTACTTCTTTTGCTATAGGTTTGATCTTGAAGGCTCTGCCTACTTGGGTTCCCCGTGGTGGTGATGAAACCACCCCGACAAAGCACAGTAGGAGCCTTGGAGCTCAGCAGCTTGATCTTAACATGCACCCAAAGTACTGTAAGTGCATGAAAATCACCCTAAAGCCAAGCCCAGCTGAAAAAAACTCCTCATAAACTCGTGAAAAACTTCCTGCTGCTGTGCTGGTCCTGTTCCCACTGAAGCCAGATCTTCTGCAAACCCCCCCTCCAAAGCAAATGTGGGAATCCTCCCAGTTCCCCAGGTGGGGCTGGAGGCTAAAAGCCCCAGGACTGCTCCAGGATGAGATCAGCCCCAGTCCTGGAGCAGCTGGGTTTTCCCGGGAGAGGTCTCAGGCTGTGGAAGGAGCAGAGGGTTGAGATTACATTTACACCTATCTCGCTATGTCTATGTGCACACGCACGTGCTCGTACGCGTCTGTATCTATACATGGACACACACACACACACACCAGAGACACGCTATGCATAGATCTGCCGCCTGCCACTATTTATAAGGGCTTGATTAATCAGAAAAACAAATTTGCCAACAGTGCTTTTCCTCGATTAATCAGAAAAACAAATTTGCCGACGCCGATCGTCTAAAATTCAGCAAGTAAAGGAGCCTAAACCCTTTACGCTTTTGTTTTCCTGGTTGCATAAAGGCACTTTCTGATGATGTGAAGCAGCAGTTTGTTAAAAACTCTGTAACTGCAACAATTCCCATCACATCTGTAGCAAGGGCTACACAGGCACCAGTAGGACGCAATGTCACTGCTCGCTCCTGCTCCAGAGGGTTTGGAGCAGATTCGCTTTTTGCTTCGACGCAGAGGAAGAAAAGATAAAACCTTCAGCCCTGCGCTGGTTTTAGGTCTCCCTGTGTGAGGCAGTCGCTGTGTTCCTGCCCCAGACCTGGTGTGGGTGCCAGCTCCTGGCTCACAGCATCCAACGAGGCCTTCATTGGCATCTGCCAGCCCAGGCAGGCCATCAGCTGTGAGCCTGCCATGAAGGTCCGTGCAATATGTCAGTGGTTTTCTTGTCAAAGGATCAGAAATTAATTAGATTAAGGGTATTTAGTAATTAAGCACTGCCTGGCCTGCAGCACTCGAGCCTTGCCATGCAGGAGGGTGGCTGACCCCTGTCAGCCTGACTTCCCTCCTGAGCCACCATCAGCTCCTCTTCCCACCACAGCACATTGTCCAGTCTCTGCTGGGGGCTCCGGTGGTGACCCAAGGGCTGGGAGGTGTGGGGGGTTTGCTGTTACTCACTGGAGGCTCCTGTCACTCACTGGAGGTTCCCAGCTGGAGAACACGTTGGAAACAGGGAAGAAATGTCTTTTGTTAACACACTGGAAGACAGCACTAAATTGGTCCGAAAATCCTTTTACTCTCTTGACTTCCACACAAAAATCGTGCCCTGCAAAACGAACTCGAGATAACACCGAAAACCAGAAACAAACCGAAATAAAAACCCCGCTCACGCTGCCCTCTCGCCTTCCTGACAGAGTTATATCCACACAGACGTCTTCCCGTCTTTACTACTGGAGCTGCCCTTCTCCAAGGAGGCCTTGGGTTTAGCACCTTGTTTCTCCTGGGCGGTGTTGGCCCTGTTCTGCTCCACCACGGTGCCCCCTGAGGTGGGGCTGCTGGTCCGAGAGGGCTGCGTGTTGGCCTGGGTGCTGCTGTAGCTCTGGAAGGCGATGTCCAGCTGCTCCTGGGCCACCCGCAGGTGCTTGTGCAGGGTGGACAGATCCGCCGGTAGGTTCTCGTCCGGGCTGGTGCACTGCTGCTCCTGAGCCACGTTGGCCAAGTTCTGCTCGTGGGCCATCAGGCTGTTGGGGATCTTGGTGGACTTCTCGGATTTGACGACCAGGTTGTACTCGGGAGGGCAGGAGATGTTCTTGGGGTAGGCGTAGTTGTAGGGGGGCTGCCGGAAGCTGTTGATTTTCCGGTTGCGGATGGCGTCGCGGATGGTCCCGAATCCCAGGTGGAACATCTCGCACATGTTCAGCAGCAGGCACAGGCAGCTCACCACGTACATCACCAGGAGGAAGATGGTCTTCTCCGTGGGCCGCGACACAAAGCAGTCCACGGTGTGGGGACAAGGGACCCTGTTGCAGACATAGTAAGCTTCCACCTCGAAACCGTAGAGCAAATACTGCCCTATCAAGAAGCAAACCTCGAAGGAAGCCCTGGTGAGGAGCTGGAAGACGTAGATTTTCATCAGTCCCTCCTGCTGGATGCGCCTCCTCCCGTCGTGCTTCTGCTGCTCCTTGCACTTGGGCTTGGGCTTGGCTTTCTCGTGCTCGGCCGCGTCATCGGAGATCATGGGCTCCTCCTCGTCAGCCTCCATGGCGTCCTCCATGTTGCGCACGGCCTGCCAGTTCAGGGCAAACTGCTTCTTCTTCTTGAACCCCTTGAACTTCTTCTCCTCCTCGGCCGAGCGGGCGATCCTGTGGATGGCGTAGCCCAGGTACATGACGGAGGGCGTGGAGATCATGATGATCTGGAAGACCCAGAACCTGACGTGCGACAGCGGCGCGAAGGCATCGTAGCAGACGTTGTCGCAGCCCGGCTGCTTCGTGTTGCAGGTGAACTTGCTCTGCTCATCGGAGTAGATGGACTCGCCCCCCACCGCCGTCAGGACGATGCGGAAGACGATGAGCACGGTGAGCCAGACTTTCCCCACGAAGGTGGAGTGATTGTGAATCTCTTCTAGCAGGCGGGTGAGGAAACTCCAGCTCATGTTGGTCATAAGGGCTACTCAGTTATAACCTGCAGGGAGAGGGGGAAATAAAACACCGGAGCTGTGAGGTCGCATCTTGTGTCAGCAGGAGGACCAGAGAAGTGACCGTCCCCTGTGCTGGGCACTGGTGAGGCCACGCCTCGAATCCTGGGGTCAGTTTTGGGTTCCTCATGACAAGAAGGACATTGAGGGGCTGGAGCCTGTCCAGGGAAGGAGCTGGGAAAGGGGCTGGAGCACGTGGAGCAGCTGAGGGAGCTGGGAAAGGGGCTCAGCCTGGAGAAAAGGAGGCTCAGGGGGGACCTTATGGTTCTGCACAACTCCCTGACAGGAGGGGGCAGCCGGGGGGGGTCGGGCTCTGCTCCCAGGGAACAGGGACAGGACAAGAGGAAACAGCCTCAATTAGCACCAGGGGAGGTTTAGATTGGATGTCAGGGAAAATTTCTCCCCTGAAAGGGTTGTTAGGGCTGGAGCAGTGGAGGATGCTCCCACATCACAGAGACTTGTCCTGCTGAAACATCTTTAATTAGCAAACCCAGAAAAATGCAAAGAATCAGCGAAAGAATGGGAATATTTATGTTTACAGGCTGATGGCCCTTTTAAGTTCCTCTTGAAACAAAGCAAAACAAAACAAAACTTTAATCAAATACAGACTGTTTCAAAAATAAACCTTGAGAAGCTTTCAAGAGAAAACCATGCATTTGTTAGGAGACCTGGACAGCTGGGGAGGAAGAGCTTGGAATGAGCATTTTGTGTTTCGCTTAACTTGCAGTGGGGCCTCAGCCTGAGTTCCTTGGGTGACCTCAGGCAGCACTGAAGACAGGAGGCAATTTCAGTGCTTGACTGGCACGGATACTGAGAGATGAGAGCGATAGGGAAAGCACCTGGACCCAAAGAGCAGTGGAGGAAGAAAAAAGAGAAAGGAGCTGTTTTCTTATGTGGAAGGAGTAGGGACATCAACCCTAACTCTCCATGCTGGGTGAGCATGGCTGAGTGGGGGTGAAGATCCGGGGGGGGGAAATGATCATAAAATCCCAGAATCCTATAATTTTTGGGGGTTGGAAGGGACCTTGAAGATCATCTTGTTCCATGGGCAGGGACACTTTCCACTAGACCAGGCTGCTCCAAGCCTCATCCAACCTGGCTTGATGATGCCATGAGACACAAGCCTGGCCCTAACTTGCCTTTGCGCCACTGGAGACACAAAATTGTGCTGTAGGGTTTCCGTGGTGGGAGCAGCCACGTGGGAGCAGGAAGGGAAACGTGCCCCGCTCCGTTCTGCACGTCCAGCCGTTCTGGAATGCGATCTTGCTCCCGCTGCTTCCCAGGACAGGAGCCAAGCCGAGCCGGTTTGCTCAGCGCTGGTTTGCTCAGCGCTCGCCTTCGCGCTGCCCCTGTCGAGGGCTCTCGAGAGCAGGCAGATGGAATTTTCTAACCCTGCTATTTCCAGATCAAACAAATCCCCTGCGAACACAAACCCCCAAGTCTTCACACGCCGGGCCGAGCCTGTGGGAGCGCTCTGCAGATGGTGCTGTTCCTGTCCTGGGGCTGGAGAAACTGAGGCAGGGAGGGGAGGAACAGCTGGGTCCTAAAGCAGAAGGAGAGGTGGGGAAGTTCTCCTCTTTGCCCTCGACATACCAGGTGAAGAGCAACAACCCCCAAAGCTGCTGGGACCAGAATCCCCCTCTCCTGCCCCAAAAGCGATGCCTTGGTCAGTCCAGCTGTGCAGGTGGGGCAGTTCAGCCAGTGCAGGACATGGAAAGTGATGCCCACAGAGATATTCTTTATTTATTGAGGAAATCGGGTTTATTCAGGGGAAGTTCCCTCTTTGAGTGCCTTTTTTTGCTTCCTTACAGTGGGTACACCCTAAGGGGTCTTTAACCCTTCCTCTGTTGTGTTCACATTCAGATATGGGGCGTTAAATGATTTGTGGGATCAATCCAGGCACTCGGCCAAGCTCCAGCTGACGGGGGGCTGGGAAGGGAAGACCCCGCTGGGTGTGGGGCATGGTGCATCTGTCTGTGGAGCATCCGGGTCTGGATGAGGCAGGGTTGGATCCAGCCCCACCTTGGCTGGCCTCATGCAGGTGTCCAGCCCCCCAGCAGCTCCCGTCTGCACCCCAAATTAGCTGCAAGCCCCAAGTTGTCCTTAAAAACACACTTGTAATGTCCTGCAGAGCAGTTCATTCAAAATTCAGGGCTCCCCCAAAGGGTTTGTGAAGCCTCCACCAAGGATAATTCACTGTTTAGCAAGTGTTACTCACGGACACAATTCCCAAAGCTCCAAGTCACCTCCCAGGGTTTGCTGGGGCAGGGAGGGTCTGACCAAGGTTGTGACAGCTTTTGGAGTAAATATTCAAGTTTTGAACTGGCATTTATCAGGGTCGTTAGCAAAGCACCCACTGGCTCCTCTGGGAGACGCATTTTAGGAAGGAGCACCCAATGAAATGCTCCCAAACCTCCCAAGTCAAGGAAAAGGAAAGAAATTGCAAAATAACAGAAGTTGTTGCTTTGAGAAGACCATCCCTGGCTGGCAGCCACCACCCTGAGCTGTGGGTCCTGCCACTGCCCCTGCGGCTCAGCCTTCTGTGCACATCTGGATCTGCAGGAACATCTGCAGGAAACAGCCCCGAGCTGTTCCTGCGCCCCTCGGACCCCGCTGTGAGGGGTCACACCTTGATGTTGCACCCCTGTGTGTCCACCTGCCCTCCTGGCATCGTATTTGAGAGCAGGAGCCGAAGGAAATGAGGTAAAAACCCCTCCCTACAAATCAGTTTGGTTGAAATTCCAGTGGGTTTTAGGACTCACTGGCTACAAAGACTAAACCGTGGGATTTCAGTGCTGTTAATTGCTGGGGGGGGGGGGGGGGGTTAGTGCACCACGGTGTTTTGGAATCAATTATAAATCAAACAAGCTTCCAAGGAAAGATTTGTTCACAGTGTTGATGAATAGACTGGCACTAGGAAAAGGCTGTGTCTCCTCTCCTCACCGTCCGGACCATCCAAGCACAGAACATGGATTTTTGCAGCTTTCCACCTACTTCAGACCCAACTCCTCTGTGCCGTGTGAAAGTTATGCAGTCTGGGGGGAGAAAAATCCCCATCTGTGTGGATCTGCAGCAGGCAGATGGGTGAGATGAGGTGGTTCATGCAGCTCAGTTGTCTCCCAAAAGAAAGGACTCCCCGTCCCTCTGGCTTTGAAATCCATTCATTCTCTCATCCATCATCACATGCCACCTTGAGAGGTGACACACAGTGCGTGAAACACACACACAGTACAAGTTTCACCTCAAAACAGCTACAAAGGAGGGATTGGACTGCTCAAACCACCAGCAGCACCTAAAGTAGTCAGAACTGTGTGTAGCCAGTACAGGAACGAGCTGTTGGCTCCACGTTCTCACCGCGGTGACTTCCCAAAACCCGCTGACCCCTCCACACAATTGCAGGCACAGCTGTGGGAACTCGGGAAACTTTAAAAGCTGAGTCTAAAATATGCCAAAGAATGAAAAAACAAAAAAATTACAAATCTGTGCTAGCTGGATGCCCTTCCGTTCCGCACGGTTCTCGCACCGCTGCCTGAACTGCAGGGAAAACAACGGGGGGGGAAAAAATCTACTTACAGAGACATGGTGCTTCTCGCGGTGGCTTTCCCTCCTCCACCGACATTCCTGTGCCTCCAGTCCCCCCGCCTTGCCCTAGATAAACCCTCGCCGGCTCGGTCCAGCCGTGCTCCAGTGGTTGGCAAGCGGAGCTCCAGGGCAGTATTTAAGGCGCTGTCAGACCCCGCCTTTGCGGGGCAGCCCCTGCCCGACCCCCGGCGCCGGTCCCACCGCCTGTCCCGACCCTCCTGCCCTCGCCAAGCCTCGGGAGAAGCTGGGAAGGTGCTCTACAGACACACCAGGCGAGAGAGGGGCATTGGTTTTAAATCCAAACAAGCCGCTTTGGTTTTAGGAACGCTGCCGGGAATTTTGCTTGTGTCGGTTGGGAGTGAATTAATAGCATCGGCTTGTGGCACTGGTAACAGATTTGGAAGCCTGAGAGCATGACTAATAGGGAACATGTGGAAAACATTTTGGCAAAAGCTCCTTGGCTGTTGGGGGGGAAAAAAATAATAAAGAAGGAGGGAAGGCTCACTAGTGGGAAAAACTGCCCTGAAGCTCCTGCTTTGCTGCAGGAAAAGCTGTCCGTGAAAGAGGTGGTTCCTCTCTCTCCAAGCTGGTGGAGGGAGCAGGGAGCAGGTGAAGGATGGGGAAGGAGCTCTGAGCACCGACAGAGACTTTCTGGCTTCTTTGCAGCTGCAAGAAGGAATTGGTAGGATGGGGGTGCACAGGAAGCCGAAGGCAAGTGGTTTTCAAGAAGAAAACCTCCACCCTGATGGTCCAAGGATCACCTGCTCCATCCACGGGGAGCTTTGGCATTGCTGTTCCAGCAGAATCAGGGCTCTGGGTGTCTGCTGAGGTGGAAATGGAGAGTCCAGGCAGGAATTCCACCCAAGGGCCAGCGAGGAGGAGAAGGAAGCAACAGCAGCAGCCTGGTCATGGAAAGGATCAGATCTCTGAGGGCAGAAAGCATGGGAAGATCTGCACTGGGATTCAGGGGGGTGCTGGAAACCATACGGTTTATCAGGAACCTTCGTCCCTGGTGCTGACAGAGCAGGATATTCACCCTGCTGCACACCTCTGGTTTCCCAAAGAGCCTGGGTGGATGTGGAAGGGCAGTTCCTCCTCACTGGAGCTTGTGGGGATGCTCTTGCAAGGAGCAGCATCTGCACTGCACTTTATTGCAGTGCCATTCCTCAAGGCTTTCTGTTATAAACTAATTACTCACTTATCGTTACTGATAAGTGAATTCCCTGTTTGGGATTAGTCACCTCAGATAGGAAGGAAAAGCTCTACCAGCTCAGTGAGGTGTAGGGATGTACACAGACCTTTGTGGGAATATGCCACACCAGGAAAACCAGATTTGGGGAGGCATTTTTGGGGGAATAAACCTCTAAAAAAGTTGAATTATCACAACCTTGGCTTCATGTTTCAGCTTCAGCACACGGCACACTGACAAGCTGCTCTGTCAAAGGACACAGGGAGGTTCCAGAGGAGAGCACCAGGGCTGGAGATGTCCAAACCCACTCAGGCTCCCTGGAGATCTCCCACTGAGAGGGTGAGAACTTGCAGCAGGCTGAGGCCACGTTATCCCTGCATGTTTCTGGGGTTGGGTTTGGCCTCAGAAACACTGGGGCAGTGACCTCCTTCCCCTCAAGGTCCTTCAGCTCTGGAGACAGCAGTGAGTCACCTCGTGGTCACTCCAAAGGGGCCACTGAATGTTCTTTGGGTGCATTCCCCACGAGCAGGGACCCTCCAGCACATGTCACACCTGCTCCTTCTGAAAGCCACACCCCGTGGCATCCACCAGAGCTGAGGGACGGCCACCAAGAGCTCATTCCCACCCGAGACCTGTGGTGAAAGTCCCACCCGCTGCCGCCGGTGCGGGATGGAGCTGCGGGGAAGTGGTTTTGGTTGTTTAAAAATAACCAGCTGAGAACAACTCCCAGGCTCTGCAGGACTGCGAGCAGCAGCTCAGAGATAAAAGGCAGCTCAGCGTGGTGCTGGTCCTGTGGGTCAGGCAGATTTTCCAGGCTCTTTGCTTTCTAACCGTGAGGGTTGTTTCTACACACGGCACTCACGGCTGGGCAAAGGTTTTTGGGGCATCTGTGCTTCAGGCAGGCCAGGCAACATCTGCTCCTGCTGCAGCCTCATGCCCAGCAGCTGCAGCCATCACGCTGGCAGGGACTGAGGGCTTCCCAGCACCAAACCATCACCCAGGGAAGGAGGCGGAAGGCAGGAGGCAGAGCCATAAATGAGTGTACAGGGAAAACCCCCACCCCTGCAGCATCCCGTGTCCTCAGTTCAGTGCCTGGCGATGAGAAATGGGAATAAAAGAGAGGAGACAGAGGGGAAGGGGTGTGATGGAGCTTTGTATAATTCTGGCTGCTGCTGGGAGTCACCTCTCCAAGCCACCTCTTCCCCAGGCACCGTTTGTGTTTCAGAGCAGTGATCTGTACACATTTATTTAAATGTCCCAGGGAAATAAATAAGTGCTGTCACCAATGGTAATGAGACCTGGTGTAACATCTCCCTGCTACGTCAGGGATGAGGAGAGACCATAATTACCCACTCTGAGCACAAACCTGCAAAGCTCTGTGCTGGATTGTGGTGACAGCTCCTTTTCTTCTCTAATTTTCCTCTTTTGGGTGTTCATTCAGTCAGTTTTTAAACTAAATGCAATGAAGATATGCATCTTTGTGCAAATGGTAAGCCTGCTTTTAAAACAAGGCCCACTGTGTTGAGACGAATGTCACAAAATTAAAATAAATTTAAAATGCCAACTTTTTACCTTATTGATTATTGTTGGATTCGGGCTTTTGAGATGAAGGAATTTCTCATCGGAGAAGCAAAAATGTCTGAGCACCACAAGTGAGAGCAAAACATGAAGCAGCAGTTTTAGTTCTTATCTTTCTCCTCTTGGATTAACTTCACTAAACTTTTTTCCCTGACTTTTGGACATGGGATGAGGGACTCATCCTCACCTTTGGTGGCTGTGGGTGCCATCCACGCTGAAAGGGATTTGTGATGGAAAGCGTGGCAAAAGCACTGCTAAAAAGGAATACTGGGACTTGGAAAATGTTCTTTCCCTTTGCATAGACTAAAAATCCACAGAACTGTGTTATTGTTCTTATTAGCCAGTAATTTGGTGGCAGTTATGGAGAAAGAGGGATCTGGGGGTTTCCAGCTTGGTCTGTGAGTGACAGAGTCACAAGGGAGGCACGCCGAGGTTTTATCCCCTTCGAGATGGGCTTCAGGGATGGACAGCCCCCTTCCTCAATGTGTCCTCCTTTCCTCCACCCCCTCCTCTGCTTTCAGAGCTGCTGTCCCACAAGCGCACAGGTGTGGGGGGATCCATGGGTTTGGAAGAGGATTCGGGCTCGTTTTCAACCAGTTTGGTTCAAGCCAGCCCTGCGAATTTGACATTTCTACTGGCACGTGGCTGGCTGATAGGACCAGGTAAAGGGAGCACTGTGGAGAACCCCAGAATGGTTTGGGTTGGAAGCGACCCTAAAGATCCTGCAGTTCCACCCCCTGCCACGGGTGGGGACACCTTCCACTGGACCAGGTTCCTCGGACCAGAAGTCCAAATGTGTGCCCCACTGGGACATCTCCATTTGCATTTCCTGGTGGGAAAGAGGCCACCAGCTCCCATGGGAGCCCCTTCTTCATGCCTGGAGTCTCCAGAGCCTCCAGCAACCCCAGGCCCCAAGCTGCGTCCCCAAGGGCCCAAGTTGTGTCATTGCCTCGGTGACGTGGCTGGGCTGGGGCCAGGCCACATCTCTTGTGTGCTTTGGGACGGGCCAGCACCTCCCGGCAAGCATGGAAGCAACACACTGGGATAGAGCTTGGGTTAGTGGGTGAAGGGGCCACGCCTGGGGACAGAAAGAGCCCATTTCCTCATGAAACGGAAACCAAACCAACAATTTCATGGGTGACGGGATCGGGGACAAGCGTGGATGTCCCAGAGAGCTGTTCAGGATCTGGGAAGCAGAGGCAGGAAGGAGCAGGTGGGAATGGCCCCGGTGCTGCTCAACTCAGCCACGCCAGCCCAGGGCCTCCAGGCTCCCTTTCAGTCCCACCACACTCCCTGACTTAACACCAGAACCATCCCAGTTGTGCAAACTTCTTCCCTCCTTCACGCAGAGCTTTGGGCGCTCTCCAAGATTTGGGGCTAATCAGGGCTCGCGTCCTAAGAGCTCAGCCAGAACCTTAACTCTCGTAAAAAAACCAATTTACAAGCAGCAGAAAAAGCTGTGCCAGGGTCTGTTGCTGAAGTCTGCTTCATCACAAACCTCTGTGTGGACTTTTCAGGGCAGTGGTGACGACAATCCCAATGCAAACGTGTCATTTGGAGGACAGAAAGACAAGATTTCTACTTATTCATCATCATGTTGATTTTTATCCTGCATCCGGCTCTGCTTGTTGGATGAACCCAAGAAGGTTTTGATCTGGAAAAGAATTATGTGCTTGGGCTCTGGCTCTTCACAAGGATGAAACAGAGAAAATCTGGTCTTACACGTTTTTGCAAAGCCCGTGGGGATTTTGGCTGAATAATGTAAGACTGTTTGAAAATGAGGTGAGGGATGTTTTCCTTCATGCACTCAGAAAATGTAAACTCTGGCTCTGAGCTGCCATGACATTTGGACCACAGTTATGCCTCAGTTAGCACAGAAGATAGGTCAGAAAATGGAATTTCTGTGAAGTTTGCATTGGTTTGTGCCTGGAGCAAAAAGCCAGTGCTGTTAGCAGAATAAATAACATTTCTGCTGAAAAACAGGGAAAAGTTTCCTTGAGATATCGCTGGCTGATCACTGCGGAAAGGTAAAATCACTTCACTTTGAAAATGACCTGAAAACTAATCTGATATGGTTAAATAACAATAAGATTTAAATTCCAGAGTAGAAAAGCCCAGAGGAAATGTTTAAACTTGGGCTGGAGAGCAGAACCGATTTATTCCAGCCCTTCCCAGCTGAAAATTTCGCTGCGATGGACACATTCTTGAGACACATTTCAGCGTTGGGAAAAAACCACATTAATTTTTTGGGAACCTTTCTGCTGAAGTGTCCAAGGTGGCGAGATGACACAGGGGAGAGGTGTCAAGAAAGGACTCAGGTGGAGCCCCGGGACGTGGCTCAGCAAAGCCCTTTATAGCATTTTCCTCGGCGTCTATTCCTGCTCCAAAGAAAACATCTGCCTCAATAGCCAGAGGCCAAATCGAGCCATTATTCCCTCCTCGATTTGCTTCCCTTTCCTGAAGTAGCTGGAGGAGCAATGGGAATGAAAGGCCATCTCCAACCCCACCCGTCGGGGTCATCCCTGGAGTTAGAGCTGCCCATGTTTCTCCTGAAATCCCATCGTGGCTCCCTGAGCTCTCATAACAGGAAGCAATAAACTTTCCACTCGGTGTTGCCAGCCCTGTGAAGCCAAGCCAGGCTTGACTTGCTCTAGACCTTCCTGAACTTGCACAAAAGAGTGAAAAAAAAGAACCTTAAAACAATTCCATTAAAACCAGAGGAAATCCATCCCCCGGCGAAAGGGGCCGTGCAAAAGTTCACGGCTCGTCTCCTCCTCCCGCTGTTGTCCATGTGGACATTCCTCCATCCACAGTTCACCCCACAGTGGTGCCGTAATGCAGGTGGGGGCAGAGGAAAAGGGCCAGGGTGTATGGGAAAGGTTAGGGAATGCTGGAAAAAAAAAGGCAGATGGACACATTTTTGGCTGCTCCAGAAAGGTGTGGGTTTGGTGGTTTTTTTCCCTAACACCTGTGGATGGGCAGAGAACGGAGTGTTAGGAGGGAGCTTGGAAGAGCCCCAGGAAAAGGGGTCAGGAGAGGTTGGAAGCTCAGCCACGGCTTCTGAGTTCCATTCAAGAGCTGCTGGGTGAGGTCCCTGACTGGTGCCAAGTGGATGAAAGGAACATTTTCCCTGATTTTTCGCTTGCACGAAAACCACGTTCCTAGTGTCAGTGTGGGAAGAGGGAAGGGGATGGGAGCAGCAACACCACAGACACATCTTGAGGGTAAAGACAGCAACCCCCAAAGTGGAGGTGGAGGAGTTCTGTCCTTGGGATCCACACAGGCAAAGCACAAGAAAGGCATGGGACTGTTGGAGGATGGTCCAGAGGAGGCCACGGGGATGTTCCAGGGGCTGGAGCCCCTCTGCTCTGGAGCCAGGCTGGGAGAGCTGGGGATGTTCACCTGGAGAGGAGAAGGCTCCAGGGAGAGCTCAGAGTCCCTTCCAGGGCCTAAATGGACTCCAGGAAAGCTGGAGAGGGACTGGGGACAAGGGGTGGAGGGACAGGACACAGGGAATGGCTTCCCACTGCCAGAGGGCAGGGATGGATGGGATATTGGGAAGGAATTGTTCCCTGGCTGGGAGGGTGGGGAGGCCCTGGCACAGGGTGCCCAGAGCAGCTGTGGCTGCCCCTGGATCCCTGGAAGTGTCCAAGGCCAGGTTGGACATTGGGCCTTGGAGCAGCCTGGGATAGTGGAAGGTGTCCCTGCCCATGGCAGGGGGTGGCACTGGGTGGGCTTTAAGGTCCCTTCCAACCCAAACCATTCCACGATTCCACAGTTCTTTGAAAGCAGGACATGCTCAACACCTCCTCCAGCTTTCCTCACCAATCTCCTCTTGAAATACTCGTAGGTTTGGGGGGGTTTTTGTGTGTGGAAAATGCTTTGCAATGCCACAGTCAGGCTGCTGACCCTGAGAGTTTGACTCTATTTTTTTTTTTCCCAGCACTTGCAGTGGAAAAAGTGATGGTGTCATTTCAGTCATCACACACCTCATCCGTGTCAGACACGGGGACAGCCACCGCAACAGATGGGATGGCCTGTTCACACCCAGCCAGGACAGCCATGAGAAATGGTCCAAAGGTATTTCATGTTTGTATCTTCTCTCAGATAACAAGCGACAGGACAAGAATAAATGGCCTTGAGTTGCACCAGGGAAGGTTTAGATTGGATATTAGGGAAAAAAATCTTCACGGAAAAAAAGTTGTAGAATACTGGAACAGACTGCCCGGAGCAGTGGTGGAGTCACCATCACTGGAAGTGTTCAAAAACTGTGTGGATGTGGCACCTGGGGACATGGTGTAGGGGTGGCTATGATGGTGCTGGCTTGACTGGATATGACCTTAAACAATTCTATGGTTCTAATTTTTTACAAACCCAAAAATATCTGTAATTTGCCAGCCAAAGTTGATATTAAAGAAACCTCTCAACCCTAACAAGGCAAGGAGCTTGCAGCGAGCAAGTGCCCCATGAATTGCTCCAGGAGCAGGACCCACGGGACCCAGCTCAGGTACCTGCATCAGGTCCATGCTCTGCCTGGTTCTCAGGATGTTCCCTCGTACTGCCCTGGCCATACCCTGGGACCACTGGGGCCTGCCCTGTCCTGCACCATCCTTGGGGCAGAGCTCATGTGTTGTTCTTTGAACAGCCTTAACAACTCTAATGTGGCTGAAGACCACGTGTGGGTCATTTGGAAGAGCTGCTGTGCTTGGGAGCAGCTTCAAGGTCCTGCTTTGGTGTGGCATCTTCTCAGGGTGCTGAGTCACACTCTGCACTCTGCTCTGCCAGGAATGCAATCACAGAACCCCAGAATGGACTGGGTTGGAAGGAACCTCTCGTTCCAATCCCCTGCCACGGGCAGGGACACCTTCCACTATCCCAGGCTGCTCTAAGCCCCATCCAGCCTGGCCTTGGACACTTCCAGGGATCCAGGGGCAGCCACAGCTTCTCTGGGCACCATGTGCCAGGGCCTCCCCACCCTCACAGGGAAGAATTTATCCTAATATCTCATCTAAAGCTACTCTCTATCAATTTAAACCCATTCCCTCTTGTCCTGTCCCTCCATCCCTTGTCCAAAATCCTCCTCCAGCTCTCTTGGAGCTCCTTTAGTCACAAGAAAGGGCTCTGAGGTCACCCTGAAGCCTTCTCTTCTCCAGGCTGAACAATCCAAATTCTCTCATTCTTTCCCCATAGGAGAGGCGCTCCACCCCTCTGGTCACCCTGGTGACCCTCCTGTGGTCTCCCAAACCCGTCACCCAGCACAAGGGTTCTGCTTGCAGGAGCTGAGGTGAAGCTCAGGCAGCAGAACTTGTGAGATAAGACAAAATTTCATCTGAACCATGATTTCTGAAATACCAAACCTTTCTGCACATTCCAGCACTCCTTGCTGGGATATCTATTTTATCAATTTCCCAATCTTTTGGCTTTGGAGAAGCCTCTGACTTGCCAGGTCAGACAGAGCCATAACAGTGAGGCTGCTCCATGATCCAAGTGTTGTGCAAATGGGAACAAGGGCTGGGAACAGCTGTCAAACCCTTCTCTCCACCATATAAACCCATCCCTGTGCCCTCCCCAAATAAATCTGCTGCAGACTTGCCAAAGTCAAGTCAAAATCACCAAAATGTCTTCCTGAGCTCAGCCCTAGACACCTGGACACCAGAATTTGTTTATGGTAAAGAAATCAAGCATCAACTTTAAAAGGGTATTGAAAACAACAAGAAGTTGCCCAGAGAGGTTGGGCCCTCCCCATCCCTGGAGCTGTTCCAGACCAAGCTGGATGGGGTTTGGAGCAGCCCGGTCTACTGGAAGGTGTCCCTGCCCATGGCAGGGGGTGGAATGAGATGATCTTTAAGGTCCCTTCCAACCCAAACCATTCTGGGATTCTATGAAGACAAGAAGGAAAATACCAAAGCAAAAGTCCCAGACACTTAGATGTGACTTTGTGGCCCATTTCCCTATTATTCCCTAATTAGACCTAAACAGAGTTAAAAGGGAAGACAGAGACTCGAGTGTGAAAAATAAGGCAGGGAATGGCTTGGACGTGCTCTTGCCAACTGTTCTTAGATAACAGACAAAACAGAAAATAAGGGAAAAAAGGAAACATTATTTCCACAAGTGCTTTCCTACCCTTCTGGCCGGGTTCCCAGCATGAGCAGGGCAGCAGGTTCCTACTCTGCTCACTGACATATTTCATTACACCGATATCGCCAGCAAATATTCAAATCACCCCATAGGTAATTACGCACAGATTTAATTACACGGCCGGGTTTACACGCAGAGAAGAGGAGGATGAGAGAGAAACACCCAGAGGCGAGCAGCACGGTACCTTCCCGGAGCTCTGGGATGGAGCATCGGCGAGGGCTGCTGGTCCTGATCCGAGGAGGGTCTGATCCAAAGGCGAGCACGGGGTGGAAAAGGGACGGGAACCTTCCTGGACGCGTTTACATAGGTGGCCCCCACCCGCTGACGCTGCAGAGGTCAGCGGCTCCTGCCTCACATCTGGACAGCTCCGGGTCTCCCGTGCCAAGAAGGGACACCACGTGCCTGTCCATCCCCAAAGCTCGCAGGACTGGAGGGGTTTTGGATCAGTGTCCCTCTGTCCCCTCAGCAGTGGGATAGTGGAGAAGGTGCCCCCAGGCTGGCATCCAGGTGGGAATGGAGCCAGTCTCAGCTGGCGCTGGGCCACGCTGCTGCTCAAAGCAAAGGCTGACTCTGAGATCTGCAGTGCTGGAGTCCTTTGGGCATCCAGAGGGGCTCCGGCAGCACCTTCTCCACCCGCTCCACCACAGTGGGCATGAGCCCCCACCAGCCTGTCTGCCAGGCTGGCCAAACCCTACACCACAGCACCAAACCCTGCACTGGCAGCCCTACACTAGCATGCCCAAACCTACACCAGCAGCACCAAACCTACCTCAGCACCACAAAAACATCCACCACACCACCAAACCTACGCTGGCACCACTAAACCTTTATCAGCACCACCAAACCCTACATCAGCACCACAAAAAACCTACCCTTCACCACCAAACCTACACTGGCACCACTAAACCTTTATCAGCACCACCAAACCCTACATCAGCACCACAAAAAACCTACCCTTCACCACCAAACCTACACTGGCACCACTAAACCTTTATCAGCACCACCAAACCCTACATCAGCACCACAAAAAACCTACTCTACACCACCAAACCTACACTGGCAGCACCAACTCTACACCAGCAGCACCAAACCCTGTACCAGCACCACCAAACCTACACCACACCATATAACTTGTACCAGCATCCCCAAACCCTACACCAGCACCACAAAAACCTACCCTACACCACCAAACCTACACTGGCAGCACCAACTCTACACCAGCAGCACCAAACCCTACACCAGCATCCCCAAACCCTACACCAGCACCACCAAACCCTACAACACCACCACCAAACCTACACCAGCACCACAAAAAACTACCCAACACCCCCAAACCTACGCCAACACCACCAAACCCTACACCGCACCACCAATCTATACCCCACCTTCACCAAACCCTAGAGCATCCCCCAAAGCCATGATGTGCCCAGGTTGGGACCACGATCCCAAGGGTTTGCCATGATCCCATCACGCTCCAGGCCAAGGCAGACGCTCCCAGCCTTGCTCCCTGACCTGTCCTACCAAAGGATGGACCAAGTTGGCCCCTGCTACCCAGTTGCCTTCACCCCACACTGTGCCAGCATAAAAGGAGCCAGGAGATCTGGGCTGCAGCCAGGTGTCCTCAGGGGACCATTATGGGATGGCACCTTCCTCCCTCCCCGGACAGGATCCATTGCATGGCCCCACTGCAGGAGAACATAATCCCTTACAGCCTCAATCCTTAATGAACACATGGGGCTGTGCAGGTCATGGAATCACAGAACCCCAGAATTGCTGGGGTTGGAAAGGACCTCTGGAGATCACCCAGTCCAACCTCCCTGACAAGGCAGGGTCACCTGGAGTAGATGACACAGGAACTCATCCAGGTGGGTCTGGGATGTCTCCAGAGATGGAGACTCCAGGCCCTCCCTGGGCAGCCGTTCCAGAGCTCTGCCACCCGCCCATGGAAAGAAGTTCTTCCTCATGTTGAGGTAGAACTCGTTGTGGGTTTTGTTTATGGCCATTGCTCCTCATCCTGTCCTGGGCACCCCTGGAGAGGTCAGCGGTCCTGGGGGGGACAGCCCCACTCACTGCCCCTCAGGCAGCCACAGCAGGTTGTGCTCCACATGAGCACACACTCTGCTTCCCAACAGGTTGCTCCGGGGAATGAGCAGCAATAAAAAGCTGGAGAGAAGAAAGGACAATATGGAATCCAGCTGCGAAAACAAAGATTAAATCCCTCTGAGCCTACGACCTCCCTTGGCCGACGCGCGGGAAAAAACGCGCCAACATCAATTCCTCTCCCCACGTCCATCCAGCTGGGAATTTTTCATGAATGAGCACGTTGAGGCGGAAGGGGAAGGCAGGAAGATGGAGGAGGTGGACAGCCCTTCCATGCCTGACACTGTAGCTCGTGGCTGTGGGCCTGAGCCAACAACGCTCCAGTGCTCGCGGCTGATCCACAACCTGAGACAAGGGGGCAGCGAGTTGAGGTTTCTGTCTTTGTTTTCAGGTTGCTTCTGAATGCAGAGATCTTCCCAAGGGAGCATCAGGCCCGTGGGTGCAGGCTTTGCTAGAGAAATCAACAGCTCGGGTGAGCACTGCCCTGCTCACACCAGACCCTCCACCACCCCTGGGATGTGGGGGGCTCCTGCTGGCAGAGCAGGTACCCTTGGTGAATTTGGCTGGTTCCCAGGCAGGGATGCCTGAAGCTCCACTGTGAGGCTGGGGACAGGACACAGAGGATATTGCAGTCATGGTTTAATTCACAATAATGCTGAAATCCCCCCATGACGTGCAGTGAGCCCCTTCCCAGGCTCCCAGTCTGGTGCTCACATTTCTTCCTCCCCTTCTGCCAGTCCAGGGCCAGGTCGGCCTCCTCTGCTAAGTTTAAAGAGGCAAACAGCATGGAAAATGCTGTGGAAAGAGGGTATTTAAGGGAAAAAAACTGGTTCTCCTTCACTTAGTGATAAATAGACCTTAAAAATGCCACTCTAGGGTCTCTGACCTCCAGACAGCTTTTGGGACACATCTCAGTTTGTTGCTGCTCAGCTGAGGTTCATCCTCATCGCTGGAGTGGTCACTGGCTGGGCACCCAGCCCACCACATTTCAGTATTCCAGGAAAACCCCTGAGAATTTTCTGGAGTGAAAAGCTGCAATCCGTGACCCTGGCCATTACCAGAGGCTGAGGAAAGGAGATGAAGTGGTGGGAGGCTCTTCTTGAAAACTCACTCTTTCCATCTCTGGTTCTTTCCCTCCCTTCCTCTCCAAGCCATCCTCCCTTCAGCCTCCAGACAGAAATAATTAAGGAACCACACCACCATCTGTGTTTCTGAGAAACTTGTAGAAGAAACAACTTAAGGGACATGAACCAAACCCCAAACCATGTTCTGCTGGGGGGCTGGAGCCAGAGGAGCAGTCCCACACCTGACTGGTGGCACCTGACTCGCTGAGCTGTGATAAATACAGAGCCTCTGAGCCTCCCTGTGTCATTTAAAAGCAGATCTGCATCCATTGTCATTTTTTTTCCTGGCTGCTTTTTTGCTCCCTACTGACCTCAAAGCCTTGGAGCCTCCACCTTCATCCTCTGGAGTTCATGTTGGTGCTGCTTGGCCAACTCTGTGCTGTCTCTAGGGTGACTCCAGGCAGAAATGAGCAGGAGATCCCTATTTCACTCCCTTTATTTCCTATTCCACCCCTGTGTCACACACGGAATTAGCTCCAATGGTGGAGTGCTTGCTCAGCATGTGCGAGGTAATGGGATTGGTGCCTGCATCCTCCTTTTGGGAACCAGACAATCTTCAAGGTCCCTTCCAACCCAAGCCATTCTAAGATTCTGTGATTTCCCCCTCTCCCAAAGACAACAAGGGAAATACTGTTTTTGTCTTCTCTTGAGCAGTGAGAGTCCTGCAAACCGGGATCGTCAGCACCAGACACAGCCCTGGGGTGGAGAGTGATGGAGGAAGGGACTTGCCTGGTGGGGGTCAACATCCAAACCAAGCCCAGGACGTCCCACAGAAGGTCTCTCTTCCACGTCTCTCCTGGCATTGTCACTCTGTCCCACGTGGGACCTGATCCCAACCAGCTCCATCATTGCCTCCTGTGTGGATGTGCCTCTTCTGCCATGACAAAATGCCATGGCATCACCCTGCCGTGACCCCAGACCCCGCTTTGTGTCCATCCCCACTGTTTTCACTTGTGCTGCTGACCCCAAGACTGAGCAGCCCTTCTCCTGGCACACCTGGCACCACATCTCAGCACCCTCAGGAGAGCAGATCCCAACCTGGGCAGCCCTTGTCCTGCTGCTGCGCATTCAGAGCTCCTCACTCCAACCCTTCCAAAAATCCCGCTGACCAAGTGGGATTTCTCCTTTGGCCGAAGCCCTTCTTTTCTGCTCTCCATTTAATTGCCAAGAATTTCCAAAACCTGGCGGAAAATTAGAGAACCAGCAAAACCTGCCCTGCCTTGGAGTGCGGCGCGTTCGTTTCCTGCCAGCCATCCTCTATCAGCCACTGAGAGCAAAATATTTCAGGCCTTTCCAGGCACTAAATCACCACGTTGGACTCATAACAGGGGCAGCTGAACTACACCTAGTTCCACCTATTGAAATGAGGGCAGCAGCCTCCATCCCACAGGAACTGACCCCTCTGCTGCCGTTGGAAGTGCCAATGACATCCATTTCCAGAGGTGTTTGCGGAGCTTGGAGCCAGCACAGAGTCAGGGGCGGAGGGCTGCAAGCTCAGGGGACCAGAGGTGGGATGTGGGATGTTCAACCCAACAGAGAAGCCAAAAGCTGCTTGGAGGGGGAACTGTGGCCTTGCTGAGGAGTTAGCCCTACCAGACTAATCGTTAAGGGTCGTTAAGGTTGGAAATGAGCTCTAAGATCATCAAGTCCAACCAATGACCCAGCACTGCCATGTTCACCTCAAACCCTGTCCCCAAGTGCCACATCAATGCATTTCTGAACACTTCCAGGGATGGTGACTCCACCACTGCCCTGGGCAGCCCCTTCCAATGCCTGCCTACCCTTTCAGGGATGAAATTTTCCCTGATATCCAATCTAAACCTCCCCTGGTGCTAACTGAGGCTGTTCCCTCTCCTCCTGTCCCTGTTCCCTGGGAGCAGAGCCTGATCCCCCCCCCCGGCTGCCCCCTCCTGTCGGGGAGTTGTGCAGAGCCACAAGGTCCCCCCTGAGCCTCCTTTGCTCCAGCCTGAGCCCCTTTCCCAGCTCCCTCAGCCTCTCCTGCTGCTCCAGCCCCTTCCCCAGCTCCGTTCCCTTCTCTGGACAGGCTCCAGACCCTCAATGTCCTTCTTGTGAGGAACTCAGACATGGACAGAGAATTCGAGGTGTTCCAGCAGTGCCAGCACAGGGGGACAATCCCTGCCCTGGATCAAGCCAGGTGTCAGCTGGTTGGGCGGAATGCTCTGCACATCAGCCCCTATTCCAGCCACGGAACCAGAGAACATCCACATTGGAAGGGATCTACGAGGACCATCAAGTCCAACTCACTCCAGTCACCACTGAAGTTCTACATTCAAAAACACCTGACATGGTCACTGGGCTTTGTAGGACCAAGAAACGGGGTCGCCATGGAGGTCACCACGGAGGTCGCCATGGAGGTCACCATGGAGGTCACCATGGAGGTCGCCACGGAGGTCGCCATGGAGGTCACCATGGAGGTCGCCATGGAGGTCGCCATGAAGGTCGCCATGGGGGTCGCCATGGGAGTCACCACAGAGGTCGCCATGGAGGTCGCCATGGGCTCCTCCTGAAACTCTCAGCAAAGTCTGCCCAGCACAGAAGTCCACACACACACTCAGCCCATCACCTGCCCCATCCTGGCCAGCCCCAAGAAGTCATTGCTCCCCCACCAGATCTCCGTGCCCAGCTTTCTGTCCAGCTACCACTTTTGGAATTTTGGGTGCTTTCACCTGCAATTTGGGGAATAACCAATTTTACCCTGCCTGTCCATACAACGTCCCCGTCAAGCCAGGGAAAAGAAGGGGATTTGGGAATGTTCAGCCTCTCTGCCGTGCAGTGGAAGGGGCTGGGTGAAATCTGCTTCCCTGGGCAGGTCTGTTTTTGAAAAGCAATTACTGGCAGGGAAGACCAAATCCTGCATTCCTCAGCGAAGGAATCCGGATGATGTCACCTCCTGCCCATGGCAGGAGCACTCCTACCCCTGTCACTCCCTCTAGGCAGCCCCTGCCTTTCCTCCAAATATTTGTTTTGGCTGGTTTTTTGGAAGCTTCCCATTACAAGGAATAACAGCAGGATGGACTCTTCTACTGTAAGGTTTGTCCCTGACCAGCACATTTGCAGGGTTAATAGAGGCTCACACAAGTCAGCCAAAATTTTACTGCCAGTAGCATTCGTGGGGGATTTGTTGGTTTTGTGGGGTTTTTTTTCTCTTTTAGAATCTGTGTGGTTCAGTGCAGGCTGAGAGCTATCAGAAATCTCTTAAAATAGAAGGTTCTCTGCTTCACTAAACCACTTAGAACCAAATTCCTTAAATTTTCTTGTATGTGTAACTGGACTAAAGGCACGTAGATGTGCTTGTAATGCTGTGCCTTTCTCCCCCTCCCTTCTTACTAGGATACATCCAGCAGGACACATCTACTGAGGTGCCTAATGCCAGCCAGGGCCTTCCCTAAACAGCTGGTCTGGAATAAAGTGCCCTTTTCCCTGGCAGGGGAGTCCCAATAGCTGTTTCTGGGAAAAAGGTTGCAGGGGTATGGAGCAACTGTGGGGTGATGTGGAGGCAGGACTATGTGCCACGGTCTCCTCAAAAGGTTAAAATCTCTGTGGCCTCCTCCAAGACTCATTTTTAGGCACTTGGGTGGGACTGCATTGTCTAAACTTGGGTGGTCAACCCTCCTTGGAGCTGAGCTCAACACCTTCCCTGTGAGGGTGGGGAGGCCCTGGCACAGGGTGCTCAGAGAAGCTGTGGCTGCCCCTGGATCCCTGGAAGTGTCCAAGGCCAGGCTGGACGGGGCTTGGAGCAGCCTGGGATAGTGGAAGGTGTCCCTGCCCATGGCGGGGGGTTGGAATGAGGTGATCCTTAAGGTCTCTTCCAACCCAAACCATTCTGGGATTCTGTGACCTGCCTGACATCCAAGTGCTGGTCTGGGACTCATCTCAGTTTCCAGCTCTTCTCTTCACTCCTCTAAATTTCACCACCTGCTTTCAGGAACCAGGAGACCCAAGGCACACCCTGCCCAAGATGTGTTATCCCCCTGCAACTTTTTCCTGCTATTTTACATTTTAAACTGCCCTTAAGAATTCCCATCCCACACCAAGGTGCTGCTCGCACCCCGCGGATCACCCACCTCTCCTTAGCACCTGTGATGCTGGAGAAGGGAAGGTGGACACGGCTGGAGGGATCAGGAGCTGATTGTAAGATGGATAAATTCCTTCCCTGTGCTCCAAGATGACCCATTGCTGGCACCCGGAAAAGTTTCCTACTCTTGGATGAATTCTGCAGGACTAATGGGAGAGGCATAATCCAGTGGAAAATGAAGAGCAGGAAGGTGTTTTTTGTGAGGTGCTCATGAGGTTCAATCACTCCAAATCCCATAGATGATGATGATGGGATCTCACCAAGTCACTGATTTCACTAAAACCTGAGCTGGGACACTGAGATCATGGGGAGAGGAGCGATGGGATGGAAGCAAGCTGCGTTTCCAATGCCAGCACAAGGTATTGCCCCACATCTCAGTGTGGTTTTGGTTGTAAAAAAAACCCATTTAAGCAACTGCTTTTTTTCCCAAGCTGAAGCCTCTTGCACCTGCTGATCATCTTGTTCTGCCTGGCTGTGAGCAGCGACAGGAGCCTGAGGCACCACGATCTGTCCCTCTCAGCACCAGATGTGACCTTCACTGGCAAAATGGCTCAACCTGGATGGATCCCACCCCGCTGATGGATGAAATCATCTCTCCTTCCCCATGGGGACTGAAGGCAGCAGCAGCCCCTCGGAGCCAAGCAGGAGCCAGGCATTTTGCAGCCCCAGCCCTAAATCAACCCCTCTCCAATCAGCACAGGACTTCCATCAGCGCTCTGTTGTTTTTCAGCTCCGGCGATAAAAGGCTTCAGCGAACATTTCAAACCGTACATAAACTCCAGCCTGCCAACATAAACACCATAAAAACACTCCCTGTAAATCAGAGCTCGCCCTCGCTAGAACTGTTCAGATTCTCCGGAATGGCTAAAAAAGTGCCGCGGGCTGCCAGGAGGCTCTGCAGCCACGGGATCCGGGAGGCAGGGAGACGGGCAGGGCGACAGCTTGCGAGAAAGCAGCTGCCCAGAGCAGAGCTTCTTCCTCATCCTCCCACCTCGGGATCTCGGGGAGAGCTCCGCTCATGGAGGAATAAATAAAGGAGCTCCACGCCCACATGTGTCCTGGCCAGCACACGAAACCTCGCATGTGCTTGTCCTTAGACACAGAATTTCTTGCAGGGAGCTGCTCCTCTGAGCCGGCCACATCCCTCTCTGCTGTAACAACCAGGAGTGAGGTTATCCCACACAGCAGCCTCAGAAGCCCCCACAGCTCACGCTGACCTTGAGGATGGACACAGGAGACCCAACCCTGCATTTGCCAGCAGTTTTCCCTGATCTCCAGGCAGAAACAGCCTTGGCCAAACCCTACGGCAGCCCCGAGAGCCGAGCAGGGGCAGGTCTGGAGCAGCCCCCAGGCAGGGCCCAGTCCCAGCTCTGCTCATTTTGCTGTGGGTCCCACCCTCAGAAAGACCAGCAGCAGGTCATCTCCCAGGCTGGGGCCGAAGGAGAGGACACAGAAGTTCTCCCTTCTCCCAAAATCCCGGCAGCACGCGGTCCAGCTCCCGGCTCCCCGGCACAGCTTTGCTCCCCGGCTGCAGCTCCTCACCTCTGCACTCACACCGGGATGCCGGGCAGGTCTCCATGCCCCGGGCAGGGGTGTCTCATGCTCCACCAGGCCACGCTGCCTCCATCCTCTGCAAACCTCTGGCTCCATTCAAGCGGGCGCTGAAGCTACGGCTGATCTCACCCGTCTCCCTGCGGCCCCGCAGCATGGAAAATGCTTTGTCCGGGGATTCTGCAAGCCCGAGAGCGACCACCTCCCACCAAGCCAAGCCAAGCATGCAACAAAGCCCCGTGAGAGGCAGCCTTCCTCTGGATGCCCTCGGAGAAGAGGCTGCAGGAGCGAGCGGCTCCTCCCGAGCGCCGCATCGCTGCTCCGGCAGCTGGAGCATCCCGGGAGCCATCAACCCTTCTCAGAGCCCCGGCAGAACTAATGGCTTGTGGCGTCTGGGATGACCCTAAACACCTACCTGAACCAGCCCGGGGTGTCCCTGACACAGCCCGTGGGCTCTGGGGACTGGGGTCAGCACAGGGTCCTGGCCCTGGTGGTCTCCCCTTTCCTGGGGGATCCAACCACAACCCCCAGGAGAAGCCACGCTGTCAGACG
Source organism: Lycocorax pyrrhopterus obiensis (assembly GCA_014706295.1). Taxonomy (NCBI): domain Eukaryota; kingdom Metazoa; phylum Chordata; class Aves; order Passeriformes; family Paradisaeidae; genus Lycocorax; species Lycocorax pyrrhopterus. The sequence goes on along the minus strand of JACSVZ010000002.1, from coordinate 2,496,910 downwards.
AGGTTGTGTCTACAGCAGGGATGGCTCTGCAACGCCCGTGGCATCATCTTTTTTCTCTCTGTCTCCTCCCCTCCTCCCCTCCAGCACCGCTTTTCATTATTAGCTTGATCTGTTTTGACTTGAAACTCTGCAGAGCCGGCGCCGGCTCCCATCGCCCCGGAGCCACGAGGTGCTCGCACCGCACCGATCGCAAGAGGAGAGCGAGCAAAGGGCTGCTCTCGAGCTGCAGAAATGCCCCGGGGCACCTGGCAGTGCTCGCACAGGCCACCGGGTCACCAAACACAGCCCGAGCCGGGGAGACATCGCCTGCTCCGGGGAGCGGCTCCTCCCCGGGGCTCCGAGCGGAGACACGGGCAGGGGGAGGCAGGGGGAGCCGCCTGCCCTGGAAAGGAAACGAGGACATTCATTTCTTAGCGAACCTGGTTAACTATTTCTGTCTGGCAGCGCAGAGGAAAGGGCTGGGCAGAGCCCTGAGCAAATCCATTGTCCCCGGCAGGAAAAAAAAAAAAAAAAAAAAAGGGGGGGGGGGATGATAAAAAACGTGCCTGGAGGAATTTGGCTCGGGTTCATGTTTGAACCGGCTTCAGGTTTCCGAAGCAGAGGCTTCCGGATGCGCGGCGGGTGTTCTCTGGGGCTGCAGCCGGTGGGGAACAGTATTTGGGGTCGTGGGGTGAAGTAACTCTGCCTCGACCCAGAGGGTGACACAGAGAAGGGATGGAAGCACCCGAAGATGCTCAGGGCTGGGCCACAGTGGGAGACGAGCCCCATTTCTGAGCTGTTTTCCCGTGATTTTGCCCATTTACACCCTCCATTGGTGGTGCCTTCAGGGGCTCGTTGCCTCGCTGGCGCCCGCCCTGTGTTTGCTTCGCACCAAGCAGAGCCTTGCACAGCTCCGGGCCGAGCCAGTGTAAGAGGGTGTTAAAAAGGGTCAGAAATAACAAAGCGAAGCAGAAACGCAGCCTCGGGAGGTGCCGAGCTGCCTCAATCCTTGCTCTGCCGAAATGGACCTGATCTCTGAGGAAACGCTGGGTGTAAACCCCTCAGAAAATAGGGTCTTGTGACCTCACCACCGTCCCGGCTCCTGTGGAGCCGCTGGTGCCACCCTATCACCCCCCTGGCGCTGCCAGGTCCCAGCTGCGGGTGGCATCTCCCAGGGATGAGGCTGTTCAGTGTCATTAATGATCAGGGTGATGGGACCCAGTTTGGGGCCAGACCCAGCTGGGGGAGCAGTGCTGCTCTGCCGAGGTCCTCACAGACATGCCAGAAATACACCAGGAAAGGACAAGATGCAGCCAGAAGAATTGCGACTGGATAGGAAATAAAAGTGCTCCTGACAAACACTGGCACGGGGAGCTGGTGGGATCTGCACCTCTTGAGGGACCTTCAGCCTCTGCTGCCCTGGGATTGCACAGCTCACCCTCAGATCCCCACCTTGCTCAGCATTCCCACACCTCCACACCCACTGGTGGCCAGGAAAAGTTGGGATCCCCCCCAGGAGGATGGAAAAGGAGCAAAAAGTCAAACTGCAGAAGAGAGCGTGCAGCTCTCAGAGGAGCGATTCTGAGCTGCTCCAGGGCTTGGCTTGTCCTCATAAAGTCGCCTCATTCCTTGGGGACAGCTCAGGGCACCTGAGGGTGGGACATGGGATCCTCACCTTCTGAGGATGCAGCCAGAGAGAGAAACAGTGGGACAACCCACAGCACCAAAAAATGGGAGAGGCAGGGAGACAAACAAATTACTCCAGCAAAGTTGATCCTCGTATGTCTTAATTAATTTATAGGATGGGGCTCCTCCGTTTCTATCCCTTTTCCCTGTCTTCTACTGCTACAGCCCCAGGCTGCAACAGTGACGTGCAGAAATCCCATAGAAACTGCTTAATTTTCCCTTCTCCTGGCAGCAAGGAGCAGAAACCACGTGGAATTTCATGGCTGGTCAGCACGATCTCCACGGGACAGACCAGGTCAAAGGGAGCTGTGCAGCCCTAGAACTGCCCCTTGGGATGCTGGGGTGAACGCTGGGTGGAAGAACTCCAAACAGGCCATAAATTACAGGAGAAGAGAGTCCTCCCCAGCACTGGGATCGTTCAGGAATATGGTGCACACTGTGTCAGGTTGCTGGGGAAGGAGGGGTTTCCTGGTGACACACACCAAAAAAATCCCTCCTGGGATTTCGGTCTTGGACAAGACCCAAGGATTGTCTCGGAAATGGCTCTCCCAGCTTGCAGGAGGAGCACAAGGTGCAGATTCCCCATCTGCGTCATGGCCCTTTTTCCGTTCCCACCCGTCTGGAGCTGGGTTATATTGGGATTTCCTCCTCTGACTTTCTAAGGAAGCTTTGGACACAGGACAGGTTGCCCTCCTGTGGCATTCCAAGGCAGTTGGGTGAAAGGAGAAGGTGCCTGTGGCCTCCCAGGATTTAAGGGACTCTGTTTCCCTTTGGGGGTGTGGGAATGTTCGCTCATCTCCCCCCAGGAGAGGACACAGCTCTCTGCCATCAAGCAGAGCTTAAATAAATTCACTAAGCCAAGCTCCTGTGCTTGGGCATTTTGGGATGGGAGGAGATGGAGAGAGGAATGCTGTCCCAGGCCACCTCATGAACAGGGAGGGCTCAGGAGCTCCTTCCAGCCCCTCTCTCCAGGAAATCTTTGGACAAACACTGGTTGCAACTAAATCTGCAGAGATCTGGAGGTAGAAGGAACATAACTCAGGGTCATCCATGAGCCACGGGGAAGATCTTAAGGATTTATAAGGATGGGGCTGTTAAAAGCTGTGGAAATGCAACAGCATCTCCACATGAGATTCATCTCAGGACCTTGAGGTGGGGATGGGGGATCCACGTTGGAGATCCCACCCCAGAGGAGCATCCTGGGTGTTTGGGAGCCAAAGGAGAGTTTTCTCTCAAGGAAGGCTGGCCAAGAAGATGAGGCCACCAAGGAGCAGGTTCAGCTCTCACTGGTGGTGATGCTGCCGTGCCTCAGTTTACCCAGCCGCACAGGAGGGAACACAGCCTTTGCAAGGTGTTTGGGACGTGAGGAGGAAAAACGTGCTCACAGCCTTGGATCTTATTTTAAAAACAAGCCAAAAGCACCTTACAGAGAAGATAAACTTATCATGGATTAGAGACACCAGCTGCAAATCCACATCTCCTGCTGGGATGAGCCCCTATGGGTGCTGCTCTCCAGCTGTGCCTGACCTCAAAGCCCAGCTCGTGATGTAGGAGCATGGGGATCTATGCAGACAATCCCAAAGCCAGGAGGATGCAGATCCCAAAATTTGCAGAAACCTCAGGAATGTAACACAGGATCAGCAGGAAAACCAGAGCCTTGTTTTCCTTCCCCCAACTCTGGTAGTCTGGGATTGGAGGAGGTTTGGGATAGGGACTGGCCAGGAGGTCCCAGGGCACAGAGGGGTTTCACAGAATCCAGAATGGATTGGGTTGGAAGAGACCTTGCAGTTCACCTCATTCCAGCCCCTTGCCGTGGGCAGGGACACCTTCCACTATCCCAGGTTGTTCCAAGCCCCAATGTCCAACCTGGCCTTGGACACTTCCAGGTATCCAGGGGCAGCCACAGCTTCTCTGGGCACCCTGTGCCAGGGCCTCCCCACCCTCACAGGGAAGAATTTCTTCATTTTTCCATGAGGAAAAAGCTAAACGGGTTTAATCCCAAACTCCCCGGAGATAGATTTGCAGTGCCCTGCGTGCCGGGGGATGATTTACGGCAGCAAAGCGTGCACAGACTGATGCCAAATAGGGATGTTGTGCCTCTCACCCCGGCAGGAAAGGCAACACACGAACACTCACTCTCAGCAAACGCATTTCCCACCCAAATAACTGGGAAAGGGCAGAAAATGAAGAGCAGGGAAGAGCTGGGTGGGAGCAGAGGAGGGGCTGCGGCACAGGGAGGGGACCTGCCAAGTGCTGGCAACCGGCCAAGCTAAAAACCACCAGCAAAACATCGACACGAAGTGGAGGGAGAACGAAACAAAACAAACCCAAAAAGTAACATACGGAGAAGCGCTGGGCTCAGTCCTTCCCAAAATTGTCCCATCCTGTCCAGCTGCGGATCCCCGTTCCTGCCGGGCGCCGCTCCCAGCGCCTCTTTCCTCCCTCCCACCCCGCCAAAGCCGCGCTCTGACGTGGAGAGGGACAGCTCCTCCGAACCTGACACTGCGCACCCAGCAATCCCCGGGACAACAAGGATTCCTTAGTTTCCCTCTAATTTGGGGTTTTCCTTCCAAGCACGCATAAAAAAACGCCGTAAAGAAGAGATTGTGGCGAATAATTCCAGAGCCAAGAGCAGCGCTTATGAAAAAAAAAAAATAAAATCACTCAAAGAGTCGAAGGGTTTAGGGCTAAAAATAGCAAAAAGATCTCTTTGGAGGAGGAGACGGAGGCGGGAAGCAGAGGTGCTGCAGCAGGATAAGCAATGCTTCCTTCTTCTTTAGGATTTCTTTTCCTTTTCAAACTTGGTGGAAAGTCGGCTGCAAACTCTCCCTGTCCTTATAGCTACAGTGAAACACCACAGCACCACCAAAAAACTTCATTTTCCCCCCAATTTTTCTGTCCAAAGCAGTGCCTGTTGCTGAAATTTTGTGATTTTAGTGTTTCATGTTGACTACAGGCTCCTATCCCAGCCCCTCTTCATCCCTGTTCTCTCTTCCCAGCCCCGTTTGGGGGAACAGCTGGAAGCATCTCCCCGCTCTGTGGGGAACAGCTGGAAGGGAAAACAGCTGGAAGGGGACAGAGGGGACATTTTCCTCCTCCCCCAGCCCTTCCTGCTCTCTGCCAGAGGGATTTTTTCCCCCGTGCACGTCTCTGGCTGCAGAGAGGGGGATGTTGCCCCTGCCTCAAACCCACAAGCAGGGATTAAATAATTACCCCATCCAGAGGCCACAACCTTTGGCACGTCATCATCTGTTCCTTCCCATTGCCAACTCGCATGATTTTATGGCTGACCTCACAAAAATTGATGTTTTCCTTAAAGGCCCCATGTTGTGAAGAGAGGTTTGGCTTCCAGGAGTCCAAATCAGCGAGGTTTTACTCGCTGCAGTTAAAGAAAACCCCAAAACCGAACAAATTTGGCACGAAGAAGGCCCTAAACCTTTAAAATCTGACAGCTCTTCATCTCTTACACCTGCATGACCCTCAGCATGCCTTAAGCAGCTCCCACCACGTGAAACTCCTCAAAAGAACTTGTTTTTCCTGGTTTTAAGGGAATTTCAAGGGATGTCCTTGCTCCTCAGCACAGCTGGGATGGGGCAGCCAAGTTTTCATCCTCTTATTTAACTTCTCAAGTGTGTTTCTGCTCTCCAGCTGCTTTAGGGGAGGAACAAGCTGGGAACCAGCCTGGCTGACCATGCAGGGGGTATGTGTTCCCAGAAGGAGTTTTCCAAAGGAAATCAGCTCCTGGGATGCTCCAGGGATGGAGGAGGAGGAGCAGGGAGAATAGAGGCATCACCACAGGACTTGCTCCTGCAGCTGCTGCCGCCCTTGACACAGTCACAAGCCCAAAGTTCAGCCCAAATCCAAGGATTTCAAGGAGATTTTTGGCAAGGAAAACACCCTCGCCAGGAAATGGGTAGGGAAATTCTTTCTGGACTCACACAGCTTGAGAACAACCTTAAGTATGCTCCTAAAACATCTCAGCCCTGCTCTGTATCAGTCTCAGAGCAAACTCTCATTCAGCCTCGCTTAAAATAGTTCCAAGCAAAGTCCTGGATCCAAATTTTAAGGGATTGTCCAGACCCCAAGCGGGGTTGGATTTCTGTATCTTATGCAAATATTTAATGCAAAACATTTTGCGGGCTCATGAAGAATTTATAATTTTCATAATTTCTCTCAATGCTGCCTTTATAGATGTGATTTATAAAGAATACACTTATAATAGATAAAATATAATAAATACACAATATATTACAAGGATCAATGAAACAGCAACACGGCCTCCTGGGGGGTGAGGAACATCCTTTTGCTCCCAAACCCACAATCCCTCTCCATCAGTGCCACCCCCAGAGCCCCATCCTGGTCGGGAGGTGGCGATCGAGCCGTACCTTTCGCAGCCAGGAAAAAAAAGGTGCCCGTGGAGCTGCGGATCTTCACCGCATAACCGGAGCCCTGGCTGGGGAGAAGCCGTGCAGCAGCACCAGCGCAGCCCTGCAACAAAGCCAAGGAGGAGGCGATTATCCCCGGGCATCTCTCTGCCAGGCACAATACGGCAGCGGGTCACTGTCCCCGCTCAATGGCACCATTGTCCCCTCCGGAGCCGCGGCTCCTGCGGGTGGTGGCACAGGGAGAAGCTTCTGCTCCTCAGAGAGCTCCTAAAAGGCTTCGTCCCACCAGTGGAGAGGAGCAGAGGCTTGGTTTGGGATCCCAGATTTACCTTGACAGCAGCAGTGGGGTGAGGTTCCTCCCAAGAGAGGCGGGGAATAGGATCTTGGATGAAATCAGTCGGGGGTGCAGAGGGGTGGGAGGGTTGGGTTGAGAACGGGAGTTCACAGCTCACTGACAGAACAGAGGGATGCTCCCAGCGGGGTTTTGTTGGGATCCTTGCAGGAGTTTGCATCTGGATGCTGTCTCCATGGGAAGAGCACACTGAGGAGCTGGAGAAATCCTGGAATCTCAGAATGGTTTGGGTTGGAAAGCACCTTAAAGCCCATCCAGTGCGACCCTCTGCCATGGGCAGGGACACCTTCCACTATCCCAGGGTGCTCCAAGCCCTGTCCAACCTGGCCTTGGACACTCCCAGGGATCCAGGGGCAGCCACAGCTGCTCTGGGCAATGGAGGGAGCATGGTCAGGGCTGGAGGATGGGATGCACAAGGGGAGGCTCAGCAGGGAGACTTCATTGATAAATAAAACTCTTAAATGGGAAAGCGGTGAGAAAACAGAGCCAAAATATTCTCAGAGGCCCAGAGAGGCAGCACATCTGTGGCAGCCACAGTGGTGGGAATGCACAGGGGGAGATCCTGCTTGCCTTTGGAAACACCAGGAGCTGCTGCAAGAACATCAGTGACATTTCCTCCCTATAGGACAAGGAGAATGAGGTTGGATTTCAGCAATAAAACCAGTAAAGAGCCCAGAGGTGCCACCACAGCAACGCTGTGGGATGAGGCTGCAGTGGGATAACCCCAAGGAGCAGCAGCATCTGTGCTTGGGAAGGCAGATGGGGTGAATAAAACATGGTGTATTAAAAAAAAAAAAAAATATATATATAAAGGCAAATTAAACGTGGAAATGCTGGCTGATGGAGCCAGGCTGCTCCTGGGGATGCTGGCAGGGGCAGGGAGCGCAGGCAGCACTCGGAGGAGGGAGCAGAGGGACGTTCCCAGGCCTGAGGCCGGGATGACCGTGGGCATTGGGCTCGCTGGGCTCCGCGGGTCAGGCTGCTGCGGGAACAAGCCATTGGATCCCAGATCAATGGAGCCACGTGAGATCATCCTCCCCGCTCAGGGGGACAGTCTGACAGGCACTCACCCCCCAGACACCACTCCAGGGAGGGAATTATCCCTCTGCTGTGGGCTGTGGCACCAGTTTCCCCTCTCCACCCAAGCTGGGGCGCTCTTTTCTCCCTCCAGCCCACGCCCCCATATGCAGGAGGCATCATAGGATTTCAACCATGTTCAAAGCAAGGGATGCAGCTCACGTATCCTGCACTTCCAACTAGGAAAAATAATAAATCTCCTCTTTTTTCTCATGCTGTACCGGGTATATCCAGGTCAGCCCATTGGTGGGGATTGGAGCATTACTCTTGGCTTTTTGAGGGGTTTTTCCCCATCACCTCCATGCTGACTCCACATTAGGGAGCCAGGCCATCCCTAAAGTTCAGTGCCCACCACACAGGCACTTTGTTTTCCATCAAGACTTGATATAAACAGGAGCAGCAACCCCTGATCCTTCAGGGAATATCTGCAAATTAATGCTGGGCTGATTACTTGGGCACTGAGGGGGCACAGCTGCCCTGTCCTTCCCTGTGCCCATTGGACCCGGCTCCCAGGGGTCTTATTCCCACATGGCTTAATAAAATAATCCTCTCTATGTGGAAATTGAGGAATATTTATCTGTATTTGCCCAGCTCCACCTGGATACTGGAATTTTGCCTTTTCTGCCTCCTTTTTATACCCTCCTTGCATCTCCAGAGACGGGGAAAGTAAAATCTGAAAAAACATCCTCTTCTCCCTCCTTTTTGTGGCCGGACAGAGAGGAATCAGGCGTCAGGAGGGGGATGCACCCCCGATTCCACAAGCATCCGGTTGTTCCGGTGGCCATACCAGTTGCCACGGCACAATGGGAATTGCAGATGGCTTCTGGTTATTCACAGGGCTGGAGTCATGTCCGGGACAAGCGGAGTCACAGCTGCTGCTGTTGGAAAAAGTCGAGGCTGTGCTGGATTCCCGAGTTTTGGAGGCTGGGAGCGGGGCTGGGCTGGATAAGCGGGGAGCAGGGTGAGGATGCCGGGCTGTGCGTGCCATCCCGGCCGGAGCCGCAGTTATGGATCGGCGTCCCGCGCTCTCCAGGGATGACACAGTTGCACTTGCAGTCGATGTGGCTGACCCAAATACAGCACCCAGCAAGGCAGGCACAGCCCGGCCCCTGATCCAGCTGCCAGGGCCGCTCTCAGCCTCATGGAGCTGATGGGGATGGCAGAACTCCTACGGGCACCCTGGAGCATCCAGAGCCACGGGATGCTTGACAGAAAATTCCATCCTCCCACATAACTTCCTTTGCAGCAGCAGCACAGCCAGAGAAAAGCCCTGGAGGAGCAACAGATGCTGGCACAGATCCATTTGAGTCCCACCTGGATCAGTTACCCCAGGGAGGGTTATTGGCTGGTGTGGGATAGTGGGACCTACCTGTGGTCAGTGTTGGTGGTGCTGGTCGGAGTCTCAGTGCGAGGTGGCAGCAGCTGGAGCGTGGTGGTCGCCCCCCTGTCCTGTGGGAGAGCACAAGGGACATCAGGATACCCAGGAATGGATCACATCACCCATCCCAGCTGCAACCCCCTGAAAAAAAAAGCCCATGATCCACATGGCTGGGGAAATCCATCCCAAGCCCACCTCCCTCTGCTCCCACAGGTTCCAATGCTCTTTATCCGCTTTGGAGCAGCTGGTGTTTGCACCCTGGTGGATTGGGGAACACGGGCAGGTGGCTCCACTGTGGAGGGATGAGGATGAGACCCCCCAATTCCCTGCTTTCCTGTTTGAAGCCATGCAGGCTGCTGGAGGATTTCCTAGAAGATGTTTCCATCATACTGGATAGAGCAGGAAATCTGCCTTTGCCAAAAAAGGTGGGAATTAGTGGCCTCCCCTCACTGAGAGCTGAACACCCTCTCCAGATGATCCCAGGGGTTTTTCCTCCCAGGATAACTTCTGACAGCACTCAGGACACCCATGACACACCCTCCCCGTGCCCCAGCACGAGCTCATCCCATCACACTTCCATACCTGGGATGCTCAATCCCAGCGCTGCCGTGGGAAACGCGCGCGGAGCGAGCCGGACACTGATGGACAAGCAGGAAAATCAGGGTTATTCCTCCTCCTTTTTCCCCTCGTTGCTCATTTTCTACGCCGGCTGCCCAATTATTTCCCAGGCCGGCTCTGCCCCGCGGTGCCTTTCTGCAGTGGCATGGAAGGAAGCCTGAAAATCAGAGCTGCCTCCAACGGCACTGAGAGGCCAAGGAAAACCACGGCAAGGACGAGTCTCTGGACCGTGGGCTCATCAGGATGGGGGCAAATGGGCTTTGGGCTAATTTTGGCTGCTTCAAGTTGTCCTGGAGTGTGGCTCCAGCTTTTTTCTCAGATGATTTGGGCTTTGGGGACTGCCTGCCCTCCTGCATCCCTGCACAACGTCCTTCCCAGGCAGGGTCTCGGTGCCGTTGGGTCAGAGCAGAGGTGACCTCTGTGTCCAAACCCCACGTTCACTGCTTGAAGGGGTATTTCTATTGCCAGAGAGCCTGGGTGGGCAGGAAAATTGAAAAATAGGGGGAAAATAATCAGCTCCTGCCCCAAAAGCGGCGTGTCAGCCTGGATTCAGCAAAAAACAATGCGATGACTGCAAAGAAACAGCTTTAAAGCAAAAGTGCTACAGGGGCTTGTTATTTTTTTGGCATCAGCTCCAAAATATTCTCAGCCTCAGACAGGAGAGCTCCCAGGGCAGGTTTTATCCCAGCTTTTCCCATCCCCTGCACTCCTCTTCCTCCCCCAGCATCCTCCTCCTGCAGGGATGTAGGTGCTGCCACGTTTCCCAAAGCATCTCAGCTGAAAAAAGCTGAAGTCCTGCCAAATTTATCTCAGTCTGACGGAACAGTGAATATATAGTTACATAAAACCCCTATTTCTGACATTTCTGGAAGCAACCCAGGAGCAGGCCTGTTCCTTCACTCAGTGTACCCCGAGATGGGCACAGCACCTTCCTGCCTGGAAGATCTCCTAGGTGGGAAAAGGGGTCCTCCAGGAGGAGCATCTTTAATCACAGACAACCCCCGGGCTGGAAGGCTCCCGTACCCTCACTCTGCCAGTCTGACCCCTTGATCCCAGCCCCACACTGAGCACTGGGAGCAGATGTTTGCAGTTGTGGAGAACCTGACATCTGACACCTGCCACACTCAGCGTGGTCCTTGCCTGCCCCAGGGATGTGGGAATGCAATACCCCAACGAGCCAGTACCAAACCCACGCATCCAGAAATGTGTTTACGGCTGCAAATGCAATTAACAAAGCCGACATCCCAGTTTTGAGGGTGCAGGAATTAAACTCACTTCAACAAGTGCCTTCATCCACCCAGCTTTGAGATTCAATGCTCAGCACCAAAACACCAAACCTGGAAAGGGGCACTGCTGACAGCACCCAAAATGACCCCCTGGAGATGCTCCACAGCCGTGTCACCCGCTTGGGGACCAGCCTGGCTCCACCACCCACTCCTGCTCCCTCCGCTTCCCATCGCCATCCCGACGGCCATCCCATCACCTCGCGTTAGCGCCGGCATTCCAGGCGTTCTCCGTCTGCTCCATCACACACAACAGCTACGGGAGGGCACCCCACCAGGGAGGGATATTTCGGACTCCCCTCTCCCTCCCCTTCACCAGGGGAAGGGGGACACAAACGATCCGAATGATTCGTTTTTCCCGTTTTCCAAGCGCTGCCACGCGGCTGGAGCATCACTCCCGTTGCCGGGTGCACTCACCTCTCCCGCAGGGACGTGCCGAGGCCGGGCTGGGGGCGCTGGCAGGAGGGATCCGCAGGGAGCAGCTGGGCACTTCCATCTGGTGACGGCTCCGCAGGTGCCGCGCGGTGGCCGCAGAGCCCATGGACTGAGGCGGGCGCCGTGTCCTGCACCTCCTGCTCGGCTGCTCCGCGACCCCGGCGCGTTCCCGCTGCCGGTTCCTGCCATCTAGAGGGGACCTTTTCCCACTGCAAACGCGTCCCTCAAATTGCAACAAAATCCCACGATTCAGAAGGAAAAATAATCAGAGCCCATCACTTGATGGCGCAGGAAGAGCCTGGACACAGTGGTTCACACCACGAATCCACACAGGATTTTCCTGCTTGTTTAACCAATTCCAGCACCAAACAACGGGAAACCCACGGAAAAAAAGGAGATATTTTCTACGGAATCTAGGAAAGATGTATAAAACCAGTCCAAGAGAGGTAAATGATCAAAATAATCATCAAATCATGGTTGTGAATGGAGGGTGATAAAAGAGTGGCCCAAGGGGGGTTTCTGCTTGTTCTCTCCATAAGGTGGAGGATGGAGGTTTGGAGATGACCTGGATCAAGAGGTACTGCAGAGCAACTGGATGAACTGGAGGGATGGGATGCGAAGAGGATGAAATCCAAAAATGGAGTGTTTAGGTACAAACCTGCTCTGGTAAGATGTGGTTTGGGTGAGAAAATGTCCCAGCCTGGCACTGCAGGGCCCAGCTGCTCCTGGGCTCTGTGGTTTGGGGGGGGGTGGGGGGGGAAACGGCTGGAAGTCACCACCTGTAGGATGGGAGCTCTGATGGACTGGTCATTCCATGGAATGGAATCCCAGAATGGTTTGGGTTGGAAGGGACCTCAAAGCCCACCCAGTGCCACCCCCTGCCATGGGCAGGGACACCTTCCACTATCCCAGGCTGCTCCAAGCCCCAATGTCCAGCCTGGCCTTGGACACTGCCAGGGATCCAGGGGCAGCCACAGCTGCTCTGGGCACCCTGTGCCAGGGCCTGCCCACCCTCCCAGGGAACAATTCCTTCCCAATATCCCATCCATCCCTGCCCTCTGGCACTGGGAAGCCATTCCCTGTGTCCTGTCCCTCCATACCTTGTCCCCAGTCCCTCTCCAGCTCTCCTGGAGCCCCTTACAGGCCCGGAAGGGGCTCTGAGCTCTCCCTGGAGCCTTCCCTTCTCCAGGAGAACATTCCCAGCTCTCCCAGCCTGACTCCATGGTTTTCACAGTGTGAGAAACCAACCCCTCCAAGGACCCTCAGGATATGTCTTCCTGGAGGGACCAAAGGGCTTGGAAGTTTCACAAAAAAATTAACGTTAAGGATAAAGAAAACTTGGGAAGTGAAGTGCAAAGCTCTCAAGGTCTCAGAACAGAGACCTGTAAAAGCAACACTTACTGGATGCAATGGATTCCCCCTAGGAAAAGGGACTTATTGCTGCCTTCAAGCACATCAGCCCAAAAGGCTGCAAAGCTTAGGAGGGAAATCTTTTCTCCCCCAACTTGTAGGTATAAAAGCATCAAAAAATCTACCTGCACCCGAACTCAAGTGGAACAACACATGAATTCCACGATTGCTGCTGGAATACCAGGGAAGGTCACAGGACTTTTCCCTCAGAAGAAAAGGAAGTGGATAGACAATAAAATAGAGTGGCATCAACAGGCACAATGTGTCCCTCCACAAATTCAGCAGTGGGATCCCAAGCCACGTGCTGGGGCTGCAGGTGCCCAAACAGCTTCTCTGCAGCCTTCCAAAGGGGAAGCTTTTCTTCCCCTTTGGCAGCTCCCAAAGAATCCAGAGGTACAAACCTGGAGAGCACATGCTGAGCATGCAGTGAACAGAAACACAAGCATGACCAGGTTTCCTTTTCTTTCCTTTTAATACAAACATCCTAGGGTAAGTTGGGAGTAGGAGCAGCCTAAAGGGAATGTCTTTTGGAATAAAACGGTGCGACGTGCTTCGGGAATGATGTGCAAAATTAAAACGCCCAAGCAGGGTCAGCTCAGGACTTCCTGGATTCTTGGGTCTTCTTGATTTCCTGCAAGGAGATCAGGAAAGAGACTGAGAATCTGCCACTCTGTGGGAACAACTCTTGGTTTCACAGCTCAGGAGACCAGGAGCGACCAACAACTCAGACCAGCTCCACCACATCACAGGACCAAGCCCTGAGCTCACCTTTATGGACAAGGCAAAGGTTTGACTTGGAAACTCCAGAAACAGGAATTCTCTGCCACCCAGGGATGAATGTTTATTTTACCCCAGCTCAAGACTGTGTTGTATTCATTTCCCACTCTTAGGCCACTGATCCATCATCACCTGTACTCAACCTGTCCCTCAGCAGCTTAAAGCAGACCAAGTGTGGGATGAGGTGACAATTCTGTGGCTGCCTGAGAACAGACCCTCACCTGCCTGGCCCAGGAATGAGGTGGAAAAAATCCCCAAGGACTCACCTCCAGCAGCACCTCCTTCAGTTCGGAATAGGCCTTTTCTAAATCATCGTTAATGATGACCAGGTCAAACAGCCCAGGCTCTTTACCTGGGGAAGGAGATGAGGACAGAGTTGGAGGAGAATGTTTCTTCCCTGCGACACCTCTTGTGCACAGCCCAAAGTCCTGTGGCATTTTAATATATTATTATTATTGTTATTATTATTATTTCAGCTGCTGCTAATGAGCTGCTCTGCCAACCACCCCCGAGGAACTGCAGTGGGCAATGCAGCAGTGCTTCGATCCAACTCTGCTCATGCCAAGCCCTGCCAGCACTGCTGGAGAGCACAAATCAGATGTTCCCACAACAACCAGCTCCCAAATCACCCAGGCATCCCCTCTCCCTGCACACACCACTCCAAGGGCTTACTGAGCTCCAGGTCCACGCGGGCTGCAGTCAAACGCTTCAGTAAACTCTCTTCTGTCTCAGTCTTTCGGTCCCGTAGTCTCTTCTCCTAAACCCAAGGACAAAGACATTAAAGAAATGAGTGTTCTGAAAGCTGCAGGCAGAAACCACCCCCCACCCCTCAGGCTGGTGCTGTCTGTGACCACGGGCACGTGAGAACACGCTGTAAAGGGTGAGGGGCCTCACTTACAGCCCAGTGGCCAAACTGGGCTTGAGATCTCCTACCCAGAGTTCAGGGTCCCAGGTTTCTTTTACCTCCCTCTCATTTATTTATTTTTCCAGGTACTGCTGGAAATGAGATCTCTCTGCTGGGCTCTGGCATCTGGTGCTGCTGGCTTCCTCCTCCACAAACTCAACGAGAAACAGAACTGCCTGATGTACTGAGAGCAAGAGGGAAGAGTCAGGAGTTGTCCTCATGTGTCCTCATCCCTCTCTGAACCATGACAGTGATTCCACTGCTGCAAGAGTCCCACTGCAACCACTTACATAGGGTAAGACCAGAGGGGCACAGAATTTATGGTGCTGTACAGAACCGCCTCCCTGGGTTTAATTTTAACTGTGGAGGCAAGTTTTGGCACAAAATCCTTCTCTCCCCAGCACGGAGCACAATTAATGCATTTAAAGACTGGCCACGCTGCAATGGAGTCCATAACCAAGGTGTGGAGAAAACCCAGGAAGGACTCAAAATACACAACACAGGAAGATTTATCCCCGAGAGCCAGAGACTGGGGAGCTGGACTGGGCAGAGAAATGCTTGGGAATGTCCTCCCCACCTAGTGCAGGGCCCTGAGACCACAGAGGTGGCTGAGGGAAGGGGGAGCCCCGTGGCTGCAGAGCCGGACGCTGATTACCTCTAACTGCTAACGGCAAAGCAAGGCGGGCGCTCACCAGGATCTCAATGGACGGCGGCTGCACCGAGATGTAGATGGGGTTCAGGTCGGTCTGCTTGATGTTCTTCACGCCCTGGATGTCGATGTCGAGGACACAGATCTGGTTCTGGGCCTGCACAGCCTGCACAGCTCCTTTACTGGGGACACAGCACACAGGGAAGGGATCAGAGCGCTCAGCGGGGGTTTGGGGTGGCCCCCTCCAGCAGTGGGTGAACCTCACAGGGCTCCCCTGTGCCCAGGCTGTGGCAGGAGAGGACTCCTTGATAAGGAGTTTCTCCAAGTGTCCCTGCTCTGGGGAGGAGCAGGGAGCTGCTGTCCCCAGCTAGAAAGGCTGGCAAAGCCATGCTGGAAGGTGTGGAAATGGATCATGTGTGACTATCCCACAGGATGGGTGGGATGTCTGTAAACTGCCTTGGCAGAGCTCCATCTTCTAGAGGAAAGTTCCCTGCCCATGGCAGGGGGTTGGAACTCGATGATCTTTAGGTCCCTTCCAAGCCAAACCAGCCTGGGATTCTGTGACAAACACAGAAACAACCTTCAGCAAAGAGCAAAACCACTAAGAACTCCTCTTCTCCAAAATCCACCGACTCCAGACGCTCTCCTGAAGGATGCTGGATGGACATGGATGCTCCATCTGGGTCACAAGATGCACTTAATTCTCCACTTAATTTTTCAAGTGGTGGTTCTATATGCTGTTAAAGACAAACTCTCTTCCTCAACATGGGGAATTGCCTCAAGCCTTTTAATCATTTATTATTACTCACTGATGAAATTTAGAGAGCAGAAAGGATTGGTGAGAACTTCAATTATTCTTCTAAGCAGGAGGGACTCTCCATTTTATCCCACATCTGACAGGAACATCCACAGGGGGTTGGAGAGGAAACAGGCTTGGAGAGATTCTGGATTTATTTTGTTTGCAAACTGGTCTTTATTGCTGAGGATTTTGGGGTTTATTTCAGCCTCCCACACTCCATGGCCACCACCACAGCCAGTGTGGCTACACAGAGGAGACCCAAACAAACCCAAGCACATCATTTAATTTGGTATAGTACCAAATTCCTGCATATTTCGGGGAAACTGGCAGAGGAGAGCTGTCTCCTCAGCATCCAGCCCAAGAAAAAGGCACCAAAATCAACTCCACCCATGCTCCAGGCATCAGGGAGCAGCCGTCTGCTGGATTAGGCAGAGCACATGAGGTGGAAGGAAGCCTGGACTACACAGGATGAAGCCAGGGATTAAGGAGCCTGAACTCCATTTCTCCTTGGAGCTGGGTACATGGGAGAAGAGCTTTCAGGACTTTCCAAAACTTTTTTCAGGACTTTCAGGCACTCTTCTTGCCAAACCTGTCAAGGCCAGGGCCTGCAGCACGTTCAGTCTGGGGGCCTCATGCTGGCAACCCCCACAAGGAAACTAATGGAATCATGGAATGTTTTGGATTGGAAGAGACCCTAAGGATCATCTCATTCCAACCCCCTGCCATGGGCAGGGAACTTTCCTCTAGAAGGTGGAGTTCTGCTGAGGCAAGAGTTCCTTCCACTATCCCAGGTTGCTCCAGGCCCCGTCCAACCTGGCCTTGGACACTTCCAGGGATCCAGGGGCAGCCACAGCTTCTCTGCGCACCCTGTACCTCATCACCCTCACAGTAAAGAATTTCTTAACTCAGAAGGAAACTTTGCCATCTCCAAAAATTCCTTAAAAACACACACTCAGCTCTTCAAGAGACATCAAGCCTTCTTCAAGAGCAAGCAATTTTCTTTAATGCCAATAATTAAATATATCAAGAAACATTTAACCTCCCTCCTCAACAGGTCCTTTACTAAAGCACCACAATTTTCTCCCAATAATTATATAAGATACCTGACTCCTAATTAACATTCCAGCTCATGTTTTATTGATCATCAGCTCCAACTCTGAGGGCAGAGCTATTTTAGAACCCACTCAACTCTTTAACCCCAGTCAGGGGTGCCATGAGATTTATCTGCTCATAATCCAACCCTTTACCACAGCAGCACATAACAGACAACACAGGCATGGCTTCTGATCCCAAATTTATAGAATCACAGAACATTTTGGATTGGAAAGGATCTTCAAGACCATCTAATTCCAGCCTCTCTTGCACAAGCAGGGACACCTGACCTACCTTGTCCCGTACATATTCCCAGAGAACTCCGCGTGCTCGATGAATTCACCAGCGTCAATTTCTTTCTGCATTTCCTCTCTGGTCACAAAGTGATAATCTGGAGAAGGGAAAACAGGAAAAATAGACAGAAATTAGCGTTTTGAAGGCAAAGTTCATGGTCAAAATGATACCCATGGGTTTTTGGGGGAGGAGACACTTAAAATCTGCTTCAGACAATGCAGACAGACTGCAGAGATTCACTTCCTACTTCCACACCAGTTGTTCAAACACCTGCTCAAAACATTCTGGAGCTTTCTCCGTGGCCAAAAACGCTCCTCTACTCCATTTTTCATATCCTTTCCCATTCCTGGTGCAGTGGGAACCTCTCCCCCCTTGCCTACAGGTGTGGGATACATTGCAGCAGGAATGGCAAGGCCTTTGATTTGAAAGGATATATAATTAAAGACCAGAATGGGATGAGAGAGAGGGAGATAAAAGGGAACATCAAAACCAAACTAACTAAAAAATAATATTTCTTCATCTTCTGTTGAAATTCCTCTCTTTATTTCAGAGGGAAAACTGCCATTGGAAATTAAGAACAAATCTCATTTGATTGTTTCTTAAATATGCAAATAAATGAGAAAACACCTGGGCACAAGCTATTAGTACAGCTAAAACCATCTCATTAAGCAGCTGCACTTCCCAAAGCAGTGGCCATTGGAGGTTATCTCCCCAGAACTACCTGGAACTTTGGAAAATCAAATCACCCAACACCCAGGTTCAGAGCAGGGTACCTAAAATGAGAGCCCTGCTTTGAAAATCTGAATTATTTGGAGAGTCCAGTGAGACAGAACCAACTGCAACAAGCTCACCTTTGCCATTCACTTCTCCAGGTCTTGGCTGCCTTGTGGTATCTGCAGGGATAAAAAAAAAATTTAAAAAAAAGAAACAACACCCTTGTAAGTTCTGTACATCACCCAAGGGTGATGCAGGATCAAAGAAATGCCAAGGTTTAAGTGGAACATGGACCTCTAGGGAAAAAATCTCTACCAAGAGGTAAGTTAGGGAAAAAAAGGTTTAGTTTGAAGTGAGATGAGAGATTCAGTTGAATCAAGAGCATAGGATGCCACACACACACAAAATAGATAAGTTTTCTTCTCCTCCCATAATAGTACATTTTTAAACATCCAGTATTTGCTCTTTCATGGTGGAGTGAATCCAGATCTCAAAGCACAGATTTTACTTTCAGTACACAAAGTGCAGGGACATTAAAACACATTTTGGTAATGGACTTAAAAACACCTTGCAAAGCTCCGTGTAAAAATCAAATGGCTTTTGAAGCAGAAATGTGGGGGGATTTTGTTACTTCCAGAGTCAAGAATCACCCAGAAGAATCTTGTTTCCTCTCTGAGTTGTGTTTAGAGATGTGGGGAGTCACGAGGCCTGGAAAGATGCTACTCCAGACCAATCTTAGGCTTGCCATGCAATACCAGAAGTAAAAAGTGTCCCAAATTATTTAAACATCCCCAAGAGCCCACAGACAGACTGAGACACAGGCAAGCCATGAAAAACCATTATTTGGGGTATAAATAGAGCTCCAGAGAAAGGCTCTGAGCTGGCACTCCTGAACTCCTCCACAGCCCATCCCTGGATACTCACGGGAGACGCTGAAGCCGAAGATGTTCTCATAATCTTTGAGCAATTTCTTTAACAAAGTGCTTTTCCCTGCACCTGATGGGCCACTCAGAACCACTGGCCTTGGTCCCTGCATGACTGGGGAGAGGCAGAAAAATGTGTCTGGTTAGAAACACACATGGAAACACAGCTGTGGATTCCCAGGAGCGCTCAGCCCCTCAAACCAGCACCAATCCTTTACCCTTGGGTACAAACCTCTGCAGGAACATCTGAAATGATGCAAAACCACAAGCCTAGAGCTGATAAAAAGTACTGAGAGTGCAGGAACAGTTCTTAGGAGACTGAGGTTAAACTCTTAGGATGTAACCCAAAGGAGGAGGAAACTGGGCTCCAGCTGCCACTCAACTGGGATGATTCAAGCCAGCTGTTTTCCATCACCATGGGTGGGTCTCACTGGGACCAAAATCCTAAGGAAAACTCTCTCTAACCGGAACAAAACCCTATTTGTGCCTGGTGGCATTTGGAATCATGGGACAGAGGCACAGTCCCAGCCCCTTCCCTCTCACAGGGGAAAAGGAGCTTCAAGGAGAGTTTGCAGGATAAGACTTTGGAATTCTCCATCACCAACCCCCAAACTCTTGCAACAGCATCTGAACTCAGATGTAATCACTGCCATGAACATGCTCTGGGGTTCATTCCCTTATTTCCTGGAGCACCAACTCCATCTGGAGGTGTCTCATGGCAAGAGGGAAAGGTTCAGTTCCTGGTACAGGTGAAAAAAAGGCAGCCTGGGGCCACACAGAACTTGCTGCAGTTGTTTATTCAGCCAGAAAGAGAGAGGGGAAAAAAAAAAAGTGTTTTCATGTTCCTGCATCTCTGGGGAGGAAGAAAGGTTAATTATCCACATGGGAAAAAGAAGAAAATGCTGAATAAAGGTACAGGGGGTACCACTCACCCATCAGCAGCTTACAAACCAGAAGCGATGGTGAGAGTGGGACAAATCAAACGAGTTCTTCCTATTTAAAAACAACTATTTTCAGCAAGCAGTAAAACCCCCGGAAAAGCATTTTTTTAACGTCCTGGGCTGGGTGTGGCCTGTCGAGCCACCAGCCAAGAGGCAGACAACGCCTTTCCATTTTAAATTAGCTCATAGCAATGTCACCCTGACCTCACATATCACTTTTCAAACAGCCTTAAGCCAAATGCTGTCTCACCAGAGCAGCCGCGGGCTAATCCAGCCGGGCTCGCTCCCTGACCCCGCCTGCGTGAGCGGGACACCTCCTCAGCCCTAAATCCCTCCCTCAGGCAGCACGACAGCCGGAGAGTTACACAAGGTTGCCCTGTGCTCCCTGAGGATGCTCGTCTGACCGGAGTTCATCCCAGGCTGCGCGAAGGGACGGGCTATTAATACACAAAGGCTAAGGAGGTGCCAGCAGCGGCAGCGTGGGTGGTAACAACACCCACGGTCAATAATCATCCATAAGGAAAGTCCTTTATTCCTTCTTTTCTTCTGCTTAGCGCCCTCCAGGTGCTGCAGAGATCCAACAGATGAGATCTTGGAGAGCCAGTCCCATCACCACATTGCCAGATTAGGCTCCATCATCCCAAAAACTGAAGGCTGAACAAACTCTAGGAAGTCTTCTGGGGACCTTCCTACCATTCCTTTAGTCCTTAAGCTTCCATAATTTCCAAAAACCACAGGTTTTGCCTAAATACTCCATACCAGAAGAAAGCACCAGGGAGCTGCTACCCAGTGCTTGCAGCAAGGAAGCAGAGCAGTCCCTGAGGAGTTAACCAAAGCATTTCCCTCTCCTGTCCCTCACAGTTCTCTCCCGCATAATTCAATCAGGTGAACCCTAAGCATTCCTTGGAAAACACTCCACACAAATTCATCACCCTTCAGACATCCCTGTGGCTTCACCACACATCTGCTCCCCAACACTGCTCCTTCATCACACAGCAGCTTCCACAAGCACCCCAAAAGCCCCACATGTGACATTGGGATCCCAGCATGGATTTGTCCAGGTGTTCCTGGACAGATCTGTCCATGATCCAGCTGTGCCAACAAAAACTGCTCCAGATGCACAAATCCCAGTCCTAGATCCCAGCCAGAGGGAAAAGAGCTTTCCCCTCTCCTCCCTCAACATTTCATCTGCCCTTTAGCAAACACCAGCAGAAAACCAGGAATTTAAAGCTGCCCAAATCACTTCCAATCATTTCAGTCCACCCCAGACAAACTGGGAAGGGAGGCAGAGGAATAGGCTGGGAGCAGGCTCCAACACATCCTTACCTTTTCCTTGTCCTCCCTTCCAGCCAAGGAAAGCAGTCCAGCCCCTGGCGGCAGCACAGACTCCTGGGGATGGAGCTGGGCTATTTGTGAGCTCTTAAAGCCTTAATTAATGAGCCAGTTTTAAGATAGCCAATGAGAACAATCCCGCTGGGCTTTAATCTCCCTTCCTGGTTCCTCCTCCGCTCCCTGCTCTCCTGGCTGGCAAAGCTGCATCCAACACCCCCAAAAGGCTGAGGGGTGCCAGCCCTTGCTGGTCTGGGATTATGGAAAACACCAAAACTGTCCCTGTCTCTGCAGTCACCAAAGGCACAAGGATTTCGTCTGGGTAGAATCCTGGAATGGTTGGTGTTGGAAGGGACCTTCCAGACCATCTCATTCCAAACCCCCGCCATGGGCAAGGACAATTTCCACTAGACCAGGCTGCTCCAAGCCCCGTCCAACCTGGAACACTTCCAGGCACTTTCCTTCTGCAGGAACATTCCTCCTCCTTTGGCCCAAATCACACAGCTTCACCACTGCTTCACCTCAGGTGCATGACCACGAAGGTGAGAGGAAAACTCCTTCTGCTCACAGATCCAAACCAGGTCCCACCACTTCCACAGTGGGACCCTCTCCTTCACTTTACTCCCTTTTGTCTCCCCAAAATACTCATAACTAAGAGAAAAGACACCTGGGTGTGAATACATCTCACTTCCTTCAAAACTGGACTAAAAATAAACCTAAAGACTTGCAGGTGCTTCCTCCTGCCTCCCACGTGAATGCCTTCTCTTGCTGGAGATCTGCAGAGGAAAACTGGGAGGGAACAAAAGCCATTTCCACTCCCAGATGATGGGGCTGGGCCCTCACAGGAGGAAAGATGGCAAACTGGGAATTTCATAGAACCCCAGTTTGGTTGGAAGTGACCTTAAAGCTCATCTTGTTCCACCCCTGCCATGGGCAGGGACACCTTCCACTATCCCAGGGTGCTCCAAGCCCTGTCCGGCCTGGCCTTGGACACTGCTGGGGATGGAACATCCACAACTTCCCAGGGCAATCCCACGATGTCCCTGCCCTCATTCCCTGCTCCCCCATCCCTGCCAAACAGCTCCTCCCCCCACCAACCCACAGCCCTCAAAACCCACAGGTAAAGCAATAAAAGAACCCCCAAAACCCCAGATCTGGTGGATATGGGGCTTTTTCTCTCTCCTGCTTGGTTCCCAGCCCAGGAATGCATCAGTGCATCACACTTCCAAGCTGGCTGCAGCAGGAACCCCACAAAGATGTAGTTATTTTAGGCAGAAGCTCAATTTTTCCCATTTTGTCATATTTTGGCATTTTCAGAGCAGCCAATCTGCAAATATCCAGCACAGAGTTTCCTAAAAATGGGCTGGGATCCAGCCTAACCCATCAAAACCACTGCAGAGTCGATCAGCAAGAGAACAGCCCAACTAATTAACAATATTAATTATCTGCCACACCTGGGACTGAGGACAGACAGCCACATCAAGCCCTCTGGGCTGCAAAAAGACGAGGTGGTCACTGAAGGAGGATGCAGAAGGTTGTCCTCAAGGTAAGGAACGTTTCCTGGTCTGCTTGTGCTGCTAAATTCACCCGGGATTTTACCTTGTAGGTGGCAACATAAGCAGGGGAGCAAAGGACAGACATCACAAGAGTTAAACAAATTAAAACTGATTAGCAGAGAGGCTTTACTGGGAAGGCAAAGCCCCCTCATGGAGAAGAAAAGAAGATTAAAGCACAGTTTCCCTGGAGCCTTGAGAAAGGTCTCCCAGATTAGGATTATAATCCCATCCCCTATTTTTAGCAGGTTTGTTATAAAGGTGCCACCCCCACCTTTCCAAGATTTGGGACAGGTTCCAAAAAGGGAGAGAGCTCCTGCTGTGATAGACAGGGAATTATCTGCAGCACTGGAACACAAGCAGCGAGGTCCCAGCCTTCCAACCTCACCCATCCTGTGATTCTGTGTGGAGCAGAGCATCCCACAGCAGTACGGAGCTGGAACTCAGCCACCTTTTGCCTGGAAATAATTACCTAAAATGCACTAATTAGCCCCTCCACTGGCTGCACTCCTGGCTTGCAGGGAGCAGTGGTGCTGCAGAGGGGACATGAACCATTTGCTCAAGGTCACTGCAGAAATCAGGGAGGTCCAAGCCAGTTATTCCAAGACCGTGTCCTGCTGTAAACCAGACCAGTTTAACCCACCAGTAGGCTGAAACCAGTTTACCCACCTGGGAAAACCTCTACAGAGGTGAAGCTCACACAGGTGTGGTTTTACCATCCACTTCCCCACACGTGTTTCACCACAGAGGGCTCTGTTTTAGGATACCTGAGGGATGCTTATCCCTAACCCCCTCTTACCTCACCGTATCCCACAGTGCCCACAACCCCCACCTGATTCCACAAGCACATCCCTGTCTGGTTTATCTAACCAGGCACAGGGACATCTCGGAGCCACCCTGGCGCAGCTCAGTGATGGGCACCCGGCAGGGATGTCGGGAAGAGCACACAGCCAGCCCGAGGACAGCCCTGTGGGGCTGCGACCTGTCCCACCCCCCTCAGCCATCCCACATGGATAACGCAGGACATGCAGGACGCAGCGGATCAGGGGGAGCTCAGCTTCCTCGGGGCTGGGTGTCAGCCCCTTCATCCAGGGGGTCCTGTGGGGGATCAGCACCCCCAGGTAGGCACCCCTCAGCCGAGGGACTGAGGACCCCCACGAGGCACTGAGCAGCCTGGGGCCAGCTGGGACCCCCCAGCTCAGGGCTCCCACGAGGGGCTGAGGGCCCTCAGTCCAGAACCTCTGTGAGCGACTGAGCATCCTGGCGCCTGCTGGACCCCCTCAGCCCAAGGCCTTTGTGAGGGGGTGAGCACCCCAGGGCCAGCCAGGACTCCTCAATCCAGGGCCTCCAGGAGGGGCTGAGCACCCCGGGACCCCTCAGCAGAGGGACCCCAGGAGGAGCTCGGCACCCCACGGCAGGCTGGGTCCCCTTGGCCAAAGGCCCTTGTGAGGGGCTGAGGACCCCGGAGCCGGCCAGGACCCCTCATTCCAGGCCCCCGTGAGGGGCTGAACGCCCCGAGGTCTCTCAGCCGAGGACCCCTGTGAGTGACCGAGCTCCTCGGGCTGGTTGGACCCCCTCCATCCATGGCCCTCATAAGGTCTCGGCACACCTTGGCCGGCTGTGCCCCTCAGCCTGCGGTCCCCGTGAGGGTGTGAGCCCCGAGCCCCATCCCCGCTCACCCGCCCGGGCGATGCCCGCCCCGCGCATCCGCCCGAGGATCATGAGGGGGTGGGGGGGCGGTCCCGGCAGCCCCCGCGCGCGCCCGCCGCCACCGCCGCGTGCCCTGACGTCACCGCGGGGGCGCGGCCGCGGGGAAAGCGCGGTCACGTGAGCGCGGGGCGGTGGGACGGACCACGCGCAGCGGCGGGCGGGGGGGGTGAGCGCGGCTGGGGCGCCTGGGGCTGAACCATGATGGTGGGGGGGGGGTGCAGGACCGGCAGGGCCGTGATGGGGAGGGGGAGCTGGAGGAGAACAGCGTGAGGGGGAGAACGGAGAGGCAACATGGGCTGAACCATGGTGGGGGGGCGGTGTTGGACCGAACGGCATGGCGTGGCGGGAGCCATAGCGGGGCTGAACCATGGTTGGATAGGCAGAGACGTGGGGGGGGCTAAACCATGGTGGGTGTAGGGGGAGCTATCACGGGACTGAACCATGTCGGGGCGGGGGGAAACGTGGTGAGGCTGGACCATGACGGGGAGAGGGGGGAGCTGTCATGGAACTGACC
The DNA here is from genome assembly GCA_014706295.1 of Lycocorax pyrrhopterus obiensis. Taxonomy (NCBI): domain Eukaryota; kingdom Metazoa; phylum Chordata; class Aves; order Passeriformes; family Paradisaeidae; genus Lycocorax; species Lycocorax pyrrhopterus. The sequence continues at coordinate 2,472,108 of JACSVZ010000002.1, read as the reverse complement.
CGTGGCTGGGCAGGGGGAGACGTGGTTGGGCTGAACCATTGCGGGAATGGGGGAACCATAGTGGGGTTGAACCATGGCGGGGGCGGGAGAAGACATGGGGCTGAACCATTGCGGGGTGGGGGGGGCCATCATGGAGCCAAACTGTGGCAGGAGCTGTCATGGCGCTGCCTCATGCTGCAGAAGGGATGTGGAAGCTTCACAGTGATGGGGACACGGGGGTGTTGCCTCACAGCCGCCCCAGGACCGTTCCTTGTCCCCACGGTGTCCCCAGGCGGTGTCATCTCCGTTTGCTGGACCCGTCTCTCCCACCTGGGCTGAGATGGCGGCGAGCCGGGCACTGAGGTGAGCACAGGCTGTCCTGCTGGGTCTCCCACTGGCACTGGCCCGGTGGGCGTCCATGTCACCCCCACGGTGACACCTGCCCCTCTCCCGCCCTTGTCCCGCCAGCGCCCTGCGCCTCCAGGCCGCGCTCCGGCCGCCGCTCGCCGCCTGCGTCCGCCGCAACTCCAACCGCGCCGCCGTCTCCCACCTGCACCGGCAGCTCTACGGCCGCCTCTACCCCGTGCTGCTGGTCAACACCGACGGCTCCACCATCCGCCTGCGCTACAGGGAGCCCAGGAGGATCCTCATGGTATGGGGCAGGTGGCTGGGGGCAAGGGGAGCCCCGCCAGCCTCGTGCCGTGTCCTGACAGGCTCGTGCCGTGTCCCAGGGGGCTCACGCTGTGTCCCGTGGGGTCTCATGCCCTGTCCCAGGGCCTGGTGATTTATCCTGGGAGCTCACACCGTGTCCCTGGGATCTCACCCTGTGTTCTGGGGGTCTCACACCATGTCCCAGGGGTCTCACGCCTTGTCCCAGGGCTTCACGCCATGTACTGGGAGCTCACGGCTGTCCCTGGCGTATCTCACACCATCTCCCAGGGATTTCACGCTGTGTCCCAGGGGTCTCACGCTGTGTCCAGGGAGCTCACGCCATGTGCTAGGGCTGTCACACTGTGTCCCCGGGGTCTAATCCCTTGTCCCCCGTGTCCCCAGCTGCCCCTGGACAGCAGCACGCTGCCCGAAGACGAGCGCAAGGCTCGCCTGCGCCGGCACTTCCCCAGCAAGCCCAAGGCCAAGGAGGAGGAAACCTTCGAGGGCATCGACCTGGACACCTACAAGAAGTTCTGGAAGAAGTGAAGCCCTGAAACCAGAAATGTACAAATACATAAATAAATATATCCAAGTAAAGCCGTGCGTCGGCGGTGCGGTTCTGTGGGGCTCCCCCCGCGCGGGGCGGCGTGGTGGTGCCGCCCGTCTCGCCCCCCCCTCCGGCGGTGCCCGCGGTGGTAGCGGCGGGGCGGGCGCGCGCTCGGCGGCCGGAGGTGCGTGAGGGGAGCGGGGGCGGGTTTGGGATTTGGGGGATTTTGGGAATTTGGGGGCTCCGGGTGTGACCCCCGCGGGTCGGGCCCGCCTGGTCCTCGCACTCCCCGACCCGGAGGGGTCGGGGGTGCAGGGAACCCTCCGCGTGCTGCTTTCACACGCCTCGGGGACGGGCAAACTCCCCACTCAGGCCCTGCAGGCTCCAGGTCCTGCAACGTCCCCCGGCCCCGAACCCCTTCCCAGACCCTGAGACTCTTCCCCAGGCAATGCCCCATCCGGGGTCGTGCAGCCTCTTCTCGGCCTGTACAACCTCCCATCCAGGCCGTGTGATGCCCTCCCCATCCAGCCCGTCCCCAGGCCATGATTCCCTCTTCCAGCTCTCATCCCATCCGGGCTGTGAAACCCCTGCTAGACCCTGAAACCCCCCCCCTCAGGCCATGGACCCTCCCCCTCGAAGCCCAGAACCCCCACGCGGGCCATCAACTCCTCCATCAACCCTGTAACCTCCTCCCAGACGCTGAACCTTCCCACTGCGAGTCCTGAACTCTCCCCCCACAGGCTTTGAATCCCCCTCACCCTGCAGCCCCTTCCCACACCCTGAAACCCCCAACCTGTGACTCCCCCACTGCTGGCCCTAAACCCTGCTTGAAGCTCTGAACCTCCCCGAGACTCTGAACCCCCCAAAGCCATGAACCCCCTCGAGGCTGCCCTAAGCCCCCCTCCTCACCCAGCGACCTCCCTCCAGGCTGGGACCCTCCCCAAGCCATGCACGCTCTCCCACCTCCAGGTTATAAACCCCCCCTTCCAGCCTGCAACACCCCTCCAAAGGCCTTTGGTTACTCCACTGACCCCTGAGGGGCCAAATTAGCTTCCCTGCACCTTCAGGAGCCCCCCCAGAGCTGCATGGAGGATCTGAAGTGGGTAATCCCAGGGCTGATCCCTTTGCAGGTCACCGGATTCCCCCCGAATCTGCTGCGGGGTGCAGCACCATGTTCGGCTCCTCCCGGGGCGGGGTCCGGGGGGGCCAGGACCAGTTCAGCTGGGAGGATGTCAAGACGGACAAACAGCGTGAGAATTACCTGGGTAAGGGCTGATCCTGCTCAAACCCCCTGTCACACCCACCCTGTCCCACCTGACACGGTTTTGGGGTGCAGATGGAGGTTTTGGGGTGCGATGATGTTGAGGGGGAGTCGTTGTTCCCCACAGGGAACTCCCTGATGGCGCCGGTGGGCCGGTGGCAGAAGGGCAAGGACCTGACCTGGTATGCCAAGGGCAAGAAGGACACGGCCCCCCCGTTATCCCGGGAGGAAGAGCTGGCTGCTGTCCGCCTGGCTGAGCAGGAGGCCATGATGGCAGCACTGTGAGTCCACACCCCACAAACACCCCAAAAAAGGGGGTTGCAAAGCCTCCCCCCACACATCACCTGTTCTTGTTTTTACAGGGGCTACAAGAACTTGAAGAGGCAGCCCACGGGCCTCAGCAAGGAGGTAACAGGAGCACCGCTTGTCCCCCCAGTGTGCCCTCCCCTCGGCTCTAATTTTGGGGACGCACACAGGACACTGTCCCCCCTCCCCGCAGGACCTGGCTGAGGTGTGCAAGAGGGACGGCGCCGAGCGGGACGAGAAGGACGTGGATCGGGTGGTGGGTTTGGGCAGCTCCAGGTAAGGAGAAGTGGGGATCCTGTACCAATTCCAGGACAGTTATTATTAGGTTGTTTGATTTTAAGTGTTTTTATGCTTTTTTGCGTGGTCTCTCCGCAGTGGCAGCACTGGCCGGGTGATGCTGTCCAAGGAGGACAAGGAGGCGGCCAAGATGGGGCTCTCCGTCTTCACGGTACGGTGCCAGTCACATTGTCCTGGGAAGGTTCAAAAATAGATGGAAAAAGGCAAAAAACTGTGCCCCACACTTGGAATATTTTATTTAAAAACCAATCCGGGTATTGTAGCACAGAGACCTGCAGCAGTTTCCTGTGTCCTGGTGGCACGGAGTTCATTTGTGGGGCTTTAATTTGGAAGCAGCTCTTAAGAGTATTCTAATTTTTCCCCAAATGTAATTTAAATATTTTTTTCCAAGTTTAATTTTTAAAGGGAGAAAAACCCTTTGTCTTGTAATTACAAGCTACGGGCTCATGGATTCACTCTGTATTTTTCCCCCTCTCCAACCCTAGCACCAGAAAGTCTCCAGCAGCCCAGAGACATCTAGCTCCAAGAAGAAGCAGGAGAAGGAGGAGAAGGTGGAGGAGAAACGGTGAGGATTTTTCCCACTCTGGTGGGAAACCACCAGAAATGCCCTGGGTCTTGTGGGAAATATTTTACAAAATGTTTCCATGGCTCTGTTTGGCACTGGGCTTGTTCTGCAGCTGTCTGAATCATCCCCAGAAGCCTCTGTGGGCTCCTCCTTGGCAAAGGAGGGATGTGGTGGGATGTGCCTGGAAAAAGGGATGGGGGTGAGTTTTTGGAGCCAGAGGGATGCACAGTGCGGGGATCCTCATTGCTTGAGCTCTTCCCCGCAGACCTGAGAGCAGCAAAAAATCCAAAAAGGAGAAAAAGAAGGAGAAAAAGAACAAGAGAAAGAAGAAACATAAGAAGGAGAAGAAGAAGGACAAGGACAAGCATTCCAAGAAGGATGCTGCCCCATCATCCTCCGATTCTTCCCCAGATCGGGATAAGAGGTAACTGGGTTGGGATGGGGCACCATCAGTGGAAAACGGGTTGAAGGATTCAGGAGAGCCATGTGATCACGGCTGGCATCGGGATGTCCCACTGGCACCTTCTGGCTTTCCAAAATCCGTTTTTCACCACCAGAACCACCTTGTTGGCGTTGCCAAGATCCCTGCTGTCACTTCCCCCCTGTCCCCGCAGGCACCACCGCAGGAAAACACAGCAGCACTCGGAGCCATCGCGGCACGGCAGCCGGCGGCGGCACGACACGGAATCCTCGGCGAGCAGCGGGGATTCGGGCCGGAGCCCCGCCCGCCGGCGCAGCCGGAGCAGGGACGGCCGCGGCCGCCACCCGTCCCCGCGGCGCAAGGGCAGGAAGAGGAGCAGGTCCCGGTCCCCCCCGGCCCGCGGGGTCCGGCAGCGCCACGACACCGACTCGGAGGACTGAGGGGCAGTCTGGGCTTGTTTCAGGGAGATCTTCCATAGATTTATATTTTTTAAGGTGATTAAATTAAAAACGCCGCAGCTCCGCGGGCGCCGGGGCAGAGTCTGGCGAAGGGCATTAAAGTTGTGGTGCCAATGGCCCCTTCCCTGCCCACCCCGGGGCAGCACCAGCAGGTGTGGGGGGCAGCAGGGCCTGGACACCCTGCTCCTCACTCCCTAGATCCATCCATCCAGGCAGGATTGAGCACAGAGGATGCTGTGGGCTGGGGGTTGGTGCTGGGGTGGCTCTGGCTGTGGTGCTGAAAATGCTGTGGATACCTCGTGTTTATGTATAGAGACTTTCGAAGAGATTATTATTATTATTATGATTATTACTGTTTTTATCATGGTTTTTTGTCTTCTTTCCCTGCCTTTGAGTGCTTGCCAGCACAGTGGCTGAACAGTTTCTTTCTTTAAAAGTTCCCTAAGTAAGTTCATCATCAGCTGCATGGATGGGACCTTTAAGCTCATCTAGTTCCAATCCCCCTGCCACAGGTGGGGACACCTTCCCCTGGAACAGGTTGCTCCAAGCCCTGTCCAGCCTGGCTTTGGACACTTAAATAATTCCTCAGTTTATGGAGAGAAAGTGGATGGGACCAGGTGTCTTCCAAAGGCTTTGGCCCTGGCCACACCCACCCACCCCAGGGAGCAGTGAACTCCATTCCCATCCAGGATTTAAACCCTCAGCACATGATTATTTATGTTCTTGGCATACTGAAGGAGGGGAATTTTACATCAATAAATAGAAATATTGATCCAAATGGAAAGGGGGTGTCTGGAGCAGCTCCGGAGCATCGCCGGCTGCGGCGTGGCCGTGCCAAGCACAAGGGCCTCATTTGTGTAATTAATGATGCAATTGAAGACAGGGAGGGTTTGTGTGTCTTGGTGGACAAAAGCCCAGTGGGACCGTGCTCAGGAGCTGACAAAGCCCTTCTGTCCCAGCGTGCTGGGCCCAGGCAGCGGGAGACGCTGCGGGGCCGTCACAGCTTTTAGTGATCCCCAGCCCAACACGATTTTTGGGGTTGACAGCGTCCTGGCACGAGGGCTGTTCCTCGTGGTCCGAGCAGCTGCAGATCCAGATCCAGATCCATCCCAGGGATCTCCATGGCACAGCTGGGGTGGCCCCAAGCCTGTGCACTCCCTGGCCAGGGGCTCTGACCCTGCTGGTGCTCACCAGGCTGAGCTCGGGGTCACCTCCAGGGGATTTTGGGATCCAAACTGTGGCTGGAGCCTGCTGGGAGCATCCCAGAGCAGGGCTGTGCCTAATGGGAATTGGGCACTGGGAGCCACAGGTTGAAAAAGGAACCATGAGAGAGTGGAAACACCTCAGCAAGCAGAGGAAAAATACCACAATTCCCAGTATCCTGCTCCCTCCATGGGCTCCCACTTCCCATCTTCACCTCCCAGGCGGATGGGATGGATGCTGGGGCTGGGCTCTGCCAGGATGATTTGCACCCACAGCTCCACAGCAAAGGGAGAGGGTGCTGATCTGCCCAGCACCATGGCAGAGGGGCTGTGACACTGCTGGCCCAGCTCAATTCAGCTCTCCCGAGCTTTCTCCTGCCCACGTCACACCTTGGCCTCCCCTGCTCTCCCCCCTTCCTGTTTCACACTCAAAACCAAGATCTGAGGAAATCAATTTGAGAAACATGGGAAGCCAAAACTGAGGGTGAGGTGGGTAAAGGAGCCCAGCCCCATCCCTTGTCCCAGGGCTGCTCACCCCAAAACCTTCCTGTCCAGCTGCTGCACCATTTCCTGGGGGACTGGGCAAGATCCTTTGCCCTGGGCTTGAGCTGCCTCGTGCCCAGCTGCTGGGTGACCAAAATTCCCAGAGGCCTGGCTGAGCCTGGTACAGAGCAAAGCCTGTGCTGCCCACAGCAGGGCTCCCACAGCTCTGATAACATCACAACATTCCCTGTTTTCCACAGCAAATTCTGGATGCAGAGCAGCAGCATCTTAACCCAGATGGCCCTTCCAGCTCAATCCCCTCCCAGAACAGGAATAAAAAGCTGTCCTGCCCTATTAGGGATGCAAATACCCTGATTCAGAGCTTGAAGTTCCAAGGTGAATTTCTGACCTGCAGGAGGTTTGTAATCCCAGTTTGCCCAGTACTATTTACGCTCCACTACAGCCCCAGCCATGGTCCCTGTCACCCACACGGAGTGTCCCAGGTTACCCCACAGGGAATTTGCTCTCTTAACCAGCAGGACAGACCTTTGATCCTGCAGCTTTCCAGCCTGGGCAGCGGGGAATCTGCTACAACTCCAGCCAGGAAAACAGCCAGGAGCTGGCAGGCAGCCCGAGCGTGACCACTGGGGAGGAGAAGCTGCAGCTGATGGGGAAGGCAGGAGGATCACCCGGAGGAGGAGCTCTGTCCCGGATCCAGAGGGGACTGCAGAAAGGAAAAATGCACAACAAAGCATTTAGGAAGGCAGAATTCCTATTTTTTCCCCACAAAACTGCTAATTCACAGATCCCGTAATTAAATGGGATCAGCAGGAGGAACAATCTGTTTGGGCAAGTGATGGGGCTACTCAAGAAGCTCAAGCTTTGTTGCCCCAGTGACTCCAGCAGAACCCAATAAGCATCACCCACCACTTCACCTGCAGGCTTCCAACCAGGAATGATGCATTTCTTGGAAAATACAGGAGATACCCTCAAATTTTCACGCAAATTGTGATGTTGCTGCTTGGATTTGGATCCCCTGCACAAAGCTGATACAAACCAACACGATACCAGTGCAAGTTTCATGAAACTTTTTATTCAACAAGTATTTAATTATGATTCTGCCAAGATGATCAAATGAACAGCAAGGCATAAAAAACATGAAATAGTTAAGAGATTTTATTCTAATAGCTTTAATTACAGTGCTTGTTTGTCGAAATGAAAACTGAAAACAGGTATACAAAACAGTTGATTACTAGTTGTGTATTGAAAGCAATAAAGGTTTCCACAACACTAAATAAACCAGTTCTGATAGTTCCTCAAGTTAAAGTTTAACAGCTCCAGCTTCTTCAGTGTTTATCAAAATACAAAAGAAAAGTAAAGAGGTCTTTTTTTAATTTTTCTGATGGCAAATCTGAACCTTGCAGTATGAGGGATGCCAAGGGTTTTCACACATATACAGATATGGGATTGTTCCAAAATGGGATTGAATACTTGTAGAGTGGAATGACTCTCCAAACTCTCACATGCTTTTTGTTTTTTTCCCTAGACACTATACATAGATGTTTGGTGTTTTTCATGGCAATTCTTACGTTAAGTACAGTACTTTCTGCCTATAGAGCTTAGGACTAGGACAGGCTGTGCTTCCTGTGGAAAGGTTTTGCCTTCTGGAGTGGTTTACGCACAAGAAAAGTACAAAACACTTTTTGACAAATACGACAGGCTAAAAATGTCGACTTCTGGAAATGATTCAAGTTCAATGGAAACGAGAAATCTCACCTGAACCAAAAGTCAGATGTTTAGCATGAGTCTGCAAAGCTCATCTAAACCAGGCCCGGCAAATCTTTGAACGGTTGTGAACGAAGATGAGCACAGACTACGAGCTACAGAAAGAGCCAGAGATCTACTACTTAATGATCTGTTCGTTAAGCAGATGAAGCTAATTGGGTGTCAGTCATTGCTTCACCCTTTCGAAAGAATCAAGAGTCACCACGTTAGAGCTGGAGCAGCAGAAGCGATGTCAAACGTTTGTGTGTTTAAGTGTTTTTACTTTTCCTTGTCTATTTAAAAAAATACAGAATTCAGGTTAAAAACCAACCACCAAAATGGATCTCACAGATCTCACAACCCAACCAAGATCGAATTCAGCTCTACTGCACAAGGACCACTGGCAACCCTTACATGATTAACCCACTTAAATCCCTTCCAGGTACTAAACAGTGACTTGATTCTTTACAATAAAAAAGCTGAGTAATATTGCATAGGAGTACCAGAAACTGCCTCATTGGAAACAAAAACTATTTACATTAAATAAGAAACCTAACTGTTTTCAGGCTTGTATTTGCCACATTTACAGCATGATGCAATATATACTGTGACAAAAAGAAATGAAAACAGCTTCCGGCACTCAATACCACAAAGTAGCACAGTTTGCCACATTAGAGTAAAGCGAAGGGCGAGTAGGAGGAAATAAGAGGGAGGGATGGAAAAAGAGGGAAGAGGAAGGTTTATGGTTTCATTTCTGGTTTCGGAGCTGATTGGACAACCAGTCCAGTCCTTCATAGAGACCGTCTCCACTAGTGGCACAGGTTGCCTGGATGTACCAGTTCCTGTGACGAAGAGAATGCAGTCCAAGTTTGTCTGTGATTTCTGCTGCATTCATGGCGTTCGGCAGGTCCTGAGGGAAGCAACAACAGTCATTCCCCACTCTTTTCACCACCAGCTTTAAAGGCATTACAAGAAAGTTAAGAGCTCTCAGAACTTCTCTTTCAGAAAACCCCAGTGGATTACTTTGGTATTCAAGCTATTTCCCCAACACTGACAAAAGCCTCAAGGGTTTGACAACCCAGTCTAAAGCAGCATTATGGAATATTTCATAGGGAAGTGAGACAGCTGATGCCTGGATCCAGTCATTCCTCCAGTGCTGATCCAAGCTCACAATTCCAAGTCTGTTTCATTCACTTTCCACTCAGGACTATCTTTTCTATGACTGAAGTAATGATTTAAGACCAACTTTTATTACCCAGGACTACTCTGCTGAGCACAGCTTCTTTAGAGCCCACCTTTCCTGCTCCTGGACATGACTTACAGCATCTTCACCCTTCCCAGCTGGGCCTGTGCAATCAGTGGAGCAGGATGTTATTCCCTCTTTACATTTCCTAGTCACATTCCAGGCCCTTGACATTTGGGTTTAAGCTGCCAAGACCTTTACAAGCAATAAAGGGCAGAACTCATCTAACTCTGAGGCCTGGAAGAGCCCAGCTCACAGGTCAACAGAAGCACAGTGAAAATCAGCCCAGTGTTTCCACCAACACCAGCAGTGCCCTCAAACACCCTAAATGAGGAATTCAGGGAGGTTCTGGCATTCCAGCCTTCCTCTCTGGAGGAAGTTTTGGCAGGTGCTGTAATTGAGCCATACCAACCTTAAAAATCAAACTGGTAGAATTTTTCCCTAAAACTGAAAATCTCTTAGCCAAGACTATTTAGAAGGATGTTCCTTTCAGATAAGAACTTAATTCATGGTTTCCTGCCTTCAACATACCTGAATGGCCATTTACTCTGAGTTTATTTATCATTACACTGAAAATACGAAAATCAAGGTCAAGATCTGGCACTCCCAAGGATGTTGGAAGTTTTCAAGGGTTCTGACAGACAGACACCTTTCTTGGGCATACCTGTTTGTTAGCGAACACTAATAAAACAGCATCTCTGAGCTCATCTTCTGCCAACATTCTCATAAGCTCTTCTCTGGCCTCATTCACACGTTCTCTGTCATTGCTGTCAACCACAAAAATCAGACCTGGAAATAAGCAAGCAAGAATAAACATAAACTTGAAGTCTCATGTCTCAGAGAAAGACTGCTCTTGCTGTAAGTTGGTGAAAACTGGTGTTAGTTTGCATTTGTTTTTGCAACTTGGGTGCTCCCTCTACATAACCACTTGGCATTTTCCAGGGAGCAGCCACTCCTGAAATGCTGAGACACGACTCAAAGACAGGCACATTAAAAAGGCCCAGCAGTGACAGAAGTGACAAACTCTCAGTTCATGGGGCTGCAGAGCTCACAGTAAAGACTCTGCTTTGAAGTGAGGGCAGAGCTGTGATGCTGACAGAAGAAAAACAAACTCCTGAACTCGTTCTGAGTCAGAAGGACAAGGAAGACTGGTTTCTGGAATTCTTCCCATCCCTCTTTGAACCTGCAGTGGCTTAAGAGAAGAGCCAGAGCAGCACACAAACACACCCTTTTGTAACAATAAATATTTCCACTCCCCTCCAAGAAAATTGCAGAATTAACTTAGTGAAGGCAGTCAAAAAATCCTCTTAGATTCTGGAAAGCTGGGAATTAGGTGTGTGGACTCACCTTGTGTGTTCTGGAAGTAGTGACGCCAGAGTGGTCTGATCTTGTCCTGACCGCCCACGTCCCACACTGTGAAGCTGATGTTCTTGTATTCTACTGTTTCCACATTGAAACCTAAAACAGAGATTGTGGCACAAATCTCACTTAAACATAACTGGCCTGTTGTATTTAGCAAGTCACACTCAGATTGTCACCATTAAAAAAAAGTTAACTTAAAATTTGAGTTACTTTAAACCAGCAGAACCCTGTGCTGAAGCTCTCAAAGCAGACAAACATGGGTTGTTCTGCTCCCACCACCACCCTCACTGCAATCACACCAATGAACACATCTAATTGCTACATGAGCAGCTACAAAAAGCAAACTATGTTGCCTATAAAAACCTAAAAAAAAAAAAAACCCAAAACAAACATAAAACCCCCCAACCTCCCCTGGGTTTTAAGAACTGCAAGTCAGGTTTCGAAATACCCTCAAACAAAAAAAGAGGAAAAAAAAAAAAAGGTGAACCCTCTGCTTCTCAGTCTGATTTACATGATGCTCCAACAGCCTGGGAGACAAACTGCCCTTCTGTGGCCCACAAAGGCTCATTCCACATGAATGATGAGACTGATGAGAGGGAGGGGAGTGAGAAAAGAGTCACAATCTCCTCCCACGGCAGCACATTTGGCTGTGCCACCTTCACACCACGGCTTTAGCAAGTGTTTGTTCTGACACACAAGTCACTTAAACCAGCAGAGATAAGATACTGCTGAGACCCAAATCTCCAAGCCATCAGTTAGAGAAATGTAAAAATCTTACCTATAGTAGGAATAGTAGTTACTATTTCACCAAGTTTGAGTTTGTACAAAATAGTTGTCTTTCCTGCAGCATCCAGGCCAACCATTAGAATACGCATTTCTTTTTTGCCAAAAAGGCCTTTGAAAAGGTTAGCAAAAATATTTCCCATGGCTGAGATATGTTCTCACTGGCCAGTGAAGTCTGGAGGAAAAAGATCAGAATACCACTCATGAGTTACCAACAGTTTTGTTCTGACCATGACATAAAAATCACAAAAAAACCAAAGTAAGATAATATGAGTCATTTATAGACAGCCTGGCCACCACTGAACATATCTCCCCCACTGAAGCAATACAAAGATGAACAGATGTGCCAGAACTCGGTGCTCATGACATGACCCAGCTTTAAATGCTTGAAATGCTTCAGATATTCTTTCAGAGATTTTAGCATTACTTGTTGTTCTCAAACTTTTGCTTGCAAAATTCATGCAGCTGACCATTTCAGGTACTTTGCTCCCCATTGTTATGGGATAATTTATCTGCAGCAAAGCGCCACCATTAAACAAACTTTTCCCAATTGACCTGCAGATAACAAGTTTTTGCTTAGCACAGCAATAGCTGGTCCTTCTTTTGGGAAGGAAACTCGGAAAACAGTTTGGATTTTCTCCTACTCAGAAGAGTTTCCTTCCTCTCCATCCCCGAGGAAATGGTCTGTGAACAGCACGTAAACACAGAGCAGTTACTTTCATTAACAGCGGAGGGAGACCTTCTGCAGGAAGCAAATCCACATTTAATCAAACTTAACTATTGAGAATTAACAGCCACATTAAAGGAGCCGGTTCAGAGATGAGCACTTCCTTCACAGCCAACACTCCTGCCTGGGTGATTAAAGTGATTAACATCACCAGGAGCTTCCTGTTTAGGAACTGCAGAAGCTGTCTCTGCACTCCAGCTTCAGACACTTCTCTGTGCCCTTGGGACCTGACCCATCCCATCACAAATCCTCCCCCCCCCTTTCCAAACTTACTCCTGCACAGTTTACAGCAGGATTGAAATCACCATGAGAACTGTTGCTGTGCTCATACAAGGCATGAAAAAGCAGCCTGGAAGCTTCACAGACACATTACAGGGTGATAGGGACGATTCACACCCTCAGTGATGCTGGGTCTAGAAGCTCTCAGGTGTCAGTTCAAAAAGAAGAGACAGAGCCCAACTGAAAATTCAAGTTTCAAACACGAGATGCACAAACAGCCAATACATTCAAAGCATGAGTTTCCTGTAAACCAAACCAAATTTAAAGCATAACATGAAGTTTGAATCGTCTCTGGAAATATTCTGGATTTCACGATGAAGCTTTACTTGAAGCAAAACTCTCCCTAGAAACAGACTTTACAGAATATCTATTTCATAACGTTAAAGCAAGATATGGACTGAAAAGCACACCACAACACAAAAGTCTTGTCCCACTCTGTTTAGTGCCGTGCTAGGGATGCCTGAAGCCTGGCTTCCCCACTCTGCACTGGGAAAGGGCCGAGCAGCTCTGTCCTCTGCAGGAAGCTTTGCTGGATACAATTTTTAACCCAAAAGTTAAACTCTGTAACATTAACCAAGTCACGTGTCTAAGACAGGCAAAGACAGGCAGCTCCACAGAGAAGTTCAGAGTCCACCCAGAGTTCCTGAAGGACGTCAATCCCCACACCAACTTGCTGAAGCAACTCGAGTCAAAGATTCATTTATTTTACATGGCTGAAGCTTTAAAACTGAACACCTCTACAAACCAGACTGGTGAGCCTGTGGATTAAAACCAAAGGGGAGGTTTAAAAGTTCTATTATTTCACCATTTCCTTTTGTATTTCTGCAGCATGACCACGCATATTCCACTCCCACTGGAATATATGAAGGCTGTATAAACAGGAAGGTTAATTAGGAAGCAGAGAAAACAGTTTTGCTGCAGTCCCCATTTCTCCACAGCAGGAAATCTCCCATCCCAGCCCACAGCACAGCTCTCACAGGGCTGGAGGGCAGGGAGGCTGTAAAGCTTCCCTTTGTCTGCCTGTTCATGCCACCTCTATCTCCTGCTTCATCTGGAAAGCAGCAGTCAGAGCTGAACCGTGACCTTTTACCAGAGCTCACATAAAGTGACTGCAAGAACTTTTGCAGCAAGAGAACCTTAGAAGCCCGCACAAAGAATGCCTTTCTTCGGTCTGCACAAGTTTAAAAGCAAAATAGGTTATCAGATGCTTGGACTGATCGCAGTAATTAGTCAAAAGAGCAAAATCCTGTCATTTACATCCACGACATCTTTCCATACACCAGAGAAGTCGCAGGCTGCTGAACAAGTTGCTTGTACTTGGCAGTAACAGCAGTGAATCCCGTTAGATCCTTGTTTTCCTGGCAGCTATTTCCAGGTCAAGCCTGCCCTTCACCACTGAAGCTGCTTTTATACCACCAAGCCTCCCTATTTTTACTTTTTGCGAAGAATAAGAAGTTGAGATCCATTTGAGCACTTGGTTTCCATTTCCCTCTTGTTCTCTTCCACATCCCTCCTATCCAAACTGATTCTGTAACTTATTTGGTACTTCAGGGTAGGTGGCATTACAAAAAGTCACATTTATTTTTATAGGCAGCACAGTATACTTTACAGCCCACTCCTGCAGGAAAAGTGTGTTTACAAGTTGACTAAAAAGTAGTTGAATCCTTGCTGTCTAAAAGAAAAAAAAAAAAAAACAGGAGAAATCCATCTGCAGAACTCCCACAAAATGTTTTGGTTCCCACCAGAGTTCTGTTGGATGAGGCTGGGGTAGGGTCCCTGTCTTCTCCACGGGTGGGACCATCCCCTGACCAGAAGTTACTCATGTTCACCTCTTCCCACAGGAAAGGAACTCACACTCCGTGGTTTGTACTCCACACTCCTCTCCCTGCACTGCCACAGAAACTGCCTCGATGGGCCCGAGCTGCCTCCCAGCCTTGGCTGCCTCTGTTAATACAGCTCAGCTGAGGGATCATGCGACTGCTCCCTCTGCACTCCAGCACCGAGCTTTAATTCCCATTTCAGCCCATTACTCACACCATGAGAACGTGCACAGTTGGAAAAGTCTTACATTTCCTCATATATTAAGTTAAGCAAAAAACCCCCGTTAATCCCAGGCATCACCACCCCTTGCAATGTATATCCTGACTCACCAATATCTCACCTGTATTCCTTACTGAAGTTTAACTTCCTCCCTCCCTCCACCCAAATGTTGTCAGTAATCGCTACACCGATCGTTTTAGGAGCACAAGTGGGATAAAATTCCCGAAAGCATAAAAGACTACGGCTTGTGAGCTGCTTGTAGTGCTTGAGCACATCTTCAAAAGAGGGATCCATCAGGCTAAGTGGGAAGATTTGAGTATGAAAGGAAACGATTTGAATAAACGGCACAGACTATTTTAGCAGCGCTCGGTGTGTATTTTCCCCTCAGTACAACTTCAGCTTCTGGAAACGGCAGCTCAGCACCCCTGACCAAACCCAGATCACCCCGGCACTGAAGTGTCTGTCTGACTGTTTGTCCCTGCCCATCGAAGCCCTAAAGCCCTTTAGCACACTGCACTCCACCTGAGCAGCACTAAAAACCCGTCGGGCAGGTCCGGGTAAGATACAATGTGCCATTGGTAAACAGCAGCGCTGACGTTCAATGGGCAAGTTGCAGTTTCGTTTCTTGAAACAAAAGTATTTTCAGCCGCCCGTTTTCTAGTAAGTGATACATTCAGATAAGCAATTAGGAGAACAGGCAGCCTTTTGCAGAGAGGCTCAGAGTGAGGAGTTAAAAATGAATGAGTGTCTGCAATAGCAGCAGCCCGGTGGTTGTTAAAGTGATACGGCCCATGAGGAAGAAGCAGAATCTGCTTTTATTAATTGTAGGTGGTTAGAATAAGAGCTCTGAGGAATATCTCAGGGCCAAAGATCACTAAACACTTAATCATCTGCAGCATTTTATATTTAAACGTACATTAATGCATTTGAATGCCATTTCATTCGGGCTGCTTATCATGAGAAGTCCAATCTGCTGCTTGACCCCCAAACTCCTTGGGGGAGCTGTTGGTTAACAAGCCCCACAGATGGATGACCAGAAGGGTGTGCAGGCCATCAAACAGAGCACAATACGCCCTGAAATTCCCTCAAATTTCACACCTCTGGAAAAGTTCTTTTTAACCACATAGAGATTAAACTTCCCTGAGAAAGGAACTGTGTTCCATTTAGGTTTACATCTTTAAACATACCAGAGACAAAATGAGAGGCCAAGGCAGAGGATGCCATATGCATTATTTACTCAAATCATACTGCAGTATAGAAACACATTTATTTCACTTCTGTGGACCAGCACTTACCACATAAAGCTCCCACAGTGAAAAAATAATTATCCAAACTTGCTGGGGCCGTCATTTTGGCAATCTGAAAATCCCAGCAGCCATGAATATGGCAGGAGGTTGGAACCAGATGAGCTTTAAAGTCCCTTCCAACACAAATCATTCTAGGATTTTATGGTTCTATGATAAGATAACTCAAGGAAAGTCCAAGCCTCTGTCCCTCCCCTGCACAGCAGGCTGAGACAGAGAGGTACAGAGGGCATTTGCTGTCTCTGGGAGCTGTTCCACCTCCCTGGGATGTTCCCATCCTATTTTAAATGCCCATTTCAAGGAAAGATGAACACAGCACCACTACCAATGACACATTGTGCTACACAGTTACAATCAGACAAAATATTAAACCCCAACAGCTGCAGGTTTACCAAAACAGCTGCTTCCTGCACCTTGTTCCATTTGCTTGGGCACCTTGGCAAGTAAAACTGGCCTGTTTACAAAGGCAATGGATTCACGACCAAAATTCCATCTCCATTTAAAGGAAAATCTACTTGACATTGACCTAAGCATTAACTCCATGTCTAAAACAATTAGAAACCCCCCAAATCCATAATTCCTAGCCTGGTATTAACATACTAGTTCTATCAGTCACAGAGGAACAAAAATGGATCGATTTGTTGTTTACCAGAAATATTGACTGGAAATTCAGCCAGTTATCACTAGTTGGCCTGGACCATTCTTTCTCATTTATAGCATTCTAGAATGTTTTAAATTAAATTATCAAGAGAAGCAAAATAGTCACACAAGAGATCACCAAACCAAAGTGCAAATAAGAAGTGAGAAAGCATTTTTTAAAAAACCCATCCAACTTCAACAGCTGTTACTGGTGTAACATGCAAGAACAACTGGCAAATAATTTAAAGTGCAAATCTAACCCGACAGCTTGTTCTTAACAATATAAAGTGTGATTTAAAGGAGAATGTGAGAAGAGATCCAACAAGAATAGAACACTGCTAAAATTCAGGATTAATCTACAGCCCCAGTGTTTCACACCCCCACTCAGCAGGGAACAGTACTGATGTGTTCTCTTGAACTTGAAATAATTTCTTTACAGATTAAAGTGTTCTGTTACAGCAAATTTTGGAAACACCTCTTTATATATAGCCAGGGTGCCCCAATACACTATTTCAGCACAGTTACATTCAACTATTTTTAGAAACTGTTTACTGGCCTTCCACATCTGATAACCTGAGAGATGACAATTTATCAACTCAAATCCTTTACCTCTGGGGCCTTAACACTGAAATTTAGCTCAAATAATTTTGATTTGAGCTACTTTAGACCATACCAGTATCAGTAGGCATGGATTACATGTAAAATGTAAGAGCAGCCAACAAGCAGGCCGGGCCCTTTGTTCACCAGGTGATTCATTATCCTGCACAAACAGCACTGTAATAAAGGCCATGGCAACATCATCTTCCCAGAGCTCTTCATTAATATTAAGTCCTAACTCCTTTATAATTTTAACCATTAGAACCAGAGGAGTGTTAACTGTGGAGATCAACACTGACCACTGCAACCATTCCTCCCCAGTTCACACTGGGGGTGCTTCTGCCAAGCTTGGGATGGAAAAGGTGTCCTGAAGGATCATAACCTGGTTATTTGAGGGAAAAGCGAGCAGAAGTGAATTAGAAGTTAAATATACATAACTCTGCTTGCATCTAAATAGGAACAGTTGGATTAGGCCACCTAAGGCTCGCAGGGTTCAACTGAAAGGGGTCCAAAAGCACTGTGCACGTCCAAGGCAGAGGGAGGACAAGCCAAGCACAGGTGAGAAGCCAGGTGAAAGGAAATGTCCTTCTCCAGCACCTTTGTTTAACCCAAGGAGGTTGAACACCTTGTTGTCTACACACCTTACCCAGACAGGACATTTCCCACACACTGGAACATTCTCTTGAGAGTATTGGGCTTGGAGTGGCAGAAATCAGTTCCACTTACAAGATCAAAACAAGGACAAAAGAGGGAAAATTTCCTTTGGAGTCATGTCTATTTCTGAGACATGAGAACAACTCACTCCTACAATAATGGCCAGAATAAAAAGAGTCAGCATCAAAGAGAGGGGGATTGCTTGACTTGATACTCAAATCCCAAATCAGAATTATTCCCTTATTCTCACCTTCAAGAAGGGACAGCAAACTGCTGCTGTTTCACAACAAAGCCTCCAACTATTTTAAAGATTTATACACTACCATAACTCAAGAGCACACAAACCAACCCACAGGAGAAACATGTATCTGGTCTGAAAAATATCTTATTTAAAGGATAGGCTGACAGGTGAAAAGCACAGAGGGAGCTGCATCCATGCCCTCCCAACCTGTAGCTGCTCAGGAAATACTGTGGTGCCAACAATGCAGTTGTGAACCCCAAGAATGGCCTGTGACTCCGTGCTCACCAGTTCAGCACTGGGCACACTGGTGTGAGAACTGGTGGGTACAAAGAATTTATCTTCAGACAAGCAGTGCACATTTGGGGTGGTTTTTTTGTTTTTGAGGCTGAATTGTTCCTGAGTTCAAAATCTACAATTTTAAGCCAAATATCCTGTTATTCATTCCCAGGAACTGGGCACTAAGTCAACATTTACACTCCTAGTAGAAATGGCAAGAACTCACACGAGAGCTCCATCCAGCAACGAAATTGGCTTTTGGTTTGGGGGAAATGTCAAGGCAGAGACTCTGAGCTGTGAGGTACCAGAGCAGTGGGTGAACAAGAGCTGTGTTAGACACGAGGGTTTTATTAGAACTGAAACATCAGCAGAAGCTCCACCACAGCCCCTCCGACATTTGCGTGTGTTAAAAATAAGGAATATAATCGGACACTCGCAAGCAGAAAGAAAAAAATGCTGAATTACACAGAAAAAACAGCTGCTGTAGTAGGAAGCTGATTCTGAACTTCTTTACTCATCAGTTAAAGAAAGGGAATGGCTGAGGACAGCGCCAGCTCTAACACAAGCTCTGTAGCATTCCAGGAGCAGAACTTCCAAGAGATTTCTAAAAAAAGAATCACAACTATTCCTTTTCAGATAAAGTTAGCTCACGTTCACCAAATTTATCCACTGTAAAGCAAGCTGGATGCTTGGGAAAGCTGTTGAAATCCATAAAAATTCTTGCTTGAAAGCCCATCTTTAAAAAGAAAAGGTCGTTTTAGAAATAAAAGCCTCTGGGATGTGTAAAGGTGGTTCTTTAAATTTCACCACTGCCAATCCAGCTGCAATCCTGGGTCGTAAGCTTTTCCTCCTCCCATCAATTCATGTCATCAATGGCTTAGCTGATAATTATCTGTATAAATGCTCCTGCTTAAAGCAGCTGGAGCACAGCACAGTTTGGTGAGCTCCCAGGAGCAGAATCCAGCCCCTACTCCCACACACGCTTGGTTTGCCTTGAAAAGCTGTGACTGGTCCTCCCCCCACTTGGTCAGCATGACTAACACTCACAGGGAACCCGGTGGACGAGCACAGCTCCTGCCAGGCCCTTCCACATTCCAACTATTTCACAACCTAGGAAAGGTTAAGAGAAACCAATCGGAGGTCTTCAGACCACTTGAGGTGTTTGACTTTTAACAGGATTTACATCACAAACACAAAGCTGTTCTGAGGGGAGGACGGCTCTGCTTGAGCCATTTTAATTCCTGATGTTGCACCACGGGAAACACCAACAAACTTGGCAAAGCTGTGGAGTTTGAGCTGAAGAGGTTCAATCGAGGTGAGTTTCCTCACCCTTTCACCCAATGCAATTATTCCAACAGGGAAAGCAGCCCAACAGGGCTCTCCAGCACTGCAGACATGTTTGTAGCAGAGAAAATCAGTGGCATCAAACCAACCCCACAAACTTTCCTTTCAGAGAATCCCTTTATCCGTAAGGCTGTACTCCTATTTTATTCCATTATAAACCCCAAGAACAAAACTAAAATAGCAATCCTCCACTTCAGCCACACTTCCTTTTTTTTTTTCCCCAGAAGTGCTCCAAATCAGCAGCAAAAATAGCAATAAAGATATTACTGAATGACCTTGGAAAAATCCACTTTGCCTCGGTTTCTCCACCTGGAAAATAAGGTTAATGGAATACCCTGCAAAGGGGGGCTGCGAGCCTCGCAAGACAAAGCTCAAAGTATTAAATAAATACCTGGAATTTTAGTTATTGACAAAGCTACAATTTCAACACCAGACCTCTGGTCACGACTCTTATCAACCTGTGGAATTTGCTTTGGCAGGAGCAGAGCGGCAAAGCCACAAGGTCAATGTCAAACACGACAACATTTGGGCAGTTTTATGGCCCGGCAGAGTTTTGGTCTCGCTCTGCTGGGGCAGAGCCGGACTATCACTTCATCACACGGAGGTTTATCAGCCCCGAAGTATCACGTTCACCGCTCACGGAGACAGGATGCAGTATTTTCAGACAGAATATAATATCCTCCCACCGGGAGCTGCTCCGCCAAGGAAAGCTGATCTCCCACACCATCAAAATCAAGCCGATGGATGGCAAACAAGAGTTGTTTGCTCCAGGATAAAGCTCAGCTCCTCAGCCCAGCAAAAAAAAAACCAACTCAGCAGCCAAGGGCTTACGGAGAAACAACCTCTGCCCCACGAGCTTCATCCGAGCCTCGTTTCCCCCACCAGACGAGGGTTTTCGGGGGGAGAGGAGAAGGAGGAAATGCCTCTCCTTCCTCGGAGCCGTCCTCGGGCGGGGCAGAGGCCGGAATGAGCGAGTTTGGGGAAGGGAGGACAAGCCCATCCCGTCTAATCCCATCGCTAGAGGGAGCGGAGCGGGGCCTTGTGCAGCTGCTGGCGAGCTGGAGCGATTCCCCTTTCCCACCCCTGCCTGTCCCACGCCCTCCCACCCCATCCCACCCACAAGCAGGGAAGCGAAAGGCCCGACTCCCCCCCCCCCGCCCCAAAGACGTGGAGGGGGGGGACGGACGGGGCAGCGCCGCTCCTGGAGGCCTCCGGTGCTGTGGGGAGAAAGGAATGAGTAGAGATGAGACGGAGTGAGAAGGAATTAAAAGGAATGAGAAGGAAAGAGAAGGAGAGAGCCGCCCGGCCCCGCTCTCCCAGCGCCCGCCGCCGCCTCCCCTTAGCGCCAAGGCCGCGGGGTGCGGGCGGGGGCGCGGCGCTGGCGGGCGGGTGGCAAAAAAGACTCGAAAGGAGGGAAGAAGAAGGTGTCGGCAAACCCACCGGCGTCGTCGGGAGCCGCGGGCTGTGGGTCTGGCTGCGCTCGGAGGGTCCCACTCGGAGCCCGCTCGCCCCGGCCGCGATCCGCCCTGGAGCACAAGATGGCGGCGTGATGCGGCCACGTCAGTGCCCGCCCCGCGCGAGGCACCACGGGCAAGCGAGGAGGGAGGAGGGGGCGTGGCCTGCACGGAGGGGGTGTGGCCAAGGCGGGCTTCCGCAGGGCCCGGGCGGCGGGGGGGCGTGGCGTAGATACGCAGTGGGCTTGGCCACAACGGGAGTGACAGCTCTGTGGGGAGGGGGCGTGACCTGTGTGAGTGGGCGTGGCCACGAC
The DNA here is from genome assembly GCA_014706295.1 of Lycocorax pyrrhopterus obiensis. NCBI lineage: Eukaryota > Metazoa > Chordata > Aves > Passeriformes > Paradisaeidae > Lycocorax > Lycocorax pyrrhopterus. Next base: position 2,450,917 of record JACSVZ010000002.1, on the reverse strand, counting down.
GGGAGCAGCCGCGTCGCGAAACGCGAGGGGCGTGGCCTGCGGGTTGGCCGCGCCCACTGGGGCAGCGCGTGAGCGGACGGGGAGCGCGGCGTCCGCGGGGCCGGGATCCCCCGGGATTGCGGGAATGGGGCTCGTGGGGACCGTGCCTTCCCCTTCCTGCACCGCTCCCCTTTCACTGCACTGTTCCCCTTTTTCTGCGCCGTTCCCTCTTCCTGCACCGTTCCCCCTTTCCCTGCACCATTTCCTCCTTCCCTGCCCTGTTCCCCTTTCCCTGCCCCGTTCCCCCTTCCCTGCAGCATTCCTTCACCTTCTCTGCACCATTCCCTCTTCCCTGCACTGTTCCCACGTCTCTGCCCTGTTCCCCCTTTCCCTGCACCGTTCCCCTTCACTGCACGGTTCCCACTTCCTTTCACCGTTCCTTCCCCCCCTTCCCTGCACCGCTCCCCCGTTCCCTGCACCGTTCCTTCTTTCCCTGCCCCGTTCCCTTCTCTACATCATTCCCCTTTCCCTGCACCGCTCCTTCACCTTCTCTGCACCAATTCTTCCCCTTCCCTGTACCGTTCCCCTTTTCCTGCACCATTCCCTCTTCCCTGCATTGTTCCCCCTTCCCTGCCCCGTTCCCCTTTCCCTGCAGCGTTCCTTCACCTTCTCTGCACCATTCCTTCCCCCTTCCCTGCACTGCTCCCTCGTTCCCTGCACCAATCCTTCCCCTTTCCCTGCACCGTTCCCCCTTCCCAAAGCAGCCAGGGATCTGCTCTGGGCTCTCGCACGTGCCATGCAGCCTCGTTCCATGCCCGGCCCTGCCGGGATGCAGTATGTGGGCTTGGCACGTGCTTGCTGAAGGGTTTGCATGTGCCAGGCTGCGTTGGGATGTGTGTGTTCCTCGAGGGAACGCGTGTGTGCACCTCAAGGGGCATGGGACGGGCGCTGCTTTTGGGGGTGACATGGGCTGTGCTGGGGTGTTCGTGTGGCAGGCTGCTTGGGGATGCGTCTGGCATTTGTGCCAGGCAGCATCCATGCTGTCTCACGTCCATGGCATGTCGCATCCGTGGTGGGCAGCACCCATAGCGAGCAGCAGCTGTGTCGTGCAGGAAGCATTTTGGGCAGCGTTCATGCCATACCTCATCCATGGTGGTCAGCATCCATGGTGAGCAGCATCCATGCCATGTAGGATCCACACCATCCAGCATCCGTGCTGGGTAGCAGCCATGCCATGCAGGATCCATGTTGGGAAGTATCCACGCCATGCAGCGTCCATCTTGGGCAGCACCTATGCCATGCATCATCCTCTCCATCCATCATCCACACCATACAGCATCCATGGTGAGCAGCACCCATGCCATGCAGCATCCGCACCACCCAGCATCCACGCTGGGCATCATCCATGCCGTGTGGCATTTCTGCCATGCAGCACACACACCGTGTAGCATCCATGCTGGGCACCGTCTGTGCCGTGCATCATCCGTGTTGTGTAGCATCCATGCTGGGCACCATCCGTGCTGTGCATCATCCATGTTGTGTAGCATCCATGGTGGGCAGCATCAATGGTGGGCAGCATTCCATGCCATGCATCATCCAAGTTGTGTAGCATCCATGGTGGGCAGCATCAGTGCCATGCATCATCCATGTTGTGTAGCATCCATGGTGGGCAGCATCAATGGTGGGCAGCATTCCATGCCATGCATCATCCATGTTGTGTAGCATCCATGGTGGGCAGCATCAATGGTGGGCAGCATTCCATGCCATGCATCATCCATGTTGTGTAGCATCCATGCTGGGCACCATCCGTGCTGTGCATCATCCGTGTTGTATAGCATCCATGATGGGCACCATCCGTGCTGTGCATCATCCGTGTTGTACAGCATCCATGATGGGCAGCATCCACACCATGCAGCATCGGTGCCAGGCAACATCTGTTGTGGCGAGGAGCATCTGTGCCACGCAGCATCCATGTCATGCAGGATCCATGTTGTGTAATATCCATGCCAGGCAGCATCCGTGGTGAGCAGCATCCATGCCGTGCATCATCCCCTCCATGCAGCATCCCATGCCGTGGAGCATCCGTGGTGGGCAGCATCCATGCCGTGCAGCATTCACGCCGTGCAGCATCCATGCTGGACAGTATCCGTGCCAGGCCATATCCATGCCCTGCAGCCCCCAGGCCCTGCAGCATCCACACCGTGCAGCATTCACGCCGTGCAGCATTCACACCATGCAGCATCCATGCTGGACAGTATCCGTGCCAGGCCATATCCATGCCCTGCAGCATTCACACTGTGCAGCATTCACACCGTGCAGCATTCACACCATGCAGCATCCATGCTGGACAGTATCCGTGCCAGGCTATATCCATGCCCTGCAGCATTCATGCCGTGCAGCATCCATGCTGGACAGTATCCATGCCAGGCCATATCCATGCCCTGCAGCCCCGGTGCCCTGCAGCATCCACGCTGTGCAGCATTGCCCTGCGTGTGCTCAGGGATGTGCTCCTGAATTATATATATATAAAAAATGGACAGCTGTCCCTGCACCCTGCCAGGGGGTTCCTGCATTTCCAACAGTCCCGGCGTGCTCCCCACCTTCAGCAGCAGCTGGTCATGACAGATCCAAAGAAAATCCTTAAGGCTTTTTTATCCAGAGTAAAGCAGGACTGCAGGCAGGGGCCCCTTTGCTGCTCTTCTGCTGCTTCTGTTCACTTCTGAGACAAAACAGAGAGGGTTTGGTAAAATTTTTATTGTTTCTGGTGCTAGAAATGGCTAAAAGGAGAGGACCCACCCTGGGTGCTGCTCCAGCCTCTCTGTGCCTCAGTTTCCCCATAGAGGGGAAAATTCCTTTTAATTTTTTTTTTACCTAGGCGGTTAATTTTCATTATGTAAACTAAAATTAATTCATTTTACCTTACACAGGATAGAGGGAACAGGTCAGCACAGCAGTATCTTAACTCCACATGGAAAGAAAATAATTAACATCATTCCAAAGCCCAAGAGATCAGCGTAGAAACAACTGTGCACAATAATTTAGGCTTATCTCCTTTCTGTTTTGGGTTAACTTCAAGATAAATCGAGGTCATGTGCTGTCCCAGGCTAAATACTAAATACTTCCCCTGTTAAAGACAGGAAGAGAAGTTTTGAAACACAGCAGGAAGCCACCAAAACTGCTTATTTCCAGATTTCCCCCTGATGCTCCTAGGAAATGAACACCTCGAAGACCTCCATCCCCTGCCAGACGGGGTTGAAATCACCCAGCAGCTGAAAACATTACACAGAGAAGGCAGACAGGCAGATGGGTGTGAGCCCAAAAGCTTCTTTTCCTAAAAAAATTGGGTCACACGCAAGAGAGATGGCAACAACAGGGCTGAGAAGTGCCAGGAGGGAGCCTGGGCAGGAGGCAAGAGCATCCCTGTGCTTCTCCCAGGGAGGCACCACCCCCATGCACAGCAGGTATAAGTTAGTATTGTTATTTTGCTTAAGAATGTGCCTAAATTGCATTAAATCTCCCCAGAGAGTCACTGAGCAGCAGCAGCACCGATGGTCTAAGAAAGGGATGGCAAAGACACGCTGAGAAACCGAATTAATCCTGTTTTCCTGCGCTGTGGAAGCTGACCTGGCTGAAATGGGGGGTTTCAGGAAGAGGAAAGCTGTTCCAGGGGACAGATTGCTGCCCGCCTCAACGTCCAGGCACGGACAGCTACCACTGGGATCACAGATGTCCCTGTCCCTTCAGTGCAGCCTGGCTTTGTGACCTGTTTGGGACACAGCACCCTCCAGGACCTGGTTTGAGACAGACCAAGTTGAACCTAAAATACAAAGTGGGGTTTAAGGAGAAAAAGGAGAATTTGCACTGGCTCAGGGCTTCTGGGGAATATCTGCCTCTGTCCTTGCTGGACATTTTGGGTGAGCCCTGGGGCAGGAGCTGAGCTGGGAGGCTCTGTGTGTCCGTGATAGGAGGAAGCTGCTTTCGAATCAACAGCAAAACCTCGTTAAGGAATTTCTCCCCATCCCCAAATCCCCTCCTGGCCACAGCTGAGCTGAGCAGCCCTTGTTTCACAGCCCTGTCTCCATGCCCGGGCGGTGAACCAGATCAGGGCTGCTCTGAGTTAAAAATAACCCTTCTCTCATTTTCTTTTTTTTTTTTTTCCTTTTTGCTTTATTTTTAACCCAGAGCAACTCCTCGTTTTAGCTCGCTCAGGGGAGAAGATGATAATCCCACCACCCCACCAGGGTGAAAATCCAGCTGGTGGAAGTGCGGAGCAAGTCAGAGGAGGTTATTTCGCTATCATCATCTCTGATACATCACCAGTGATATCTGATTTCGTTATTATCATCCTGTGGAGACCCAAGTGGACGCTGAGCTTCAGGCCCCGTCCATCTGATTCATTCCTGAGGCTGCTGTGATGCAACTGGAACCCTTTGCCCGGTGACTCACGACATTCATGGAAAGAAGAAAGGGGCCTCAGTTTCTTTCTCAGCTGAGGGAGCAGACCTGCCCCTTGCTTTCTCCATCCTGAGAAAAACCCATGTGGGAGAAGGAAAAAACAGGAAGGGATCCCTCAGGGCAGCTCGGCTAATTTTCTGGGTGCTCCCAGGGTTCTAGAAAGCCCCCTTGGCTTTTCCTGGATGGCCCCTTCGGAGCTGGAGAGTTTTCCACCCCGCTGGGAGCCTCTGATGACAAATCTGCAGTGGAACTACACCCTGTTCTCGCTGCCCTTTTGGAAAAAATAAATAAATAAATAAAGAAGAAGTGTTGGTGCAAGGCGATTTCTGAGGTTATAAAAATATCACCCGGAGTTGCAAAGCACTTCTCAAGCCGTGCTTTGCCTTCTGCGTCTGCCCCGAGGAAAAAATCCCACAGGCTGCATTTGCTCTTATTTCAGGGTCCCCCAAAATAATCTTTTCTCCCAAGTGTGGGCAAGCTGTCTTTATTGAGAAGACTCTTCATGATGATGTTTGATATAATGGGGTGGTGGAGACCTCTGAGCAGGTGGCAGTGATGTCCAACCATGAAACCCCGCCTGGTGGTGATGGAAAAGTAATTTTGGGGTGTTTTGGGGTGGACATCCACGTGGAAGGGGCTGAAGGACACCGGGGGCTGTCACTGCTCTGTTTTCTGCTGCCTTGGAGCTCCTGGTTGCTGTCAGGTTGAGGATTTCTCACCTCTGAGTCTCTCACCTTGAGGTGAGAATTGCAATTACTCACAGGAGCTGAGGAATTACACCACCCTCCACCCCTCCGGGGATTTGCTATGTTGCCTACCAAAAATAGCAATGATTCCTGGGATTTTTGGTCCTGGGGTCACCTCTAGATGGGCTTGGGCTGTGGAGAAGATGACAGATCTAATCTTGCTGCTCATGTTTTACCATCCTGGAAGAAACAGGAAGGTGGAAAAAAGGAGAAAAGCATGAAAAACTCTACACAGCTGCCTGGAGAGGCAGAGAAATTAGAATATTTGCAGCCAGGGCTTTTATTTTGCCACGGTTTCTCCTCTCAGAGCCTGATTTAGGTGGCAGAAGGATCCACTCAGCTGGAGCACCTTTGAGAGCAGCTCAGCTGTGGGGCTGAGGGCTGGAGAGCAAAGGGAGCCGATCGGCTCTGCGCTCCTGACGCCGACTCCCCAGGGATGTTGGGAAAATTGCCTCAGCTCTCTCTGCCTCGTTTTTTTTTTCCTCCTTCACTTGGTAGCAGCTGCACTTCATGACTCAGTGACGTGCAGGGTAACCTGGTAGAGAGATGTTTAACATCAGCACTGCTGGGTGCTGACACCCCTGGAGGAAGCTGCAGCAGCAGCAGTGGGGTGATGCCCTGTTTGGGCAGCCTTGGTGATGCCTTTTGGTACCCAGGGAAGGTGGATTGGACAGGAAAAGCTGAATTTTGTGCTGTCGTAGGATCACAGGATGGTTTGGGTGGTTAAAGATCATCCAGTGCCACCCCTGACATGGGCAGGGACACCTTCCCCTATCCCAGGTTGCTCCAAGCCCCGTCCAACCTGGCCTTGGATACTTCCAGGGATCCAGGGGCAGCCACAGCTTCTCTGGGAAATCTCTTCCAGGGCCTCCCCACCCTCAATGGAGATAAAGAGGAGGGATTCACCCATCCTGCTGGAGACATCACCTCCAGTGGGCTCCACCACCAGGTGAAATGACCACACTCAGCCAGTGGGGTTCCCCCTGGGAGGACACGCATGGGTCAGCCGTGTCTCCCACATTAATTTTGACCCCAAGCCCTCAATTTACTCAGCATTTAGGTTGGAAAATGTACTCTGGCTGGATGTTCTGCCTGAAAAACACCCCGTGGCCTGTTCAGCCTGCCCTGTAACTCAAACATCTGTGGATGCCTTGGAGCACTCGCTGGCTGCATCTCCTCCACTTCAGATGCAGAGGTGTGACAGAGACCAATATATATGCCTCAACATATGTCACAAATGAGGTGAACAAAATTCCTATATAAAAACTGCGTTGCCCTGTGCCCAGAGAGGCTTCACCCGGCACTCGGTCAGGGCAGAGATCAGGCTGCGAGCAGCTCCCCCCCCTCCCCTCACACGCTCGCCGGTGAAGGCGAGTGCCCGGATGCCCGCGAAAAATGCCCGCCAAAAACGGGCCCGCGAAGCCGAGTCAGGGGAGGAGTTGGGGGCACATAAAAGCAGCCAGCCGCAGCACCACCGGGGTCTGGCTTGTCTTTTTGCTTTGGGTCGCTTGGAGGGTCAGCTTGGCCCCTTCTGCTCCCGCCTTCGCTCCCTCTTCCCTGTGGTCTGTCTCCCTGCCCGTCCCTGCTTCGCCCCGCTGTGCCAATTCCGGGAACTCGCTTGTGGCCCTGAGGATCTCGTGCCCGCAACCGCCGCCCGCACCCAGCTCGTGGCCGCTGCCCGCACCCAGCCTGCAGTGGCCACCGCCTGCATCCAGCCGTGATCGCCGCCGCCGTGTTCCCCGCGTTGCCCGCGACAGCGAGCCCGGAGCACAACCCCGCGGCCCCCAGCCCGCAGCCGCCGCCGCCCGCAGCCACCGCGCCCCGACGCTGAGGGACCGCAGCTGCTCCGGGAGCGCGCCTGTAGCCACAGCAGCCTGTTCCCCGCTGATGGAAAGGACTCGCAGCCCGCTGCTCTTTAAAAATCGCGCCTGTAGCCACAGCAGCCTGTCCTCCGCCGATGGAAGGGACTCGCAGCCCGGTGCTCTTTAAAAACTGTAGCCACAGCAGCCTGTTCGCCGCCGGCGGAAGGGACTCGCAGCCCGCTGCTCTTTAAAAATCGCGCCTGTAACCTCAGCAGCCTGTTCTCCGCCGACGGAAGGGACTCGCAGCCCGCTGTTCTTTAAAAATCGCGCCCGGCCTCTGCCGCTGCAGCTCCGCAAACGCTCCGCGGTTCGCAACACGCGCGCTCCGTCTGCCGAACCGATGCTGACAGAGAGCCGGGGTTCTGTGGTAACGCTGTCCCCTGCCTTCTGTTTCTTTCCCCCTCTCTCTCTTCTCTCTCTCTGCTCCTTTTTCCTGTTCCCCCTCCCCCCCTTTTTTAATAAGAACACGTAGTTGTTTTTTTTTTATTATTTCAATAAACGGTTTTCAGATATAGTATTGCCATCTTAGTGCTTGATTTTTTGTCGGAAAAATCTATCAAAAGAATCCTTCCCGGCTCCCCGCTTTTATAGTGGAACGGAACAAGGTGTCACCATCAGCCGTAACCACAGCTGGCAGCATTTGGGGCATCTGCAGCAGTAGAAACACATCCCCGAACACCCATCTCCTTTTTGGACAGCCAGACCTCGCCTCAAAGGGGATGATGAGCTGAATTCACCAGGGTGAGGAGGTGCTGAGGCGAATTGCAGCAGGTCCTGAACATTCCAAGCTCTTGTTTCAGGAGCGAGGTGTAATGCCTGTGTTTGAGCCCAGGGCCTCTGGGTGGGGGGGTTGTGCAGCTCAAGGCTGATGGTTGGTGCCGTAAATGGTTGATGCCTCCTTCTGCCTTCTCCAGTTTGGGGTTTTTAGTATTTTAATGTCGGAGGTAACGTGGCCCTGCAGCTCCGTCAGGTGTCCAGATCCAACCACCACTGTTCCCTGTCCTTGGGCATCCCCAAAGGACACCAGCCACTCCTCAAGGTCTCATGGATTACCCACGGAAGTATTTGATGGGATCAGGTCCTTAGGGATATCCTGGCATCCCCAAAGCTCATGCACAAGGATGTTTGCTCCTGTGCCCTGGAATCCTTGAGCTGCTGTGAGGATTAGAAATGCCCTCAACTGGGGAGTGACCTGAAGGTCCCACAGCCGCTCGCATTTGGTGGCTGATTGCTTGATTTATGATCTTGTAGGGTGTGCTGAGTTTTGTCTGGTCTCTGGGACCTGTCTGGTCTCTGGGGTGAGCAGTGCAGAGTAAATTCCCTGGTCTGGTCCTGCCCCCAGCCCGTCAGACACTGCTGGAGTTGTTTCCTGGAGGGGAGATGCTCTCTGAGTGTAAAGACAAAAGGTGGGATCATTAAAGCATCCCATTTGGAGGGCTCTGAATTTTCACAGGGCTTCATCAGGGAAAGCTGTCTGACTGCCACCAGGGCACCACGCTGCTGTGTAGGATTTCTTGTGGCATGAACCCTCCTGATTTTAATGACCACTGACAGAAAACCTGGATTTTTAAAGCTCAGCTGAAATATTTCCCCTCCATCAGCATAGTGCTCTGAAACCCCAGCAAAGCTGCCACCTCAGAAACCCTCAATGTTGTGTCCTGTCACTCAGGATGCTTTTCCAGCCAGGATTCCTTGTAAAAAAAGGAGGAAGGCTCCTCCTTTCCCCATGAAGTCACTTGACTATGGAGCTCTGGAAGAAAACATCACACAAGAGGGAGCGAAGTTATTGCCACAGGGTTTGCCTGGGTGGGAACAAAATTTCGCCTGCCCTCCATCATCAAAACCTCATTAAGCTGTGCAGCCACTAATTGATAAGCCCAAACCTGACAAGGAGGAGACGGCAGCCGCCCTGGGACCTGCCAATCAACATCACAGCTGTCCCAGGCCCCGGGTGAACTCTGACCGCCGGCAAGAATGACGGCGATTGTTCCGTTTGGGAGGGGAGAGATGGAACCCAGCCTAATTATAACATCAATGTCAGGTCACAGCCCCTCACTGGACACCTGCCTGATGGAGGGAAAAAAACCAGCTCCCAGACGGTGGTGACTGGGGTCCAGCTTCTGTTTCCAAGCTGGAAAAATGTCACCTTGAAGGACTTTGTTCAGCCAGCGTCGTTCTTCTGGAGGTCTGGGGATGAACATTGCAGGAGGGAGAAATGCCGGTGTGGAAGCGTTGGTTTGCAGCAAGGTTTGCAAGGCAGAAGGAGCTGGGCTGGGGAGTCAGCTGGAGGAAGGGGCATGGAGAAGGGCTTGGGGGTAGGAGAGAGGTGCAGTGCAGACAGGAGGTCGAAAAGTGGTGAATTTCTAACTCACAGGAGGACAGGATAATTTAATCTCATTTTGTGTCTCTATGAGGCAGCCATCCCCTGCCAAGTCCGTTCCCTGTGAATCGTAGAAAAATGGAATGGTTTGGGTTGGAAGGGACCTTTGAAGAACGCTTAGTCCAGCCCTGCAGTGAGCAGGGGCAGCTTCAACCAGGTCAGGCTGCTCAGAGCCCTGTCCAACAGGATCATGAGTGTTTCTAGGGATGGGGCATCTCCATCCTCCTTTTACAGATCTCTGTGCCAGGCGGAGAAAGGGAATGACCCGAGGGATGAGAGAGGCTGACTCTGCCCTCGCAGTTGTGCAGAGCTCAGGTGAGATCTGAGGGGCCTCAGAGCTGTCCCCAGGAGCAGAGGTCCCTCTCTCTGTTCTAAAGTTCCTGCACCACCCCACAAACCCAAAGCTGAGGACATTTTTCCCTTCTTTCCCTGGGCGTGGGGCCAAGGACCTGCCTGGGTGGCAGGAGTGTGGTGGGGTCACTCAGCAGCCTCCAGCACCTGCTTGGAGCTCAGCAGATTTTGCTCCTGGGCTCCTGTGAGCTGGATCAGGAGGTTTTTCTCAGACCAAAGGAAGTCAAAGGCAAATTCAGGTGTGAATTAACCAAGGCTCACAGCTTTTATGGTGCAGTAGTGCCTGGGAGTCCTCCCACTTACTGCAGGTGAGGGTGTCCTCACTGTGGGATCTACCGGTGCTGAAAGTTCACAGACATCCATCAGAGTTCCCGGGAGGAAAAAGCCCTCAAGGATTCTTAACCCAGCTGTGGCTCTGAGCAGCCCTGGGAGAAGAGGGAGATCTGCCATAACATCCATCAAGAGCTCCGTGTGACATCTGCAAACATCACAAATGAGGACCTTGGGAGGTCTCTGTAGTTCAGGAATCGTCTGCCAGGACATCTCCTTGCCCAAAACCACAGGGCAGAGGGGAAGGACTTGATCTATCAACAAGGACTGGCCTTGTGGTCAAGATCCTGGGGTGTCTTTTTTATCCCACCTTGGGGAGACAGGGTAAAACCTAAAATCTGTCCCCTGGGTTTCTGCCATCCCTTGGAAAAACACCCGTTTTATTCACATTTTCAGGGCTTGTGCCCCCCTCATCTCTAGGGAAACAGCTGGGATTTATCCTCGAGAAATAGATTGCAATTAACATTTAAGCCTGTGCCCACGATGCAGCTACAAAGGCAATATAATGAATCAGGTTTTTCATAATGAGCTCCGTGAACTCACCCTGGTGGGAGCTGGGCACCCAACAGAAAATGCTGCCACTGATTCCAGAGCTGCCAAAACAGCTCCACCTTCCCCTGACCCACGGGCTGGGCTCTGAGGAGCATGTGCTGGTCACTGATTAAAATTGATGTGAAAATAAACTTGTCTCTGCAGCCAAAAAAGAGATTGGTTCCCTGTTTTATTCGGCAGGGATGGCCTTGGGGGTTAGGTGGTGGTGAAGTGGGATGGAAAGGCTCTTCCCAGCAGTGTGTGAGAGGCAGGCGCGGGAAAAATGGGGAAAAAATGGAGATTTGAGGCCCTGAATTGGAGAGCAGCTCTCCCAATCCACTGTCAGCCAGCATCCAGGACCTGAAGCCACGGATTTCTGGAGGTGTGAAACCCATAATTACAGACCAGCTAAGGAAACACAATTTCCAGGTGGATTCTGTGCATCCTGGGCTTGGCCCTTGAGCGTGGCGCAAGCGTGGAGGGGACGTGGCTTTGGGATGGGTCCCTTGGCCGGTGCACGGAGGTGAAGCTCGGGTGGGGACAGGTTTTCTCGGAGGGGTGTTCTCCTCCTGGTTTGGTGGCTTCAGCAGAGGGGAAGACGTGGCTTTGGGATGTGCCACCTGGAATTTCTTGAGCTGTGAAATGCTCTATCCTAACCTCCAGCTCCCTGAAAGGCCTTTCTCCTCGGGTGTAGGCTTTTGGTGAGGGAAAGTCCCCGCTGGCCGTCACAGGAGCAGCTGTTGGTCCGTGAAGTCCCGAGTCTTGAGTCACCCTGGAAGCTCCTCCACCCCTGTGGCTCCTGCTCCAGCTCAGACTGACTCCAGCTCAATACCTCCTGGGAGGAGTCTGGGCCCAAATCCTCATTTTCCAAGGAACAAACTACAGCAGTGAGTTTCCTTGGCTTGAAATCCCTCCAGCAGCTGCTCTAAGAGGTCCTGGATTAAAGAGCTTTCCAGAACATCTCCTAAACCAGGAACCATCATCCAAAAAAGATCCCAAATCCAGCTTTGACCTCCCAACAGGTCCAATCTTCTTTGCAGGAGACTGGAAGCTGTGCTGGGATGGTTTTGGCTGCTCCCCTCATTTTAAGGAGGTCTCGAATGTTTTTTTAAGTCCTCGGTCCAGCCCCAGCTGTTCTTTGCATTAGAGCAGGACAAGAACAGGACTTGCTCTTCTCTGAGAAGCTTTTTGTGGTTTCATTTCTTCTTTTTTTTTTTTTTTTGTTTGTTTCTTTCTTTCATTCCCTTTCCACACTGAAATGAAAGCAAAACTCTGGATAAAATTTAAATTTGGGGCTGAACTGGCAGCTCTTTGCAATGCCAGAGGGCACATTCTGGCCCCAGCTGGCTTGAGATCGAGTAGGAAACCATGGAAAACTGGGGGGAAAAAAAGAGGGAAAAGGAAAACAATCAGGCAGTTAAAAAAAAAAAGCCGAGTTGGAATGTCTTGACCACTCTTCTCCAGAGAGAAACAGCATCAAACATGGCCTTTTGCTGCTGTTTTTGCTTTCCATGAGTTACATCCTCACGGGGAAGGGTTTGTCCCGTTGGAAAATCTCTGTATTTCCTCCTGGAGAGGGGATGGCTGATATTCGAATGCACCAGAAAGAATAAACGTGCAGTGCTGTAACCGTGACAGCCCATTCACAACGGGGCCGATGCTGCCATCAGCTGTGGGGATCCACGTTTTTATCAGGATAGACCCTGCCCGCGGGTAAACTGAGGCACGGGCACCTGGCCGGCTGCGACAGCAGCGAGATCGGCTCGGGAAAGGTTTTCCAGCCCCGTTTTCGGCTCCCGGGGAGGGCTCTCGCAGCAGATGGCAGCAGCGGGTTGGAGGAGCCACCGGAGCCGCGTCCCAGCAGCTCCCGCATCCAACCCCGGGATTCCGCCAGGGATTTCAGGAGAGAAATGCCCCGTTCGTGATCCAACAACCACCGCACGCCACAGCAAAACATCAAACCCCGGTTGCTCGTGTGTGTTACCCTGCGTGGATTCTCCGGTGTCCAACAGAGGGGTTGAGCAGCCTTCCCTTCTCCTGAAATTCCCGGTGCTGGGGTTGGATGTGGGGGCTGCTGAGAAGATATTCCCCCAGATATTAAATTTTGGGGGGTCTGTGGCGTTCCAGTGGTCCCAGAAACCTCCGTGTGTTCGATATTGAGGCCAAATCCCCTCCTGCAATGTTTCAGAGCTGGGATAGACAGGGACACAGACAGAGCCTGACCACTTTATCCTTATTTCTCTGCAGTGGAGATTCCTCTGGGAATCTCAGCCAGTCTCTTCATAGCCTCTGCTTCCTAATGAGCATGTTTTTCCTCCTTTTCCGGGTTTTTTTAGCTAACTTTCTGAAATCCAGGAGGGATCTGATGCCATTGGTGTGCCCCCTCCACAGGATTACTGCTCTGTGGGCTCACTTCAGCCCAGTTAAGGAAACTTCTCTTCCCAAACACTGAATGAAATCCCTGCGGGAGCAGCCATCCAGCCCCTGCTTGCCCCTTCAGACCCTGCCCAGTGTAAATGTGGGAGGGTGACAGCGACAAGTGATGTTCCCAAGGCCACACACAGCAATGGCAGAGGTGCATCTGGTCCCCAGCACGGGCAAAATAAAGATTTTCTCTCCATTAGGTGGAGAATTCCCTCTCTCCAAGAAGTGGGAATGCTGGTGTGTTCCTGTTGAGCATCCCCTGGGGACCGGGAACAACGCTGGGGAGCCGGGAACAACGCAGCCAGCCCGATGTGGCTCAGGGGATGTGGCTCAGGGAATGTGGCTCAGGGGATGTGCCTCAGCCCTTCTCCACGTTTGTTTCTGCCAGAATTAATTTGGATTTCTGGACAGTTGCTATTTGTGAGGTCAGGGAGCTGATGTCTGAGCATGACCTGCTCCAGGAGGCAAGAAGATGGGAGAAGGGGAGACTGTCCAGTCCCATTCCACACCAGTAGAACCCAGAGAAAGGCTGTAAAAAAAAAGAGTTGATTTTTTCCCCCCTTAACGTACGTTTCTCTGGATTTAAACACACAGATTTGCATGCCTTAGCTGGCAAACGCCTCTGCAGCTGATGCACCAGCACGCCAGCGGGGAAGAGGCGGCAAAGAGGGGGTGGCCGCCTCTGTGCACCCCGGAGAAGTGAATCCCTCTACCTCCAGCCTTCGCACACACACCGGGGCCAGCGCAGCCCCCAGCGAGCCCCGCATCCCTTTCTGCGCGTGCCTCATCCGTGTGGGATGCTCTGGGGCTCCGACCAGCATCCCTGCCCCAAAACGGGGCGGGGAGGGGGGACCACTGCAGGACCGTCCCTCCGCACGGCCCCAGGTCGGCTCTGCCCCTCGCAGCGGGCGCCGGGGTGGCTTTGTCCTGCCGGCGCCTGGGTGGTCCCCCCCGGCATCGGCGAATGAAAAGGGCTCTCTGAATCGCTGCGTTGCTTTATGGCAATAACTGCGGGGAGTTATTCTCCCCAGAATTAAGTCCATGACTGGTGGAAGAGCGTTAAGGTAGCGCTTCGCAGCTCCAATTATCTTGGCCCCCTTGGAACAAAAAAGCAGATTGTGTTGCCAGACAAAAGGCGTTCTCTGTGTAACTTCGTGTCTCGGAGCATTCAGAGTGCGTAATGCCGAGAGAAATACCCGAGGGCTGGGCGATCTCATGTCCTGGGCAAACCTCCCATTCAGAATAACCATTTGCTGGGAAACTGTATTCAGGGGGGAAGCCAAAAGCGCATTCAGCTCCTCCTGATACGTCCCTGACTTTAAGGTATGATCTGATTAAACTCCTCGGTGGCAGCTGTGACAGGAGGTGTGCGAGGCTGAGCTGCTACATGGGATGCACAGAGGGGCTTGTGCTCCCTGCCAGCTCCTATTCCTGCGGCTTTCCTCCCTTTCTCCCCGTTTCTCAAACACCTGGACCCCCAAATCCCTGCCCCGATTCTGACCCTGGGTGGTCACCACCTGCCATGGGAGAGCGATCCCTCCATCCACATTCCCTGCACTGGCATCAGGAATAAAGTAAAGGGCAGAGTGGGGCTTCAAGGCACATCTGGGTGATGTCCTGCACCTCTTGGTCTGACCCAATAGCTTGTGGTTTGGGCAAGAGGTGGCACTGGAGACCTCCTGAGGTTTCCTTCCCACCTGAGTTATCCTACAGCCCTCGGACATGAGGGATCTCTGCTCCTGTCCTGTCTGTCCGTGGGTCTGGAGGCTCCTCTTGTTCCTATGAGAGCTGGAGGGTTTCATCAAAGCCAAGAGCTGTCACTCCTGGGTCCATCCTGGCAGCTGGGACACCACTGGAGGTTTGAAGGAGGCCACAGAATCCCAGAATGGTTTGTGTTGGAAGGTACATCAAAGATCATCCGTTTCCACCGCCTGCCATGGGCAGGGACACCTTCCACTATCCCAGGCTGCTCCAAGCCCTGTCCAACCTGGCCTTGGACACTTCCAGGGATCCAGGGGCAGCCACAGCTTCTCTGGGCACCCTGTGCCAGGGCCTCCCCACCCTCACAGGGAAGGATTTCTTCCCAATATCTCACCCAAATCTCTCCTCTTCTAATTTAAAAGTACTCCCCCTTTTACTGTCACTACCTGCCTGTTTAAAAACTCTGTCCCTCTTTTTCATAAGCCTCCTTTCAGTGCTGGAAGGCTCTGTTAAGGTTCTGAAGGTTCAATTCTGGCATCAACCCAGATCCACGTGTGCTGTTTCCTAAAAACCTAAAATTTCTCTCCCACTCCACCATTTTTAAAATTTCTGTGAAATGTTCAACTTGCTCTCACAGACATTTTATCAAGACAATTTGGAAGCAATCTGTGTTATTTGCAAGCTAGAAAAAAGAATTTCCATTTTATTTTGGGAGCATGACTGTTCCAAATAATTGTTTTTTGAGGGTTTTTTTGTGCAGGTTTTTTTTTTTAAATTATTATTAATTATTTTTATTTATTTTTTCAGAAATGCTCCAATAACATCATATTTCTCCAGGGTTTTCAGACCAGAGCTGTGCCCAGAGTTGCTCCAACAGAGCCCATCTCACTGCTGGCTGGGGAAGACACTTTTGGTTCCCAGCATCAGCTCTGCAGTTTGGGGGCCCCAAGGAGCACCCATTCCTGTTTCCCTTGGGGCAGGACCAAAACCCTCCAGCTCTCTGGAAGTGCTGGATAAGAACCTCTTCTCCTCCCTTTCCTACAGCCTGTGGGTTTGTGCAGGGGTGGTGACCCAGGGGTGGTAGACCCAGCTGAGCCAAAAATGGTCATTTTGGGCTATTTTTGAAAAAGGAGACAATGTCCTGTGTTTCACCCCCAAAACTTGAGAAAGTCTTGATCCCAGGCTGCTCTGAGATAGCTGCAAGGTTCTCAGAGAGGTTGCAAATCATCCTTCCTGCTCAAACTCCTTGGAGAGAGGCACAGCTGCCGTCCCACAACGAGGAAGCGTTGACTCCGAACCCTGCTGATGGCGTTCCTTTGTGTCACCACAAATTCCTGCATTTCGTGGTGGCAGCCTTTGCCAGAGGGTTTTCCTGATTTCCCCTGACCCTAAAGCTTCGTTTGGGGGTCGAGGCGTCACATTTGAGATCTGGGAATGAAGTGACCGCCCACACCTGAGCGCTCGGGTTTGATCCAACCCTCCAGCTCCTTCCATGGCATCTTCGGAGATCACCTGGAAAAGCTTTTGGGATGTACAGGAGAAAAGAGACAGGTCTTCCTGGCAATTAAAAAAAAAAAACCCAAAAAACCCAGGGAACCAAACAGAATAGAGTCACCAGGACTTTTTGCTTCTCCAAAAAGTTTTCAGTGTCCCGTTTTCCAGGCTGCCGATGTGTCCGTTCCCGGCTGGAGGGACATTTCCAACACTAGATGGAGCAGTGACCCTAGACATGAAGGAACAAAAATACCCTGCTCGAATTTCATCCACTCCCTCCTTGCCTTCCATCTCGGCCCCGGAGGGAATTTGGGGCACGACAGCTCTTTTCCAGCATTCAGACAGGTCGCCACCCCTCGGTGGATGCTCAGTGTCCTGCGCTGGGGACCGTCCTTCGATGACCTGCCCGGCCCCGAGGGATTAAGGTCTGGCTGCCGGGGGGCATCGCCCATCCCGGGAGCTGGGGCAGGGATCAGGGGGATCAGACTCCGGGTCATTTCCTTGTTGCCTTAACACGGGCGTTTCCCCCTCGGCCGCACAAAAGCAGAAGGTCAAAGGTTGGGGATTAGAAGGTGATGGACGGGAGTTTGGGGCCGGAACACGGAGCGGTCAGTCCGGGCTGTCCGGCGGCGGCTGCCGTCCTGTTTTATGGACGAGCTGCAAAGAGGTGTTGGGGTTTCTCCGGGGATGAGGGGGATCCTTGGATCTCTCATCCAAGCCCACTGTGGTGGCACAGGGCTGCTCTGGCTCGTCCCCACCTGCCACGGGTGCTCTGAACAGGAGCAGGAAACACCTTTGCATGTTCCTCCTTCCCTGACAGATTCCCCATCCCTCATCCATGTGGGATATCTGCGTTTGGACCTAATGGGATAAATTTAGGCATCAAAGTGCTTTTCACTGTGATTTGAGGGGACATCCATGCTGTGGTCCCTCAGCCCTGGTTATGTCTATAGGAAATGCCTTCTGGGCCAGGTGAGCAGGAGCCTCCAGAATGGAGCTTCCCACATGCTGGTGCCTCAGTTTACCTCATGATAGAATGGTTAGGGTTGGAAGAGACCTTAAGGCTCTCCTTGTTCCACCTCTGCCAAAGGCAGGGACATTTTCCACTATCCCAGGCTGCTCCAAGCCCTGTCCAGCCTGGCCTTGGACACTTCCAGGGATCCAGGGGCAGCCACAGCTTTTCTGGGCACTCTGTGCCAGTGTCTCTCAGGGCTGCTGTGCCCCGTGTGGGCTGTCCCTCACCTGGGTGGTATATCTGTGGCACGATGTGACGCTGTGAATTAGAGGAGAGCCTTCACATCAGGCTCGGTGTTGGATCCCCCCTCCTGGATTTCGGGCCCTTGGCAGCTGTGCCTGTATTCAGGTCCTGTTTGTGGCATCCCATGGAATTCTGTGGCTCAGATGGACTGTTTGGAGTCCAGAGGTGCCTGGGATCCAGAAAATGTCCAATTCCCAACCGAGGCAGCTCAGCCCAGTCCCTGCTCTTTGCTGGGTGCATCGATGTGGCTTTGAGTGGCCTTCACAGGGGGTAATTGTGGGAGCACGTCAAGCAGCAGTGAGTCCAGTGCAGGACCTTGTGTCCGCCTCCCACGCCATCCCCACGCCGGGACAAACCCACACTGAGCCCCAAGACCTCGTGCCCTCCACCCCCAGCCAAGACAGCCTCAGACTGGCCCTACAGGAGATGCTGTTGCTGCTGCTTTTTCAAGCTGGGCCTGAAAGATGTGGGTCTGGTTTCTCTGTCCTGGCCCCAGCACCTAAAAACTCCCTCTGGGGTCAAGGCACATATTGGGGTCATCCCTGGCAGGCTTCTCCATCACTCTGGGATGCCTGGGACATGGGAATCCATGCCCTAGCCAGGGCTGGTGGGAGCTTGGGCGCTCCGCTGAGGATTTCCAAAGTCCCTCCCAGTGCTGGGAAGGTGACTTAGCTCAGGAATGACCAAATTCTCAAATACCTGAGGGCCTGAGTCACTGCTGGGGAGGAAATGTGCACAAACAAGCTGCAAGCCAGGAAACTCCACGGCTGGGGTGGACAGAGGTGGCGGTCAGGGGGTTGGAATTTCGGGGCCACAGCAGCACAACCCAAAGCATCGGGTTTGGACTGATAATCACAGCACCTCGGGCTGTGCTGAGAGCTGAGCCCAGTGCAGATTTAGGCTGAACTGCTGGGGAGCACCCAGGCTGCTGGAGCCACACTGCCGGCTCTTGTTTCAGGTGTATTAACAGCATTCCCTTTGGATTTCTGCTGAGGTGAGGGGGATGAAAGCAGAGTTCATCCCATGGGGGGTGGAGAAACTGAGGCAGAGAGCATACAGGAGCTGACAGCTCGTGTTTCTGACATTTCTGAGTCCTCACTGTGATCCTTGTTTCTCTGGAGACCCGAAAATGAACAGCCCCAAATCTCAGCTGTCAGGGCTGGATCCCAACGGGGCTTTTCACATCCGACCCTTCTGAATTCCCCCTCCAGTCTGGGGTGTGAAGGCGAAGAAATTTCTCCCAGGGAAGCTGAAGCATCACCTCAGGGGATTGCAGCCCATTTTCAGGCCTGGTCACTTGTCCTGAGAATGGATGTCACCCAGTCTCTTTTGTGCCTCAGTTTCCTCTGCAAAATGAGACCAATCAAACTGTCACAGGGATGACCATTAAACTGACAGAGGAGAGTTTTAATTAGATATTGTGAAGAAATTCCTGAATATGAGGGTGATGAGGCCCTGGCACAGGGTGCCAGGGAAGCTGTGGCTGCCCCTAGATCCCTGGAAGTGTCCAAGGCCAGGATGGATGGGGCTTGGAGCAGCCTGGGGTAGTGGAAGGTGTCCCTGCCCATGGCAGGGGTTGGAGTTAATGGTCTTTAAAGTTCCTTCCAACCCAAACCATTCTGAGATATGTGCTGGTCATAATTACAGCATTCTGAAATTTTCTCTGCCAAGTATCCAGCAAAAAGAGGGAAAACCAATTTGTTGTTGGGAGGTGGGTGGAGGAGACCCGGGGATGATGGAGAACTGTGGAAGTCGATCATTACTGGTGCCTGTTGGCTGTGGGGCAAACAGGGACAACACCAAGTGCCCGTTGGTGTGGGGTGAGGCTGAGCTGCTTCTCCCCTCACTAATATTGAGTTCTTTCTATCTCTGCAAGCCCTGAGCCAGCAGGATCCCTTCATGCAGGGTGCCCAGGTGGCTGATAAAGAGCCGAGGAGTGATGGACACGCACCGAGTTTGCCTTCCTGGCTGGAGCAGCGCTTATCGCTCTGCCGGCGTTTCCCATTTTCTCTGGCGCAGCACTCCACACACAGGAGAGACATTGTCACTGTTCCATGGGGGGTGGGAAAATGGGAAAACCCCCTCCCTCCTCAGGCTGGCTCTGCCTGTGCCTCCGCTCCATAAATCAAGTGGATTTGTGCAGCGCCTCGGTCAAGTATGGGCATTAGCGCTGCGACGCGGAGTCATTCCAGCAGCGTGCACCCAGGAATGTGCCTTATCTGATTTCCCTCCTGGATTTTCTCTTTCCCCAGTCCTGCAAAGCAAGGCTCAGTCTCCCCTGCGGTGTCCCCACACCGAGACATCCCAAGGGAGCATCAGCAGGGTGCCGGTAGGATTCACTGGAATCTTCCCAGAGAGGGTGGATCCAGGAACGTTCCCCAACAGTGGGTACAGCCTCTGTCTTTTGGACGCTAAAAAATTTCCCAGCCTGGACAGGGGCCATCCCATGTCACTCAGGGAAGGGACGGAGATGACGACAGCCCTCCCAAGCAGCTGCTCTTTGAGGGTTGGAAATTCAACCCCTTCCCTTCGTGTTTCAAAACAAGGATGGAAAAATTACCCTGGGAGCTCAGATATGACCAGGTCACCTCACAAATCAATCCCCCCCAGGATTTTTGTAGATGGGGAGCTTTCCATGCTGGATTTCTTTTGAAAAAGCCTTTTTTTCCCTTCACAGGAGCGGGAGAGGGCCGGCGGCCGGGGGAAACACGCCTGGAATGTGACAAGCCTGTTCTCCTGCTTGTTTGTGTAAACGAGTTGGGTCTATTCCCTTCCTCTTCAAGTGCATGTTTTTCAGCCTCCTTGCAAAGCAAATTTACTTTCAGAGCACATGGATGCCAGCACGATGGGAGGGGGGGGGAGAGGCATGGTGGCTGGTGGTAATAATTAGTAATAGTAATTAATAATACTAATTATTGAGAATAATAAAGTGATGGGTGAATATTAAAGTGATGGGCGGTGAACAAGGGCTCCATCCAACACCACCCACCACCTTGATGCCTGTACCACTTCTCACCTGTCTCCTGTGAGAGCAGCTGGCCATCCCCAGCTGGGAATTTCTTCAGGAAGTGGTTTTCCATCAGGAAAAGCTCAGGTGCCTACAGCTGGCCTGTTTTTGGACATCCAGGTTGCAACAAAGAGCTCCTCAGCTCCTGAGTCCCGGCTGCAGCCAAGAACCGCAGAGCAGAACGCAGAGAAACTGATAATTCACTGTGAAGTTCACCTCGAAGGCTGGTGGGTGGCAGCATCCCTGATGGGTGAGGGAATTGCTCAGGTCCAGGAGCAATTCCTCAAAAAAGACTGAGGACACTCAGTCTTGGCCTTGCTGCTATCCCAGGAAGAGCATCTTTGATTTCTCCCCCCGATGTAAGGCTTTGAGGTGTCCTTGTGAGGCAGATCAGGGGCCAAAGTTCATTTGTTTTGTCCTGAGAAAGTTCCTGTCCACCCCCTCCACCGCCACCTTCAATTATAATTCAGAGCAGTTATTGATAGCAATGTAATAATAATAATAATAATAATAATAATAATGTGATGATGATGATGATGATGATGATGGTGGTGGTGATCTGTGCTCAGCTACAACATCCCTGCAAGTGTCACTCTCCCAGGAGATGCCAGGAAGTGCCTGGGGACTGAGCCCCACTCAAGCGATGTGCAAAACCCCCAAAACATCCCCTCTCACTCACCACCCTGGTCACCAGGAGGGACAAGCAAGGTTTGGGAGTTTTATCCACTAAAACAGTGCCTGGAGCAGGGAACTGGGTTTTGCAGAGTGATGCTGGGCATGGTAAGGAGCTGTGGACCTCCTGTGCTCCTCACTCACCTCTCATACGTGACTGGACATTTCAGATAAAATCCATGGACATCCCCCGTGTCTTCCCTGCTCCCAGGGCAGCCAGCCAGCCCTATTTCTCCTCTTTCCCTGTCATTGCTGGCTGTCAAACCGGCTTCTTGCTGCTGGGCAGGCTGGCAAACAGCCTTGGCATCGCCTTATCGCGTCCTCCCGAGCAGCATTTGAGCTGAAGCTCTGCAGGTGAGGACAGACATGTGAAAAAACACCTCCAGCCTCTCCAAACAGTGCGAGGAGGGGGAATCTGAGACTGTCAGAGGCAGCTTGAATGTGGAAATTTGGAGTAGAAGCCTCATCCCTTGTGTCCAGACCCCACGGACCACCTGTGAGTATTTTCCATGGCCACCTTAACCCTGACTTCCCTCTGGGCATGGGCTGAGCAGGGCAGTCACCTTCTCCTGCTCTCCCTTTGGATCCTACAGATTTTCCTGGATCCAAACTCTGCTTGCAGCATCATCAGCTTCACTTCATGTGCACTGTCTGGCCTTTCCCACTCCTTGAATTGGTTTTTTTGATAGGATCTGGAAAAATTCCTCTCCATAACCACAATGCTGATGGGGTTTGTCAGCACCACAAACTCTCTATGTCCTGACACTGCTGGGATGGACCCGGCACAGTCCCTGGGAACACCTGTGGTGCCTGGTGGTCATCAGGGCTGCAAGGCCAAGGGGACAGGTTGTGTCCTCCTCTGCGAAACCAGCTGGGACCATCCCCACCTTTCCTCCATGAAAAAAGATGACTCATGGCCCTTAGGGCTTCCTGAGGAAATTTGGGCACAAAGAGACTGAGGGCTGGGTATTTGGGAATATCACTGATTTTGTGAGGAAGGGTTGAATTCTGACCTCTTCAGGTGCCCAAATCCCAGAAGTTTCCTGCGAGCTGATGTTTGAGTCCAATTTTGGCTTGGGTTGGGCCTCTTTTGGTTCCTGTGGAAGTGCTGGATGTGCTTGGCGTAGCCCTGGCCAGCAAGATCCTAGCATAAACTTCCTTTAGTGCAATTCCCGAGCTTGAATCCACTGGCCCTTGAGGAAAGACCGTCCTGTCTGGTTTTACATCTGCAGCTCTCTCCCTCCTCAATGCCGATGCCTTCCCAAGGCAACCCTGTTCCACCAAATCTGAGACGTTCCCATTTGAGCACCTGTCATGATCAACTCAATGCCAACCCTGTTCCACCAAATCTGAGATGTTCCCATTTGAGCACCTGTCGTGATCAACTGAGGCACCTTCTCAATGCCAACCCTGTTCCACCAAATCTGAGACGTTCCCATTTGAGCACCTGTCGTGATCACCTGAGGCACCTTCTCAAAGCCAACCCATCCCACCAAATCTCCCTCTTGGAGATGTTCCCATCTTGGGCAGCAGTGCTCCAACGTGGTCCTCTAAGCCCTTGAACAACACAGGATTGGCTAATTCTGGGTTGGGCCCTTTCGTCATGCGGCGTTTGGTTTCTCCACTGCAATTCCCCGGGTTTGAACGGACTCCTGTCCACTCCAGGCCTCTCCATCTGCCAAGCGATGCTGTGGAGCATGTCAGGTGTCGAGTTCTGTGTCGGGACACGTCCCAGGCGCTGAGCTCCGAATGCCACGTGAAGATCGGGAACGTTTTTGTGGCAAGCTGCCATCTTCCCCCGGATCGTTTTCCTCTTGAGTGACAAAGCTGGCTCTGAGATGCCTCTAATGCTTTGCAGCGCTGTGGCTTCTCTCGTGCGATCGTCTCCGGCATTGTCTAATTACGGCCCTCCCTGGAGCAAAATGGGGCTATTCCTGGCGTTTTCAGCGTGCTTGTGTTCGTGTTGTATGGAGCCAATCCAAGCAGATGGATAATCCCAAACGCTGGTGGTGCTTCAGTCTGCCTCTTCGCAGGCTGCTGCCTCCTCGGGTGAGGGTCAGGAAGGAAGTTTGAAGGTGGGGCAGAGGTTTTTCAACAGGTCGTTGCTCAGGAGCTCAGGTCCTTGTGGAAAAACGTCCCTCAGATTGAATTCTCTGAGGTTTAAGTGCCTGGACAAAGCCCAGCATCTTCGCTCTTTCCTCTGGGTTCTCAAACACCGGGTGCCTGAGAAGACATTTTGTATGAACACCTCAATTTGGGGGGTCTTAATTTGTCGGCTGACTTTCCTTCCTAACATTAGTTTTATTAACTTATGAAACAAAAAAACCACTCCAAAAATTGTCCAAAACACCAACTCACACCTCAGCTGCAATTAGTAGTGGTGGGACCACGCTCCAGGGCCTCATTAGAACTTCTGTCCTCGTTTGCTTCTCACACAAACCCAGCCTGGCTTGTGGGCTCCATGTGGGGTGGGAAATATCACACCAGCTCTGTGGCCTGGATCCCACTTGGGATTTCAACCTCACTCCTGAAGCTGTCACCCGACAAAGTTACTTAGACTTTAAACCAGTTGTTGATTTTTCCCCCTCCTTTTTTTTTCCTTCCCCACCCCTTTTGGCCAATACACTTGGATGATTTTCTGGTGCAGATCTGCCGGATTAAGTCAGAGTGCCAAGAAAGAAATGCTCTGCATTAAAATAAATAAAAAATGTGCCAGCAAATCCAGCCCTAAGTACTGTTTAAGGGCTTCTGAAAAAGCTTCTTTGACACTGGCAGGGCCACCCAGGCTCCTGTTCCTGTGTCCCCTGCTCCAGTCCCTTGGGAATATCCTGCACAAGGATGAGGATGGGGTTTTATTCCCATCCATTTCAGGGCCCTGTGGGTTGTGTGGGGTTCAATAGGTTCCTTCCAGCTTTAATGGGGTGAGAAATTTTTATAATAGTAGGATTTTTCCCATTCCTCAGCAAGGTGAGCTCCAGGCCACCAAGAAAAGGACAAAGAGCAGCCCTGTGGGAGGATCACTGGTGGATCAGCCCTTCCTAAGGTCACAGATCCAAGTTCAACCTTCTCCTTCCCTCTGCCTTGCCCTTATCATAAAATCCTCAAGGAAGGGAGTGATTTGATGGTGCAGCTATTTAATTACTCATTAGAGCGGGTATGAACTGCTCTTGAGATGGACATTTCTCCTTTGCTTTTAATCAGAAATTCTGGAACAAAAGAATGTTTCCTGGCAAGTTTGGTGGGAGATGGGCTGTGCCTAAGAAAGTTTTATTAATTTACGAAATAAAAAACACTCCAGAAATTGTCCAAAACACTAATTCACACTCAGCTGCTCTGAATAGCATTTTTGGTGGCCTAAGTTGGGTGATAATTTTATCCTGGTAAGCCCAAGTGGAACAAACTAGCTAAATAGTACAAAAATATTGCGAAAAGCCTTTTTTCCTTATGGATTTCTGCAAGTAAATGTTTGGTTTAGCCCATGGCAAAATGTTTCAGTTGTGACCTCTGCTGGAGACTTGAGTGGGACAATTGAGGACAAAAAGTGAAATAGGCGATAGGAACTTCTTCCAAAGAAATCTTAAAATACGAGAGGAGAAGGAGTGAAGTATCACCTGTGGAAAATTTGGTTGCCCTCTCTGAAATACGGTCAAGATAAGGATGAGAAATTCAGGTTGTTCTAATCATTGCTGGTAAATTACTTTTTTTGAATTCAATTCTGTAATTGAAAAGATGCTGGTTTTAGGTGCACCATCAAAGTTGAGTTTAGCGACCTCTCCCAAGGCAAGTCCAAATGAGAGCAGCCAGAGGGCCCCAAAGAGGGATACAAAAATCCATGGCTGTGCTCAGAAACACAATTTGATCATTCTGAGCCCCAGTTTCCCACTCACTAAAAGTGCCAGGAGCAGTTTCAAAGCTCCTCAGCTATTCTGAACTGCAAAATAAATACCACTGGTTTAGAGAAAAAACCTCAGGAGGGTTTTCTCCCTACTAATTATTTTCACTGTTTCTTCCACTCTTTTTTTCCCGGGGAATATGGTTTCAACATTACCAAGCACCACATGATTCTTGGGGTTCCTGATGTTTCTCGTTTTGCTGTTCCAACATCTGGCCACCTGAAATTTTGGAGAAATCATGACTTTCCTCTTGAGGAACCAGCAGGTTTTACCTCATGGAGAAGCACAACGGATCTTGGAAAAGCTACAGATTCAGAATGGACCAAAAGAAAAGGGGCTGGGTCCAAAGTCTAGAGGGCTAAAACGACCACACGTGTTTGGAATCCTCGTGGATCCCAACCTGCTCATCCCTCTTGGAGCTCCGCTGCTTGACAGCTGATGGATATTTGAGTTTCCAGCCCCGTGCTGCTGAGATTGGTTAAAGCAACACAAGCTGATAATTAGTAAAAAATTATCACACTGCCAGGAAGAGAAAAAAATAGGGAAAAAAATGGTGTGACTGAAGCTCCCAGCTTGTGCCTGGCGTGTTTTCCCTTTGGCAGCGCATCTTTGGGCTCGAGGAGAGGCCCTCAGAGAGCTGCTGAGTGCCCTTCATGGTCAGGACTCTAATTAGCCACTTGTCTCTCCCTGCAGGCATCTGGATGTGCTTCCCCAGCGCCGTGCATCCCTCGAGAGGGCACGGAGGGGAGGCTGGCAGCCTCCTGCACAATTTGCTCCAGCTTAGGAGGGAGCAGAGCTGGCCTGTCTTGTTCTCCTCCTTTCCCTCCCTCCTTTTGTTTTGCTTCGTGACGAGCTGCTGAGCGTGTGAAGTGATGTGAATTGGTTTGATTTAATTAATCCCTTTAAGAAATATAGATCTGGTGTTGGTACATTTCGCCTCCGTCTCGCTCGACAGATTGTTGGCTCCGCACTCCGGCGGGATTGGGAGCCGGCAAGCTCCAGCTGCTGGCAGGGCTGCCTCCCGTTTTCCCCCAGCCAGGAATTCATGATATAATCCGGCTTTTCCCAGTGATTGTCTTCATGGGGACAACACTGATTTCCTGGCTTTGCACACCAGTTGTGGATCAGCATCCTGGGCGTGCTGCAGCCCCTCATCCCAGCCCTCCAGGAGAGGATGGACAAGCCAACACGGACATTCCCGTGGGAGCAGGGCTCTGTCCAACAGCCAGCGTGGGTCTCTGATCACTCCTCTGAATTTTCCAGCCAGGACACAGGTCAAGGACGAGGGATCTGGGTGTTCTTACTCACAAAGCAAATTATTACCCAGGTTGAACAACTGGCACCTGCCCAAGAGGGGAAAGAATTAGAAAACGTTCTGCAGAGATTCTGCCTGTCTGGTGCTGGGACCTTATCAGGGCTGGACGATGTTGAGGAAGGATGTTTGTCCAGTCAGACACTTGCTGTTGAAGAGATTTCTCCTCCACCAACCAGAAAAGCCCACACTTATGTGGAGAGCTTCCTCCTCGGCTGTGGCAAATGTACTTGAGGCCATGTACCTGAGCCCAGCCCTGAAAGCAACCACTGTGCTAAAGTGTTTGCTCGGCCTCAGAAATGTTGAAGAGAGGGAATTTCTCTTTAGGAAGCTCGAAGATGTTGGTTTTGAGTTCACTCTGTGCCTGGTCCAAAGCTTCTTGAAGTCAATGCAGAGTTATCGTGTACTTGGGATCAGGCTCTGAGCCCACAGACTCATACCTGAGCAGGAAAATAGAATATAGCAGATATCTCCAAGTGAAAAATTATCTTGTTTCCAAAATGCCACCCTAAAATGCCAGTCATTGGAGATCCTCTCCCTGCTGGGCACCAGAGAGGTCACCCTTCTGAATCTCCATCTGCATCAATGTGCAGTTTGCTTTTGAAACCTGCTGGAATCTTGTTCCCTGTTCCCCAGGGCAACCACACACCTCAGGCAAAGCCTGGTTTTGTAAAAAAATTATTCCTTTATTATCTTTTCCACAGGTACATAGGTGTTTTACCTGTTCCTGTAAAGCTTTGGAAGGTTTTGTTTGAAGTGATTAATGTGTCTTTCTTCTCCAGCTCTGTAGGGAATGAAGCTGGTGAAGTGAAGGTTGGTGTCTGGCCAGGATGGAAGAAAAATCATCTGCTGAAGGGCTTTGGAGTCCTTCTTAGGGGGGTTTTCCTCTCTTACAGCAGCCCTAGACTCACAGAATCATAATTTGGGTGGGAAGAGACCTTAAAGACCATCTCGTTCCAACCCTGCCATGGGTCTCATTCCAACACCTTCCACTATCCAAGGTTGCTTCAAGCCCCATCCAGCCTGGCCTTGGACGCTTGCAGGGGAGGGGAATGATGGAGATGGGATTTCTCAGGCTCAGAATATCAGCTGCTATAGAAAACGTCCTTCAATTGTGCCATTTTTGGACTGAAAGGGGTTTTTTGGCTGAAGAGATCCAGCTGAAACCACCTGCTTTGTGCAGGTATCCCAGGGACTTACCCCTATTCCATTCACCTATGGAAAACCATCCACTACCACATTGCTGCTGCTTTTCTGATACCTTCATGCTCTTCATGCTCTTTCCTTCCCTCTTTAAGGCTGGCTGGGGTGTAGTAGCCATTCCCTGGGCTACTACAGGCTGCTCCAGGGGCTGCTCATCCCCTTCGAGCTCCCTCGCCCACAGTATCCAACCCCACATTCCTGCAGGGCAGCCTGACACCTTGGGCTCTCCCAGGCCAGCAGTGGAAAAGAAAATTCTCCTTCTAGGCACGTTTGAAAGAAGGCATCGACGAAGAATTTCCAGTGGAAAAATACCAAACTCTTGTACTTGACTGAGAAACAAAATAGATTGCAACAGTGCTTTCCTCCGGGAGGAATTTTCCTACCTGGGGGCGCTGAGGGGGGAGAAAGGGCTTGAACCGACAGGTATGAGGCTAAAAAAAATTGTCAGGTCCTTCTTTTGCACAAGCAAAAGGGGAGGTTGGTGGCAGAGCATCCCTCCTGTGTCACTGTCTGCACCACGGACAGCGCGAAGAATAACGACACAAAGTCCAAGTTTAGGAGAAATAATCCTTATTTAATTAATTATAAATCAGTATATATAACTTGGGTCGCCAGTATGGCATAAGATCATTGGTCACTGATCATCCCCCTCTGAATGATTGGTGGAGGCTACAAAACATTCATTTTAGAGTATTTTCTTCGGTATACCATAAAAACCCCGCTGCTGAATAACAGCAGGTGAAAGATAAAGTTAGCTTACGGAACCCGTAGCAATGTTTTTCGTAGTTTCTGTGAGAAACACAGAGCTCTCACAAAATGCTACAGGCAGCTGGAAAATTTCTCTGCTAAAGCCTTTCAGCATCCATACTCCTGCGTCTGCTGTGCACCAGGGATCGTTGCCTTGGACGCCTCGCAGTGTTTTCCTTGTGGAGCTGGATGGATGCGTCCCACCAGGAAAGAAAGGCCTGGAATACATTGTGTTCCACCACAGTGTACATACATCCATACACACACATATATTATATATTTGTACATATTCAGGGCCATGAAGGTGCTCCGAGGGCTGGAGCATCTCTCCTATAAGGGAAAGCTGTGAGAGTTGGGGTTGTTCCACCCGGAGAAGGGAAGGCTCCAGGGAGAGCTCAGAGCCCCTTGCAGGGCCTAAAGGGGCTCCAGGAGAGCTGGAGAGGGACTGGGGACAAGGGATGGAGGGACAGGACACAGGGAATGGCTTCCCACTGCCAGAGGGCAGGGATAGATGGGATATTGGGAAGGAATTTTTCCCTGTGAGGGTGAGAAGGCCCTGGCACATGTTGCCCAGAGCAGCTGTGGCTGCCCCTGGATCCTTGGAAGTGTCCAAGGCCAGGTTGGACGGGGCTTGGAGAAACCTGGAATAGTGGTAGGTGTCAGTGTCCATGGCAGGGGGTGGAACTGGATCATCTTTGAGGTCCTTTCCAACCCAAACCATTCTGGGATTCTGTGATCCTATGAATTTGCTGCATATCGTTATTTAATGTGTATCTAATTTCATAGAATCATGGAACAGTTGAGGCTGGCAGGGATCTCTGGAGATCACTCTGCTCAAGCAGGGTAACCTAGAACAGGTTGCCCAGGACCATGTCCCATTGGATTTTGTCTGCCTCCAAGGATGGAAGCTCCACAGCTTCTCTGGGCAAGCCCGTCCTCTGATTGACCACCCTCACAGTGAAAAAGCTTCTTCTTACATTTAAATGGGATTTCTTAATTATCTCTCTCAATTTATGTCTTGCTAATTATTTTATTTTGAAGGCTCACCAGGATCTTTGAAATGAGCTCCCTTTCCAGTGCTCCTTCATGTTCCTGAGTCTTCCAGCCTAAGGCCCAAATTCAGGTCCAAATTCAGACTCCAGCTCTCTGGGGGTGATGTGGAGGCCTCACCCTGCCCTGGGGATGGTCCCACCTGACCCACCCTGTTTGATGGGGAACAGGGAATACGCTGGGCCACCTTTCCAACACCTCCAACCCCACCTCCCCCTGCCCAAACATCCCACCAGCCACTGCTGTGTCCGAAGCAGGTGCTGGGACACGGCCTGAAATCGCCTTCCCAGTGCTAAGAAGGGGACAGGGGCTCTTCTGGTGCCTCCCTAAGGCCCCCTGAGCAGCAGGATCTGGCCCCGGGGCTGACAATGGGCTGCTTGTTGGGCTGAGGCGCTCGGCAGGACCCCGAGGTAAAGGGGAGACTCCCTTTTACTGCTTCTTGCTTAATAACAGGCTTGAGGATATTAATTACCTTAATTAGGGCTGGCCAAACCTGTTTGGCTTGGAGCAGGGAGTCGGTGGGACCAGCTCTCTCAGCTCTTTCCTGCTCTCAGGTCTCGTGATGTTCCCCTAAGAGCGAGACCTGTCCTATTTCAAAGGTAATTAAAAGGCTTTTGAGAGGCTCCGAAAATCCTGAAGATTTCCAAGCCCAGAGCCCTCCTTCCGTATGGGGTTGTGCTGCATAAACAGCCAGAAAAGTGGCTTTTCCTCCCCAAAATAGAACCAGATGTTTTTAGTAACTCAGGGAAGCACTGGGCACCTTCCCGACCACGAGCACAAGACACCACCAATGCAAAAAACAAATCATTCTCAGGATCATAAATCCTCTCTGGAAATGTGGAGGGCGGGTTTGCAGGTGAAGAGCCCCATCCACTTGTGAGGCTGGAGGCGACTCAGTCCCCCCTGCCCAGCTGGCAGTGCAGGCAAAGCCTCCTGCCTCGGTTTCCCGGATGGAAAATGCGCCATGTGCCACCCTGTTATCACTTTTCCTGGCACATGGGTAATATTTATCCGGGGTCTGGTGACTCCTCTGCTCTGATTTTGCCCAGAGAAGTGACCTTGTGGTGAATGCCACATCAGTGGCCGTGGGTTCCCAGAGCTGTGCGGCTTCTCCTGGATTTCCCTGCTTCTTGTCCCTCCCCAGAGCGGGTGGTGGTTGCTGGTGACCTCTTGTCGTAGTTCAACTCTCTCTTCCCCTTTGGCTGCAGCTCACCTCGGGCTGACCTCCAAACACTGATTTACGCATTTGTGGGTCATGCTCTGCCCGTGGCTGAGGGAGGACACTGCTGTGGTCAGTCTAAAATTCACCTTGCAGGAAAGCGGGGCTGTCTGGGAGCACAATCCAGGCAATATTTGCAGCCTCTGATGGCAAGTCACAACAGGGTTACAGGTCCCTGACACCCTCTCTAGCCCCCAAAGGTGACAGAGCCCACACCAGACACCTCCAGAGCTCGTCATGTTTGAATAACTGTTTGAATAACAACCTTGTCTCTCTTTCTCTTCATCCTGTGCTGTCCCATCTGTGCTCATCAGCTCCAAATCTTCCATTTCCTGCTGAAAAAATGAGGACATGCCACGGGCCAACCCCGTAAAGCTGTCACAGAGCAGGCACTGGCCAGATGAAGGCATCTCAGCAAAGTGATTGGACTCCCACCTCCTCTTGCCTCTGTGTTCAGGGAAGAACTTCCTCCAGAAGGACACTTGGAACTCCTAAGATGGAGTTTTGCCCTGACTCAGCTGCCAGAGGCACCTGATCATTTTTCCATTCTTCTGAAGGCTCTTAAAGATATTTCTTCTCTGGTTATGGCAGCTGGGATCCTTCGTGCCTCACTGTGCGTGTGATCAACACAAAGTGAGACTTGAGCTAAAGAAAACTATGCCACTTCCCTCCAGTGATAATTATCTTCTTTTTCTTCTTTTTCTTTTTCTTTTTCTTTTTCTTTTTCTTTTTCTTTTTCTTTTTCTTTTTCTTTTTCTTTTTCTTTTTCTTTTTATTTTTCTTTTTCTTTTTCTTTTTCTTTTTCTTTCTTTTTCTTTTTCCTTTTTCTTTTCTTTTCTTTTCCTTTTTTCTTTTTCTTTTTCTTTTTATTTTTCTTTTTCTTTTTCCTTTTCTTTTTCTTTCTTTTTCTCTTTCCTTTTTCTTTTCTTTTCTTTTCCTTTTTTCTTTTTTCTTTTTTTTCTGTTTTCCGTTTTCTTTTTTCTTTTTATCTTTTTTATTTTTTCCTTTTTCTCCACTTTTTCTTTTACTCTGTCTTCTTTCTTCATTTTCTTTCTCTTCTTTCTTCTTTCTTCTTTCTTCTTTCTTCTTTCTTCTTTCTTCTTTCTCTTCTTTCTTCTAATTTTGTTTATTTTACCTTCATTTTTCTTCCTTTTTCTTTTTCTTCACCAGGCCTGCTCTCCTTCACGCTTCTGAAACCCCTGCAGGTTGATTTCTTGTCCATCTGTGTGCAAGGGACTGAAAACCTGTGGACAGTGGTGCAAAGAGAAAACAGCCCACGGAGGTTATGAACCAGAAAGAGTCATTTTGGCATGAAATGCTGTGAGCTCAGCTGAGGGCCTTGTTCTCTGATTGTTAGGGTCCAGTTGACACCTTGCAGGATCTCCAAAGACCATCCCAGCTGGAGATGCTCACACACATCAGTTTTGCCTCCTCCATGGATGAACCTGCTCCACTGCCCAGCTGCTCCCTCCCTCCAGGCCACGGGTCCCTGGCTTTTCTCTTTGGCCTCTCCTGGATCCCAGCTCCAGACACGGCCCCAGGCTGCCCAACATTGCCAAGGGCAGAGCCTGCAGCGGGGTTTGGGGGATCTCCCTGCTGCTGGACCTCATCCAGGCTGGCCCCAGCTCCTCTGTCACGTTT
The DNA here is from genome assembly GCA_014706295.1 of Lycocorax pyrrhopterus obiensis. NCBI lineage: Eukaryota > Metazoa > Chordata > Aves > Passeriformes > Paradisaeidae > Lycocorax > Lycocorax pyrrhopterus. Next base: position 2,418,662 of record JACSVZ010000002.1, on the reverse strand, counting down.
TGTCCTTAACATTGAATTGAAGACTCTTCTACGCACACTCGATCGTAGATTTTTCTCAACCCACCTCTTCACCTCCAACAAACTCCCTGAGCCTCTGAGTTGGGGGGAGGCTTCCCAGATCTCAAAAAACACAGTGCAGCTTCTTCCCTCTGTCCTGGTGCTTTAGCAGGAACTCCAGCCTCTTCCAGGAAATGTGTCCCGTGTTTCGCCTTACCTTAGGAGCAAAAAATTGTTGCTTAAGCAAGTTTCAGGCATCCCAGCCTGTGACCTTTCTGTAACTGTTTGAATGAATGTATTGACTTGTTCTGTGAATTATGAACTCATTTAACCCTTTAGTGACTCCGCAGTGCTTGGCAAGAAGGGTTCAGATCCAGGGAATATCTAATGTCCCAAAGTCTCTTTGAGCTTATGGGAATGAGGAGCTTAATCCTTGTTCCAGATCTAGCTCAAAATGCCCTTTCCAGGGGCAAGCCCTACCCTCTCTTTTACAAAACGCTTTCCTGACTCTCAGTCTGTGAGAAATAAATGTGCTGTGCCTTTAATCTTAACCCTACTAAGGTTTTCTTCTTTAAAAAAACACACACAACCCCAGCCGACTGCACTCCAGCCAACACCTGTATTGCCACTGAAAGGCCTTTTGCTAATATATTTTTCCCCCCTGTTCTTCTTGATCACACCTGTCTAGCTTTGGGCAAAATAAAATATTCACATAGCTGCCAGAAGTAAAGTTCTTTCCTGGCTTGAGCTACTGTGTGTGAAGATCTCCAAAGAAATGTCAGATCACTTTATTGAATCCTACTGAAAACTTGTTTGACAGTAACATGCAGAAAGGATCAGGACCTCTCCGTAATTGCCAGTGGGTTGAAAAGAGCGTTTGTTTTGAAGGCTTAAAAAATGTGGGGCTTTTTTCTTTCTCTTTTTTTTTCTTTTTCTTTTTTTTTTTTTTTTTTTTTTTGTTTTGTTTTGTTTTGTTTTTAAATTCTATTCGGGATGAAATTTGAATGCATTAAAAACACACTGCTGGGGGTATTTGCATAGATGCATGAACACACGCTGCCTGCACACGAACACACGGGGAGGGCTGGATCTGCAGCTGGATTGGAGCCACTTCCATCGCTGCCAGAGCCCAGCCAGCAGCAGCTACGGGCTCAGCAGATTAAAATATGCAATTTTTCAGGTGCTCTGAGCTTCACACGGAGGTAAAAAGCACTTTTTTCCTTTATGCAAAGGACTTTTGCCCTCGCGAAGTCCTGAGTGTGAGCAGGTCAGAGCTGCTTCAGAGAGGTGAATTCCACCCTCTGCACACTCTGTCTCACAGCCCCGTCCTCCCCTGAGTGGGAACAAATACCTATTGTAGTGGGGGAAATAATTAGGAGCAGGTGAAAGCCTATTTTAAATGATCCTCTGACCAAACTGATATTTAATTTACAATAGGAGTCGTTGCCTCTCCAGGTCCTCGCCAGCTGCTCCCAGATGTTAATTGTGGCTTGTCATTCTGCTGTGTGAAATTCGTGTTCCTCTGAGCGAGACCCAGTGCTGAGCTCTGCCTTGGCTTTCCTCTGTAATTATTCTTTAATTTTGAAAGGAATAACCTGGGATTGTTAATATGATTAAGTTCAGGGAACCCCAATTCTATCTGAGCTTCCCATATAGCTTTAGTCTGAGCTAGCCTGTGTCTGTAGACTACCAGACCTCAAGCTCTGGTTTCTGGGAACACTCAGACCCCAGCTCTGGGTTTCTTTTCCCCAAAGGCTGTTGTTCCTGTTAGCCCCAGACAAAGCTGCATCCTCAGAGACGGACTCTTGCTTTGAGGTCTGAGTTTTCTGTTCTTTAGGCTTCCCCAAGTCCTCAGGTGATGCCACATCTGGGGTTTTGCAGATTCAAACCCTGGCCCCCAACCTTCTGCTGTCCCAACTCTTCTGTGGTCGTTTCCCTGCTAAATGGCACCCCAGGTATCATGGGTTTTTGGGACACCTGAAGCCACCGGTGGCACCGACTCAGAGAAATCTCAGCCTCCTTGGCTTGGACTGAAGTGCAGCAGGTTCAGCAAGGATGGTGTTCACCTCACCTGCCTTTAGATGGCCGCAGGGCTGGGCTGGCAGTCTGGAATGGCCACCTGCCCTTTGTTGCCCATAAAAACAAGCAGGAAGACTTTGAGGAAAGGTTCAGCCTAAAGAGACGTCGGAGAAGTTGCCGCCTTCTCTGGATGTTCGAAGTTAAGAGGGTTGGACCGTTCCCAAGGTCTTTATCTCCAAGTGGACTTGGTTTTTACAGTGAACACAGCAGCTGGGCTGTATTTGTGTTCTTAGAATCACGGAATATCCTGAGCTAGGAGGGACCACAAGGGTGATCAAGTCCAACTCTTGGTGGAGCCAAAGTGGCGGAGTGGCTGAACGTGGTGTGCACTGTACACGTGGACATTTATCAGAGCAAATTTGGCATTGTCAGCTGCACCTTTGGGGCCCAAATAAACCTTCCTGAGCTGCAAAACACAACAGCCCGAGGCAAAGGAGCTTTGCCAAGGTCACAGAAGGAGCCAGACCCGTGACAGGACAGAATTGAAGGAGAAGAGCTGGTGAGGGCGATATTTCCAGCCTGGAGACATCAGCATCACAATGTGTGGTTGCTGGTGGGGGTGATATTTACTGCCCAGCTCCTCTGGACATCCCATTTCCCAGCTGGAGGAATGACCTTGGCTTCCTTGGCTTATCAGCAGGAGCCCTACAGCTAGCCAATATCCTAAGCAAAGTCCACTCATAAAACCAGCATGAGATCATCCAGGGATTGACCCTAGGAGAGACTCCACGCAGTGCTGGTGATTTTGAACATGTCCTGTGTCCAAAAAACTCGTGGAGTCACCATCCTGCTGCAGGGATTGATTGGGAAGGCCAGTGTGCCCCTCACCTCCCACCCCGTGCTAGTGACAAAAGGCTGGTTTGGCACTGGAATCCCTCATCTATTTAATTTTTATTTTTCACACCTGCAGCTAAGGAAGGGGAGGTGAGGGACGGCTCAGCAAGCTTCTCCTGGTGGTGAAGAGCCTGGAGTTTGCAATGTCCCATAGCAAGAGAGATCTTTTCGTGTGGATTTGGGAGCCTTGGATGAGAGGAAGCTGCATGAATTAGAAGCAGGTCCTCCAGCATGGCTGACCTGAGTGACAAGAAGAATTCCAGACCAGTTCTGCCCACATAAAGCTCGCCTAAAACTACCCAGTTTAACAACCTTGGCAGGGCTGTAAAACCTTTTCAGTGCCAGTCTTGCGAGAGAGGCTTAAAAAGCTTTTGTTCAAGGACGTCCAGAGTCATTGGAGGAGCTGGGAGCACCTGATACCACCCAAAATTTGCTCTTTTGGGTGGTACCTCCCTTGTTTAGCAGGTAGAGCTTTCTGCCGAGCCCTCCTGCAGCACAGTGCTGGTGTCTGCTGGATTTCATCCACAGAGACACCTGCACGAACACTGAGTTCTGCCTGGGAGTGCAGCCTGGGGGCCGTGCCGGAGCGGGCAGCATCCCACGCCCTGGTGTGCTCCTGCCCAGGGGGGTGTCCTCCTGCATGGAGCTCTGCCACCGCCTCCCTGCTCCACATGAACCCTGCAGAGCCTCTGCTGTCGAGTCAGGCTGTTGGAAACCCTCTCCAGGGTCTTGTTTGCCCCTCACAGCTGTCCATCCGTGCGTGAATATCCCCGTCCGTGAATGCCCGTGGATACGTGGGCTCTGCGTCCCGCGTCAGAGACTCACAGCCACCACAGCTGCAGGTCCAGCTTCAGCAAGGGGAAACGAGGAAACCGAGTTGTGTTTATTTTTGTGCTACACTAGGGTGAAACTCATGCCCTGATCTCTCCTGATGCCTTAGGTTTTAACTTTTATGTTTTTCAAATCCTGCACTGCCCAGTGTGTAACTCTGAAGTTCCTTGTGGCCTGTTCATTTCTGGTCTCTGGTGCTGGGCAGACATAACAAAGCCTCTCCGGGCCTGCTCTCCAAGGACACCCAGACCTTCCTAGGCCCAAAAAGTATAAACCAAAAGCCTTTGAGAGGGGGGCAAGCGGAGGGGAACTACATCATTAAACTGAAGCTTTAATTGGAGAATTAACCCTGATATGCAAATGAACCAAACCTATCAAAGTGTGAAGTACTCGTGACCTTGGGGTCATCCACCTTGGGGTCCATCTTGGCAGCAGCCTCTGGCTCCCCAGGGGTACCTTTGAAGGCCCTTCAAATAAATACTTGCCTTATTCCCTTACTCCTGTCTAGTCTCTCTTTCTAGGAGGCTTCTTCAGGCATCACTCCCACCTTCCTGAAACCTGGAATCTCCATCCCCTTGGAGAGGGACAGACCTCTCCAAGGCAAGTCTGAACCAGGGGTGGCCCAAATTGCCAACTGGGATAAGATTTGCTCAGAAACTTCATCCTTCAGATGAATCCTGGTGTAAAATCAGTCTGATCGTATGTATCCTCTTCTTTAGAGGAACAAACCCAGGGGATATCGAAGCTGGATCTACAGGTAGCTCTGTAAAAATAGGGAAAAAATCAATCAGGACTTAAAATCTCCAGTCTGCTCTGACACTGGGGATCCAACACTCACGGAATTTCAAACCAGCACCTCCAGCAGGTCCCTGAACAGGCGTGCGACCTGCACCAGGTGCTTTTGTCTCCCAAACAGTTCCCATGCAGCCCTTCCTCTCTACCTGTGTTAGGTCCCCATGGATAAATCATCCCTGTCCCACTCTTGGGATTGAAAACTGTTTTGGTCACGGGGTGAGGGCCTATTCTGCACCCGATGAGCTCCCGGTGCCACAGGGGCTTCATCCCACGACAGCAAACTCCGAGGCTTTGCAGCTTCAGCACTCACTAATCACTGCTAAATAAGCAAAGGGGCAGGAAGGCCACTGAACTCATAACAGGCATGTTTAAATCAAGGAGAGAAAAATCAGAGGCCAAAAATTAAGGTGCTTTGATCCTTGATTTTATGTCAACAGAGACGAAAGAAGAACACTAAGTCTTTTTTCTTTTTACCAGCTGCTGCTTGAAACAAAATAATTGGATAATTAAAAGGCCTTGCCTTATGTCAATTTTATTTAGGTGCCTTGATCCACTGATGGAATGTGTCATTGATAGAAGGTTTAAGAGCTCATTAGAAAAATCCCAGAGATAAAGCCAGGGCTCAGCCCCTTCAAAGGGCTGTCAGCTGTGAGGGGAGCAGGGATGCTGGCCTGGAGTGTCCCAGTGGAATGGTGCCACGAGGGAGAAGCTGTGCTGGGCAACAGCTGGAGGAAAACAGGTTCTGCCTCGAGCACTGCCAGGCTGCAGGTGCTGAGGAACACCCCAAGCCCTCTGGGTCTGAAGGGACACGTTCGATTCCTGTGGTGGTGTGGCATTTCTCCTTGGCAAGGTGGTGAAGGCTTTGGTGTGGTGAGACCGTGAAGGTCCGTCCCAATTCAGTGATGTTTTGCAATCCCCTGACAAGCGTGGTGTTTCCCTAAGGACAGGCACCTTCCCACCCTGCTGCTCACCAGCCATCGCCTGCCTTGTCTGGCACAGAGCTCTTGGGATGAACACCTTGCCCTTGGCTCACCAAGTCCCAAAATTCTATCACAAGACTCAGTTGTCAACTATGAAAAACTCAAACCCCTGCTGTCCCTTTTGAAAACACCCCCATGTTTAATACACATATTTAATGTCTTGTGAGGGGTTTGACCTCTGGTATAAAAACTCTTGCTTGTGTGAATGCATCCCTTTAGGGCTGAGGATAATGTACAGTTCCTGCCTGGGAAAATGATTAAAACATTTGGGACAAAGAACAATTTATTCTGAAGTATTTCTTCCCACTATGGATCTGGGGTGAACGTTTCCCAAGGCTCCTGAGCAGGAACAGATGGTCCATGAGAGGCACATCCTTGACTCTGTGACTTGTGTGAGCCTTTAGAAATAGACTTCCAGGTGCTGATGGGTGGATGCTATTGAAAAACAAACCTTTATCTTAAACACCTGCATCAATTTGTCGACGTTGGTTTCATGATTATAAATCCTTGCTGGTTCCATTGCCCCGTTTATCCCTTTAAGTGACCAGAGCAAACTGCAGTTCACAGCCAGATGGGGATGAGGTGGTGCCACCTGTGATATCTACGCTGGGTAAGACTGACCTCATGGCTGTCAAAAGGAAAACAGGTGTCGGGGAGCCACGAGGGGCACACGCAGCACCAAAATTATATATATATATATATATATATATATATATATATATATATATATATATGTATGTGGAATATGTGTCTAAGGTCTGTGTATATAGATGTCTTTAAACAGAAAGAAGAAATATATAAAAATATTTCTGTATCTAAAAAAATATTTCTGTATCTAAAAGAAGAAACGTATAAAAATAAAATATATATGTGCAAATATATGTGTTATTATGTATATCTATAAGGAAATATATATGTAAAAATACATATATCAGGGGCAAATTCAGTCTGTATGCAAAGGGTTTACACCACTTTTAAACCCAATTAAATGACACGGAGTCAGCAAGGAGGGAAGCATGGGGAAAAAGATCTCCAGTGGCTCTGGTTCCTGACTCCAGAGGGGCAGAGGCAGCTGCCCGCATCCCTAAAAGTGTGAAACTAACGAGTGGAATCCCTTCCCTGGCAGGGCTGGCGGTGGGAGCAGGACTCTGGCGCTGCGTGGATCCGAGCAGGCTGTGATCCTCACAGCAGTGGGTGGCACAAACCACAGGGTGCCAGCGCTGCTGTTGGCTTTATTTGATTTGGGACTGATTTCCAGGCATTTTGGGATGTAATTGGCTCCGCTGAGCCCTCTGTGGCTTCATGCTGCCGTGGCCGAGAGCTGGGCTGGGCCCTAATCTCTCTAGCCTCTCCCTGGAACAATCCGTGCGCTGCTCTGACATGTGGAGGGATTGTGGTGTTGGCTTAGGACCTAATTAGCTTGAGTGACACCTGCATGATAAATATCTTTATAAAAGGCTTTCCTGGGCAGGTTTCATTAGACATCCCTCAAAGAGCACCGGGCCCTGCGCAAGGAGCAGCCTCTTGTCCCGGGACGGCTGCCTCGGGGGCTCCACATCAGCCCCTGGACCAGTTGTGCCTGGTGTGTGGGGTCGTGGGGTGAGGGATGGCCGTGGGGTGATGCTGTTCCCTGACTCTGTGCCAGCCCGTGCTGTGGTTGGAGGGTGTGACCCCGCTGCTGTTCCCAGCGCCCAGCATGAAGCATCCCTGGCTCATCACAGCCAGCTCCCCTTCCCTCTGTGCTCCCTGCGAGGGGATGGCTTGTGGGAATGGCATCCTCCCGCGCTGCTGGTGCCATGAAAGAGTCCAGATCCTGACCAGGAAAAGGGCCTGTCTGTGGTAGGTCCTCTACAAGCAAACCCTGGAGAAGACAAGCTCCATGGTCTAGAGATGGGAAGAGGGTAAGATGGTGCATGGCAGTGTGAGGAACATTCCCTGCTCCAGAGCCCTCCCCTCTTGTAGGCTTACCTTGTTTTGGTGGGTTTATCCCTCTGGTAGATTTGGTCCCAGAGCTGAATTCTTGTGGAGCTTCTGGATATTTATGTGTTAGGTGTAAATACAGGAAGGTTCCTAAATGAGACAGTGATAAAATGAAATATTCTTTGATCAAGTTACCATTGAGGGGTCGGGATTGGGGCTGCGTTAACCAATACAAGAGTCCAAAAATTTGGCTGAGCAATGGCAGGAGATGGAATGGGAAGGCAAATGGGTGGGGGCCTCATTCTCAGCAGAGGCACCAAAGCTGTCATTGGCAGTGCTGCTCTGAGAAAATGCTGCAGTCACAGAATCCCAGCATGGCTTGGGCTGCAAGGGACGTTAAAGTCCATCCAGTTCCACCCCTGCCATGGGCAGGGACACTTTCCACTATCCCAGGCTGCTCCAAGCCCCGTCCAACCTGGCCTTGGACACTTCCAGGGATCCAGGGGCAGCCACAGTTTTTCCAGGAAACCTGTGCCAGGGCCTCCCCACCCTCACAGGGAAGGATTTCTTCCCAGTATCCCATCTAACCCTTCCCTCTTTCCATTTAAAACCATTTTCTCCCTGGAGCCTTCTCTTCTCCAGGCTCAGCAGTCCCAACACTCTCAGCCTTTCCTCACAGGAGAGGTTCAGTGGAAAGAGTTTATGTGAACACACAAATGGAAAGGAGGAGTCCAAAAAAAGGGAGGAATGCAAAGAAAGCCATCCCTTGACAGAAAGGATGAGAGGATTTCTGAGAATCGTGGTCTTTACAGGTGTAATTCTTTCTCCAAGCAACTCCTGACGAATTCGCATCTGATGGTGTCTGTGTGGAAGCCTAATTGGACTGGGAGTGACTCATGTGATGATTCTTCTGTGGTTCTCAGAGGACAGCGTTTCTCCTCATCCTCTGCCTCACTTCAGGGAAAGAGTTTAAACAGCCAGAGAAGGGCTGGGATTCCTCTCCCAGACTTTCTTGTGTAAAAAAAGCCAGAGAACAAAAAAATCCTGCTTGAACTAGAAACTACATTTAGACAAAACATTTGTCTCTTCTAAAACCCGTGTGATGTGAGTTGTCATCCTCTCTGCTAAATTTTCCCGTCACACAATCAACTCCAGCCTTAAAACAGGTGCCACGTTTGGTGTTCATTGATAGCTAACTTTGTTTATTTGCGTTTAAATCTCCTCATACCTTTGTGTGACAAAATGAAGAGCTCTTTGTTAATGGGCTGACTGCTCACAATTCACAAACTACCATCCTTCTGCCCACAGAGCTGGTGGACTGAACTCCTCCAGCGGTTTCCAACTTTGCCTCCGTTCCCGGGACTCTCCTCCAGCTCCTCTTTGATCTAACAGCACCTTTCCATGCCTCTACCTCCTGGTATTTCAGCAGTGCCCAGTTTGCAGCCTGGGAGGACTGGCTTGGGCAGTGGGAGAACTTAGCAGGACCACTCAACATCTCCTTCACCATCCCTGATAACCTGCTGTGGATCCTGCCCAGCAAGAACGTCTCCCTCCACTGCCTGCTGGAGCAACCTGGGGGAATCCAGGGGCTCACACAGGAGTGTGGGGTCATGAGCATATCCCAAAAATTCAACATTTCCTCCTTCCCGGCATCCAAGAGCACTGGAGATTTCAGCAATAAGCCCCAGCTGCAGGCAGACTGGGCTGAATCATGGAATCATGGAATCGTGGCATATTCTGAGTTGGAAGGGGACCACAAAGATCATGAGTCCAACTCCAGGCACCCCAACAGTTCCACCCTGTTCTGAGAGAGTGTCCAAATGCCCCTGGAGCTCTGGCAGCCTTGGGGCCTTGACCATTACCTGGGAAGCCTGTTCAGTGCCCCAGCACCCTCTGGGGGAAGAACCTTTTCCTAAAATCCAACCTAAACCTCCCCTGGCACAGCTCCAGCCGTTCCCTCAGGTCCTGTCCCCAGTCACAGCGAGCAGAGGTTGGAGCTGGCCCTCCGTTGCCGCTCTGGAGGAGCTGCAGCCCCAGCGAGGTCTGACCTCAGTCTCCTCTGCTCCAGCTGAACAAACCGAGTGCCCTCATCCTCTCCTCCTGTGGCTGCCTGCTGTGATGCCCAAATCTCTTCCTGCATTGCTCCTTCCCAGGAGGGGGAACATGGCCACGTTCTTCTCTTCAGCACATCTGCCTTTAGATTTGGCCCTCACCTGCCTTCACCCACCTGAATGAGGAAGTCCTTTTCTTCCACCCCATTGACCTCAGCCTCCTGCTTACCTGCTGATCCAGTAGACCTTGTGTTGTCATCAGCAAATTTTTTTTTTTTTTTCCAGGACGTGGAGAAAATGTTAAAATGCACGTTGAGGAACGGTTCCCTGTGGGACCTGCCTCGGAACACACCCATCTGGCAGTGATCCCTTGTTTAGAGGAACGCTCCGAGACCTACGTTAGCTGGTTTTTAATCCCTTTAATGTGTGCCATGTTTGGGACTCCAGTTTCTTAATCAAAATATCATGCAGTACCCAGGCAGTTGCCTTGAGGAAAATCCAAGGAAAATTACATCAGCACTCTTCCCCTTATTAACCACGCTTGTGCTGTTATCACAAAATACATCAAATTAATTTGACAAGATCTATTTTTCATAAACCCAAGTTGATTGGCAGCAATTATATTACCTTCCTTTGATTCCATAATAAACAAATCTCATATGAGCTATTCCATTATTGTTTTTTGCCGGGATTAATGGCAGGCTGGCACTCTAGAACCCGTGTTGTCCTCCTTTAAAACACCGACAGAACATTCATTTTCTCCTGGTCCTCTAGAACTTCCCTGGGGCTCAAAGACTTTTGAACAGGCTCCAATGCCTTCTTGGCCGGCTCTTTACAACCTCCTGGATGTAAATGATCTGAATCTGCAGATTTATTAATGGCTAGCTGTGGGAGATGCTGATTACCATCTCCTTGCTTATGGTTAGAGCCCTAAGTGTGATCATCAGCAGTGTGTGGTAGAAGTAGCTTGTGCAGCTCTTTCTCAAAATGCAGAACTGAGGTCTTTATTGAAGACCCAAGGCTTTTCTTGGTTATTATCCATGATTCCACCATTCCCCCGGAGTAACAAATTAATGCTCTCGTCAGGGTTTCTTTGTTGCTTGCACAAGAAAAGTGCCTTCTCTTCAACCTTGACTCTGCTGACTATAAATATTTCTTCAAGTCCTTTATTTCCCTTATTGATTTTCCCCACTCCTGAGCTCTAAGGACAAAAATGTCTTTTTTTACTCCATACATTACGCTGGTTTTATTTTAATACAACAACTCTCTTGTTTTATTCCTTATCTTAAATACCTACTTTTACTTTCCTTCTTAATCTGCCTTAAAGGAAAGCCACTATGGTCCCCCTCCTTGTTGATAAGGATTGTAGATTTTAAATCAGCAAGCAGAAACACTCTTGAATAGTTCACATATTGACTCATGTAAATTCTCTCCTGTTGAAGCTGCTGCTGTTTGACCACTTGGATCTGTTCCTCCTTTGTTGTAAGACGAGGTTTGTAGGGAATTCCTCTCCCTGGGACACAACACGTGATGGATGAATCCTCACCATCCTTAATTGTCTGAAATGTTAAAGGCCTTTCTCTGGTGCTGGGCCCAATTTACACCACTCAGCTTCCACCTGTGTGCCTCCAGTGTCCCTCAAGGAGCACAAAGGGGCTGGAGGACATGGTTATCTTGCTCATCACTGAAACCAGTTTGCCATTAATTCACATTAACCCCTGACCTGCTCTTCCTTCCTTTGTGGTTGTGAAGATTTGCTGATCCTTTCCATGCCTCACCTCTGGACCATTGTCCTTGTGGTTGTGGACAGTTAACTGGTGTTGCTGCTGCGTGTTCATCCAGAGCTTTCCCTCACATCTGGATTAAATTCTTGCCAGGGACCCTGGCAATCAAACCATGCTTCAAACCCATGCTGCTTCTTAGCTCTGGACCTTGTTTTGGAATTTTTTAGTTCCAGATTTTGTGATTTGTTCCTTAAATCAGCCTGGCCTGACCTCACAGCTTGTCTTGCTTGGAGCAGGTGGTTGGAGGAGAGATGGAGTCTCTTACAAGCCGAATTCTGCTCTAAGCCTATTCTTTGGTTAATCTCCTCACTTAAAAACCGAAAACAGTGCCTGAAAACCCAAATTTTCAATTTTGGCCTTATTTGAAACTCTCTCTTCTAACCGAAATATGTTTCTGGGTAGGTTTGAGCACCAGACTTGGGTATCTACATTTAGATGTCCCCAGTTTCCAAGCTTGTGCCTGAGAATTCCTAACGGTGACAGAGATAAAAAGAGGCACGTGAGCACTGGGATCTCTGGGATCTGCTCCTGAGAGGCTCAGCTGAGTTGCTCACAGGGCTTGAGGGAGTCCTGTTCCTTCGCAGCCATAGTTAGGAGAAGATTCTTCCCCCAGAGGGTGGTGGGCACTGCCCACGCTCCCCAGGGAATGGGCATGGCCCTGAGGCTGCCAGAGCTCCAGGAGCGTTTGGACAACACTCTCAGGGATGCACAGGGTGGGATTGTTGGGGTGTCCTGTGTGAGGCCAGGAGCTGGGCTGGATGATCCTTGTGGGGCCATTCCCACTCAGGATAGTCCATGATTCTGTGGCAGTCTGAGGCACCAGGGACTGCAGTGGGAGCCCTGACACCCAAGACCCCTGGAAACACCCAGCATGTGGGGTCTGAGTCTGGGATGAAGCTCTTGGTTTACTGGACATGGAGGTATTTGGTCATTTGGACTCGATGACCTCAGAGGTCTTTTCCACCTTTAATGATTCTATGAATTTTAATTCACAAGCATAAAAAAACCCATTGGTGAACTCCTGTTGCTACAGAAGGTTGTTGAGGCACATAATATCATCAGGTTCAAAAATTCGTGGATGACAGGCTCAGCCATGCATGGAGAAGCAGCAGAGGGGCACTCTCCAGCATCCCTGTGTGATGGAGGCGGCTGCTGGGACAGCATGAGGGCAATGACTGCAGAAAGTGGCCTCCCTGCAGAGCACCTCTTGTTTCTG